>RSEF01000020.1:6674536-6685668 GCA_003993805.1 Himantopus leucocephalus
TGTGTGTATATATGTGCGCCCCGTGCCCACTCGTGCCCCTCGGGGCGGGCACACGCGGCGGTGCCGGTCCCCGCTGCCTGGAGGGGCGGCGGGAGGTGCCGGCCGCGCTCCCCGCGGGGTTCCCCGGGCTGGCGGGCCCGAGCGGTGCCGCTGCCAGAGGCGAGCAGGGGGGCAGCGAGTCTCCTGCCTGCCCGCTGCCCGCCTGCCTGCCTCCTGCCTGCCGGAGAGTTTGTTTTGAAGAAGTGTTGTCCAAGTGTTTGTGGTCTAAACTCGCTCTCTGGTGGAAATCCTACTCTTTTTGTCAAGTGGGCTGATGAGAAGTGTGTATTTTAGAAGGAGAGCATACTCGTGCATGTCTAATTTCTCATAACGTGCCTCACGCGGGGGTCGGGGTAGCCGTGTGCCAAAATGGCTAGCACCTCGTGCCGGCGGGGCTGTGCGCCCATCTCCCGGGACGCACGGGGCAGCTTGTGCCTCGGAAAGCAGCTGCTGCCTTCATGCAGTGTGTCTCATTTTTGTGAGGAGCCAGGGCTCGTGGTTTGGCCTTCAACCGAACTTTGACAGCAATTAATTTTTATTAAAAAAAAATCCTTTCAAAAGAAATCATGTAAATGGGAGTTTCTCCTTGAAATGTCATTGGTATTGCTCATGCCATCCCTAGCTTGGACATCCCAGGGAGACCTATATGTGCTTGTCAAGGTGAATTCTGTGTTTTTTTATTTACGGATAATGTCCCATGGCGGCTGCTGGGCTTTGGGAGCCTTCTGTGGGGCTGAGTGGGGGTTGGCTGGTGTGCGAAGCACAGCTCATGGGGGTTCATGTCCTGGGCACAGCTTGAGTGAGGATGTGCATCCTGGGCCTCCCCACCACACTCCTCCCTAGCTTGGTGGCCCAGGGCTTTGCTGTCCTGGCTGGTGTCCTGCGGGCTGGCCTTGGAGCTGTTGACCTGTTCTCTTGCATCCGTTGGAGGATGATTTCACACAGGTGCTAACGGATGGCGCGGCTGCCGCCTGCTCCCTCTATAAACACAGCCTGACTCGTCCTGTTCGCGTGCTGCCGTGGGGCCGGCAGGTGTTCTATCAGATGCATCCTGCAGCCCGTTGCGGGGCAGGCGCGTGGGGTGTCATCTCCAGGAGCCACGGCATGGTTGTGGACAGGCTTCCCTGGGCCTGAAGGGAACAGCTGTACAGTTTCATGAGGAAACTTCTCCTGTAAGGATGGCTTTGTTCCTTTTTTAGAGTTGTCTAATTCATTTTGAGCCAGTTCTGCATGGTCACCAGTTCTAGAGGTGCTGGAAGTGCTATAGGGTATAAAATGCTGTTTGAAACCAGCTCTCTGCCCAGAGGCCTTTCCCTTCGTGGGCCTTGGATAACACGGTCACGTCCCACCCCATGTTCCCACTATCTGCGATGCTGGAAGGGGAGGCAGACAGGTGAAGGTGGTCCCTGTCCCTACCCGCCCGTGGATGTCAGTGATGTTCTGAGTCATCTCCCCGTCAGATGACAGAAGATCTGCTTCCTTTTTTTTTTTTTTTCCCTCTCCTTCTTTCAGCCAAAAATGTTCCATTGTGAAAACCCAGCCCAGTATTCCCGGGGCGGCTGGGCTCATCCTCCTGGCACTTGGAGGCAGGTTGTTTTCAGGCCAGAGTGGTAAGGAGAAGCTTGGAAGAAGAGTGAGCGAGACGGGACACAAGCAGAGCTGGGGATTTTAATAAATCAACTGTATGGCGTGTGATGGAGAGATGCCATCAGCGGGGTGTTTGGGGGGCCTTTGGCCTGTCCGCTGCCACCTTCTGCGGTGGGGTCGGGCTGGTCTGGCTTTGTCCGGCTGCTGGAGGGCCTGAAGAAGCCTCTGCCCTAAAATTGGCCCTTGCAGGGTGTGTTGGGGAAGCGGCTGAAGAAGGACTTGCAGTCCATTGGCTAAACCATGAGCGGAGAGGAGCGATTAATCCGTTCCTTGATTGTACCTTAATTTAAAAAAATCCAAATAAACGGGACCTGAAGCTGTGAGCAAGCTTGAACCAGCTGGAGACTGGGTCTGGAAGGACTTTCGTCTGCTGGGTGCCGCAGGATGCTGGGAAGGGGCTCCCACAGCAAACCTCTGCTCGTGGGGGTCAGTGGCCCGTGGTGCCAGGGCTGGAGCCAGCCTGTCCTGCCTGGGCAGCGTCAGCCCCTCCGGCTTGGGAACGGCCCCGCGGTGGGACGGCAGCGAGGATCCAGGCATCCCTCTGGCAGGGTGTGCTGTCACCATGGCGGAGGGCAGAGCTGGGCCGAGCCTGTCCCCGAGCCCCTGCTTTGAGGGGCGAAAAAATTCATTGGCGTTGCTGAGGCTTGTTGTGTTAGAGCAGTTGTGCGCCAGTGCCAGGAGAAAACTGGGACAGTTGCACTTCTGGGTGCTGTCTCAGCGCATTGGCGTGGAGCTGGCACGCTTGCCGGCTCCCTTGCTGGCTGGAAAAGCTGGAAAACTGCTCCTGGTTGCCCTTTGGGGACAGGGAAGGGGAGCCTAGTTTGGGCTGTGGGTTGCCTACCCCGGCGCTGGCCTGTCGCCCAGCCGGCTGTTGTGTTTGGCTCCTTGCAAACCAGGTAACGCCAGCGTGCCCTCGGTCTGCGCGAGGCGGAAATGCAGAAGAAATTCATGTTTACTGTCAGCAAATCGCCTCACTTGGTACCCACAGGGAGCCCAGAGCTTTTGGGGCTCGTGTTTGCATTGTGCCCCGGTTTACGTGATGCCTGGGGTAGCTCCTCGCTCCTGTCCTTCACCGAGGTTTCCTCCTACGGAACTGAAATTTTCTTGTGGCCTCAAGTTTGTGCACAGTGATCCAATGTAAACAGTCAGCGCCGCCTCCTTCCCAGCGCTCGCATCCAACACCCCTGTGTCCTCCCTGCACACCGCCCTCACGACTTACATCCCTGGGTTCCCAAAGCCACCTTGCAAAGTAAACTGCCGGAGAGCCGGCTGATGGCACAAACACAGCAGGCTCCCCTTTTATGCGATGCTGTTCCCCGGCGCCCGCTCGCTTTTGTCCCTGCCGTGGCTGGGGTGATTATGTGGGTCTGTCTCATCGTGGCCATTGTGCGCTGGATGAGGCGGCCGATTGTTCTGCTCGGCGGTGAGCTGGGGCCGAGGCACGGCGGGGCTGGTGGAGATGCAGCGGCCGGAGGCTCCAGGAGATGCTCTCCGATGTGCCCGGTCCCCGCCGCCCACCGGGGAAGCCCTGCGAGGCAGCAGGTACGAGGCGATGCCTGTACGGGTGGGGAGGTCGCTTCTGCTCGCTGTCTTGCTCGAAGGCCTTGCGAGCGGCAGCAGCAGGGCAAAGGGCTGCGAGGCAAACTCTGCTTTAATTACGTGCAATCGCACTGGCCTCGTCTTTAGAATAAGCAGAGCTTGGCATAGGGCGAACCGTTTCGTCCTGCGCTGGAATCCAGTGTGCCCCTTGGCAGCTATTTTTGCAAGGCTCCTTCCCGGCACTGAGGCTCTCGCCCTCCTGGGACAAGCGCCCTGCGTGCCTCTCGCTTCTCCAGAAACGGGCTTGCTGGAGTTATTCTGTCCGTGCCCAGACCCTGGTGTTGGAGGTCCTCCAAGGAGCTACAGTCCCCAAAATTGTCATGTCTTGCTGGTTTTGTGCTCTTTTAACAGGGCCTGGGAAATCAAGGGAATTCCTTCCTGCAGCTGAAAGCAGTAATACTTTTACAAGCTGCTTGTGCTGCAAGTTGCCGTTTCATCTTGATAACTCTCGCTGCAACAGTAGGAATGTCTCAGACCTTGGACTTGGTCCTTGTGGAGAGGGTGGTTGCTGCGTGGCTGGGAGGAGGGAGGCGAGGGGCCTGCCCTGGCGCTCGGGTCGCTGCTCCTGGCTTTTCCCCTGCTGTCTCTCCAGATGCTGGAGCCTTTTTATTTGATTTTTTTTTTTTTAAACTTAGGTTTGCACAGGAGTCTTACTTGGTTGGATCTGATGTAGGAAAATAATGCAGACAATTTAAATTATTGGGTGAAAGAGTGTTACCTCTGCGAGAGAGCTGTAATTCACTCTGGCTTTACTTCCTCAAAACTTATCAAGAATTACTGTCGACCGGTCGTACAGGGCATGAAGGAGCAGCATTAGCCCCAAATTACATTTATGGCCCAAGAACTTGATTTTGATAGGCAGGAGTGCTTTGAAACACTACTCCTTCATGCTGCGTTTCGGTGGTCAGCAGAGCAGTGCTGTGGAGACCACCAGCTTCCCTTGTGCAGCTCGTTTGCTGCCTTGGTCCCTTGCAAGGTGTTATATGGCGGAACGTGGCTGATCCCGCTCGGTTATTTCATGCGTCAGCCTGGTGGATCTTAGCGCAGAGGAGTTCCAGGGGTGACAATGGCAAAAGATTTTGCTTCCGCCAGCTTGCCCCAGAGTGAGGGGACCGTGGTACTGTGGGAAGTGTTTGAGTTGCCCTTGGTGGTGAGGAGCAGAGGAGAAGTGGTGGCCGTGGTCCTGTGAAGGGGGATGGCACTGTGCCGGCACAGAGCCAGGGCTGGGGAGTGGGGAGGCCACATGCGGGCGCGGGTAGCTGCTGCTTTTGCCTTCTGCGTGCTTCTCGTGGGGATGTCAGCAGGAGGAGCCGGGGTGGACTCAGCGGCTGGTGGAAAGAAAGGCAGAAGGGGGATGGCAGGGGACGCCGGCCGTGGCAGGGTGCTGGTACCCAGCCTACCAGTGGGCCACGGTGGCCTTGGCTCGGCCGGGCAGAGGCTGGGTGCAGGTGCCCTTCTGGGTTTGCTGGCGGCTTGCTGGGTGGCTGGGCACTGCCTCAGCAGGGACAGAAGGTGAGGATGCAGCTTGGAATAACGAAACGAGGTTTGTGCTGTTGTAGCCCTGGCTTTCATCTTCTAGGTCTTCCCTCTGCCGTGTAAGGCAGTGTGGTATCTTACTGTGAAACACCAGCAGCGCTGCCCTCCTTCACCCTCCTCTCCCCAAAAGATCTGCCAAGCAGCATTTCGCAACCAAAGGAAGGAACAGCCCAATTCCTCAGCGCATCCCACGGAGGCTTTTGCAGTCATCGGATCCGACAGTGACTGGGGGTAGTAAGAAATCCTCGAGTGCTCTTGGTACAAGAACTTGAGCTCAGGATCTCCTGCGCTATGTGTGGAAGGAGGCTGGTGGCGGCTGTGGGAAATAGCTCCTTTGGTAGCACTGCTTTGTTCCAGCACTGAGTCTCCTACAAGGCACGTGTGGGCAGGAGAGCGGCTCCTGTGCCAGTGCATCCAAGGTGCTGGTGGTGCAGAGCGTTGGTTGGAGACCACCTTCTGGTCCAGGCTAACGAATTACAAGGTTTCTCTGAGGGCAGGTGAATTACTAGGTTTTCTTTGCCTGTAAGCACCTGTGTTGTCTGTCAAGCACGTCTGGTTTGGGTTACTTTGCTGGTGGCTCTCCGGGTGTTGCAACTGCAGAGAGTATGTGAAGAGTTCACATTTCATCTGTCTGTCTCTGGAAGGCCTGGCTGGTGGAAGCTGATCAGCAGTCACAAAAGCTTCTGTGTACCAGTTCATTCCTGCAAATTAAATGCTTCAAAACGTCAATGATATGCAATGGACCAAACCTTAAATCAAAGCCGGCAGTGCTGTCAGCCCAGGCATCCAGGAGACCTGATCTTCATGGGATTGGGAAGCTGTGGAAGGCCAGGGCTTCAGCAGGCGCTTGGTCACTTCAGGTGGCTGCCAGCTCTGGTGGAGATAAGGGCTCTGACACTGCTGCTTTGTTTCCTGAGCTGATCGTCTGCCTCTTTTCCAGGTGGACTCATTAATTGCATTAACTCAGGCAGCATCTGCTCTGCAGGGTACGATGGACACCCCGGGGACCGCTGCAGGGAATGGAGATGAGCAATGTGGGGAGCTGTATGTTTGCACTTGTTCGTACTTGAATGCTGTTACTGTTGGTCGATTTTAATATCCAGGCAGTGCATGGAGTCTTTAAATGCTTAATTTTATTGAAACTTTCGGGGACCCTCACAAGGGTGGCACCGGTGACCCTCAAGCGGTGGTGCTGGCTGGGGCTGATGTGCTGGCGGCTGGGTACGGCTCTGCAGAGCCCTCTGCTCTCCCCGTGGCAGCGCCAAGGGATGAGTACTCTGGCAGAGAAACTGATACGCAGCTATACAGAGCGAGAAAATCTTTCCCTCAACAGCTTTATTTTTGAAGCATCATTGTTACAATAAAATGCGTGTTTACTTTGACAAAACCTTTGCTGGGTTATTTTAGTAAAGTTTATTTTTATACTGGCTTTTCCTTCTCCTTTGCATTTGGGCTGTTGTTCTGCCTGGAGTTTTGTCTAACACTGGTGAGTTAGGATGGCTAATGTGTGTTTGAAGGTTTTCTGGCACCTGTTGGAAGTACTGTGGGTATTAGTCCTGTTTCGGGAGATGGAGCGGAAAATGTATAGTGGACTGTGCTGCTGAAACGCAAAAAAACCTCCGAACTGGAAACTTTTGAGAGATGTTTGTGGGTGTGGTTTTTTGGAGAACATGAAATTGAGAACGTGAAAAACACCAGGGCTTTTAGCACTACCCTGGAGCTGCTATTATTTTGAAAGGAAAGGTGGACCGAAAAGCTGAGGAGTAATGTCAGTGCTGACAGGAAAACTGCTCCCGGCCATGGCCATCCTCATCGGCTACTTGGAAGGGTCCCAGGGGTGGTGGAGAGACAGCACGTGTAACCCCCGTCCTGGTGGGACACGTCCCCGTGGCCACAGCTATGGTGTGGAGGATGACTGGCAGGGCGGTGGTGCCCTTTTTCCATACAAAAGGAATTTTCTAGGGCTCACTGGTCTTGCTCAAACCTGGAGCGAAGGAGCAGGCAGTTGCACCTGGGGGGTGGGCAGGTCTGGGGGACCCCGTGTGCTCTGTCGGGACTGCCGGTATTTTGTATAATGCCACGAGCTTTAGCGCACCTTATTTGACACTTCATTTTTCCAAGGCATGGAAATACTATTTCAGGGGTGCAAGAAGCTCAGTCTGAGCTCGCACCACCTCGCTCCTGGCTACCTGGGGAAGGCAAGCCGGGTTTAGCGCTTGCTTGGGCTGGGCTTTAGCTGAAAGCATGAGTCCGTATTGTGTGTGTAACTTCCTAAAGCTCATTTTTCTAGGTTTTTGGTTTTGAGGTGTGAAACCAATGGGCTCTTCCCTTGTCAAGCCTGCGGTTGTGTGTGGTGTCCCCAGGCTGGCACAACCACTCCAGGGACCTTGCCCCGCACACAGGTCTTGTCCCAGTGCCCCCCTGAAGATGCTGTCGGTGTGCTGGCCGCCCCACCGTGCAGTGGGGGGGTGTCTCTGGTCGGGGTGCCTGTCCCTGTCCTCCTGGCTCTTGCTGCAGGGGAGCGGATGCTTCCAGGGGACTTGGGTTCAAATAGTACCATGGGTTTTTTCCTCCAGGTTGTGCCTCAGTTTCCCTGTTCTGTAGGAGCTTGCTGCCTTAGAGAACGGCTATTTTCCCACGCCGGTGAGTGGGCGCGTGCCTGTGTGGCGCTCGCCTGGGCTGCGGGCTCCCAGCCTGCTGCGGGGGAGACGGCGCCTGCAAAGGTGTTCCCTCCCTGCGCCTTCCTAATCTGAAAGGTAAAGGTTGGGAAATACTTCTGTGTGGAGGATGCCACTGCACATGCAATGAAAGAAAGCACATAACAGGCAAAAAACCCCAAACCAGTGCACAGCTGTGGGTTGGACTATGGTATAAGCAAGCTTCAGCCAGTGTTTGTTTGCGTATCTGGGGAATTTTATGGCAAAATAATTGATTGGTTTTACTTGAATGCTATCGCCATACGAACGATCAAAGGAACCTCTTGAACCCTGGCACTACATTAGCCACCGCCTTTGCTTTGGAGAGGCTGGGGACCAACCTGCGCTGAAACTTTAAATATGCTGATAGGCTGCCAGAAGGCTCCTGCGCAGAGATGGGAGGGTTACCCTGCGACGGGGAGGACGGGCTGGCGGAGGTCTGTGTGACGCCTGCCGCAGGGGAGCACAGACTCCTTATTTACGGTGTCTCCCCGCAGCAGCAGCTTGGGAGAGGCTGTGTCTCGAGCAAGGATTTTGGATGGAAAGTGGTGAAGATGGCTACGTGAATGCTAATGTTTATAAAGTGCCTCTAAACAAAACGTACAATGCATACAGAATAAAAGAGGAAAGCAAACACTGCAGTGCACCAGGTAGTCAAGTACTAACTGATTTTTTTTTTCCCCTCCCCTCACCTACCTGGCAGGAAAAGCAAAGTGTTTCAGTCCCGTTCCTGCCTCACATGCCGTCTGCGTCCGTGGGCGCGCTGGCGGGAGGCTGCCGGCGCGGGAGCCCTGGGCACGTTGTGCAATGGCTGCTCTTCCCAAAATACCTGTGAGCATGGCTGGGGCTCTGCCGGGGCAGGGCTGGGGGGGCTGCGTGGGGCGGGAAGGTGCTGGGAGTTGGCAAGTGATGCACAGGCGATGTGTAAATAAACCAGCTAAAATGGCTGTATTCCACGGCAGGAAAGCCCAGAGCTGTCGTAGCTTGACACTAGCCTGGGCCATGCCCAGGGCGCGCGGTGCTTTCTGCACTAGGGCTGCAGCAACCTGCTTCGAGGGAGAAAATAGTGGATATTAAGTTCTTATCGGCGAACGCGGGGTTCCCTTGGAGCCGGGGACCCCACAGAGGGGCGCAGGGTGGCCCCCGGCCGCAGCAGCCCTGCGAGCGCAGCCAGCTCCCGCGGGAGTGTGAAATGCTTCCTCACATGCAGCTCGCTCTTATTCTGCAGTCATATTTTTTTCCCCCCTCAGTGTTTTTCCAACTCATGTCTTGCTGCCAGAGCCCATATTAATAATGCATGACTTTTTTTTTTTTTTTTTTNAATGGTGCTTCCTTCCCGGCATCCCTTTCAGCTGCTGAGTCAGAGAAGATTGTTATAGCAGCAACCTCTGAAGCGGTGAAATGCCCCTGCAATGCTCAACTGCTGTCATTTATCATCCCGGCTCCTCTGCGAGCAGCCCTTTCCCTTGCCCGGCTCCGGGTGAGGATACCAATGCCAAAAGGCTGATTCCTGCTACGCCAGCTGGCGACTGGTGAGATCTGCTCTGCCGAGCCTTCCTGGCTAGTGTTTGATTAAAGCAGATATTGCCTCTGTGGGCTGCATTTTTTTCTGGTTTTGAAATCCTGTGAAGCTTTTTTCCTGATCTGCCTGAGACTGTGCTTTGGGATCGTGCCCAAGACCTTTTTCCTCCTCCTTACCAATTCTTAAATCAATTTTCTTCCTTCTCCCTGCACTCCCCCCCCCGAGATCTGTGCTGGGGCTTTTTAAGGTAATTGAGATGACAAAAGCCACATAACGTGTTAACATGGTTAAATTAACTCAAAATCCTTCCAGCAGTTGTTGAAACGTGCCTGGCTGCTGTGGGAAGCTTCGGAGCTGCTAATGCAGCGTGGATTTGCAGGGCTCCTGCCTCCTGGTCGGGGTCAGCCCCTGGGGGTCACCTCCCCGCAGAGCCAATCCCCACCTGCTGGGTCCGAAACCTGGAGAGAAATAGGGAGCAAGAGCGCTTTTCAGGGAATTTGTCTTCTAATGTCTCAAATAATAAGTACGCTGTAATCTCGGGAGCAGATCTCTCCTGTCCCACATCCTAGCGTGATTTTCTGTTTGGTTGGAGGCAGTTGCAGGGGGAATCACTGGTGGGGAGTGGGGTCACGCGGCCCCAGGCAGGCAAAGAGCATCCTTGGGGCAGGCAAAGAGCATCCTCATAGTCTTCCCCTGCTTGGTGTTCTGCCGCTGTGCGCTTTGAAAGATTTGCCTGTAAATTTATATGGTTACCCCAGAGCCAACCAGGAGGGGAGCGGGGCTCACCTGGGGAAGGAGGGTTGGGTTTTTTTTTTTGCCAAACTTCCCAAACTACCTCGTTCCCCTGTGTCCTGCTGCTGGGAATGGCACCAGTACGTGTGTGTCTGTGCTGGGAAGCGTGGAGAGGCAGCCTGGGACTCGGGAGGGATGTGGCGCTGCTTTTCCTTGTCACAGCCGGTGAGAGCTGACCGGAGCGATGCTGCCCTTGGGGAGGGGGGGGTGTATGTGAGGCGGACCCTGGCTGCTCACCTGCATCTCACCCAGAAGCAGGCAGTGGGGACAGTGACCCGTGGTGTGGTGTCCGTCCCGCTCGGCACCCAGACCTTCCTGGTAAGGCTCTGCAATGCTGCGCTACTGATTCATTCCTCCCGAGGAAGGGGAAGCGTGACTGATAAGGTGTGAAATTTCCCCAAAGCTGCAGCGCATCCTCTTTCCGCGCAGCAGCCTGGCTCCCTCGCTCAGCGTCAGGGACTTCTCTTGCCGTGAATGCTTTTAGCTCTTTGCTGGCTGTCGGGTACCCACCGCGATGGCCGCAGGGTGAGCGCGGGGACACCCTCCCTGTGCCCTCCAACAGGGAGGGGGCAAGCTCTTCCCATGGGTCGCATTTGCCGGTTACCATGGTGAAGCTTTCCAGAAGGATCCCATGAACTTCTGTGCCTTGAATGCGTTTGGGCTTGCTGGAGCGGCGGTGGCAAGCGGTGTGCCACCTTGTTGCCGTCACCAGCTGCCCCAGTGCTTCTGCCTGCCTGGGACGTGTCCCCGAGGGGCACCTTCGCGCTGCAGGCTGCCCCGCTTGCCTGGCAGCGAAACGCAACGCCACCCACAACTAGTGAGACGAGCGACTTGCTTCTCAGCTAACAAGATTTAGGTGGATTATGCTATGTATTTAATCAAGGGCTAAGCTTATTGCCTTATTTGAAATGGATCAAAGCCCTTGAAAATGCCGGCCTGGAGACCGGCTATTGAGCGAGGATATTGTTGAGCCGTGTTTCTGTGCGGTGAGGCTCGCTTTCGAAGAAGGCGGGCGGTTCGGCAGGCAGGTTTCAGACTGCAGCAGTGGCCAAATGCAAAACCAGATGGGAAAAGTCTGAAGCGATGAGGAGGTCGGAACGTGCGAGTGTTGTTAGTCATTCAGCATCCCAGAGGATTTGGGGGGGGGGGGGGGAGCTTCCTTTTCTAGCTTTCCGTTTGCAGCCAGGTTTACAGATATATAAAGCGCCGTGCTGGCAGGTACGTGAGATGCTGTGGCATTTGAAAGTCAGGCTTTCACCTTCTAGAAAAGCAGCTGTGGGTTTTGGGTTTTTTTTTTTTTT
>RSEF01000020.1:6689407-6724568 GCA_003993805.1 Himantopus leucocephalus
ACCCGGCGGTTACTCTGGGCTGCAGAACTGGCCCCAGAGGAGGCGGGTGAGCAGAGAGGGTTTGGGCGCAGCTTTGGCCGCGGCAGCCCCTGCTCGTTGCTGGCGTAACTGCCGGCTCCAGGCGCCATCGCTGGCTCCACCACGCAGGGTACACGTGTGGGAAGGGAGGGGCTGGAAACGGGCATTCAAAATGGCACTTCAAGCCATTTGGTTGCCAAGCACTTAATGCAGACGACCCCCTTCTTGCTGAAAATCTGGGGATTCCTCGTGGCTCGGAGGCGGGCACGGCGAGGGGGGCTGCGGGCACGGCGAGGGGCTCCGCTGCCCTTTCAAATATTTACTTAGCTGCGTGGAAACAAAATACGGTTGGGATTGGAAAGTGCATCTGGGCAGCCTTTCTGGAGGCTGCCGCGGTCTGTGGGTGTAGGAGGGGAAAGCAGGGCAGTGCGTCCGCGTGGGTGCCGGTGGGCGGTGTTTGGGGGGACCCTTGCTCTGCGGTAGCGGTGCCGCCTCCAGGGTGCCCTATCTCATCGGCGCTCTCGGTGACTCCAGCGATGACTGTACCTTCCTGGCACTGGCAGCCGCTGGTTCCAGGCTATTACAGCCGGTGATCCACCTGCTGTGGAAACGACCTGTCTGTCACATGCGTTTCCTGGTGACATTTCACCATTTTACTGCCCTCCTCTGCACAGGGTCTCTGTTCTTTCCTTGTCCTGTGCCCTCGTCATCCCTCCTGGAGTGTCTTTTGACCTTTTTTTTTTTTTNTTTTTTTTTTTTTAATTACTAGTGCAGACTTGGCCCTCTAGATCTCCCCTCCTCCCTATTTTCAAATAAAGATTATTTTTTTTCCACCTTCATTCTTAAGAAAAAACGTCACTGCGAGGGCCGTGGCTGGCACGGCGGTGCTGGTGAGGGGTGCACGGTGGCCGTCCTGCCGTCCCTGTGGGTGGCCGTCCTGCCGTCCCTGCGGGCGCTGCTGGTGACGCAGGGCTGTGCTGGCTGCTGTTTGCTTTGGGGCCCGTCCCTGCCGGCGCCGGGTGTCAGCTTCGACTGAAACCCAAGCTCTGCCGGAGCCGTGCCAGGGCACGGGGGCAGCGGGAAAGGAGGCGGAGGGTGGAGGGGAAGAAACCTGGCTGGGGGGAGCTGGCCCCGGGGACCCAGGGGGCTTGTGTGGCAAAACGCTGCCTGGACGGCTGGTAGGCCCGGAGACAGGCGGTGGGATGTCTGTTGTGGTGCCCGGTGAGGGACCTCTGCCAAGCAAACGTCAGCCCTTGGTGCTGCCGTCTGGGAACAAACACCCTTCTCCAGGCGTGCAGCTTAGTGTCCTCTTATAATGATATTTCCTAATTAAACCTCCCTACTTAGGCAGCCAAAGGTACTGTTGTTTAAGCTGCAGCGCTGCATTACAGTCTGCATTGTCAGGTCTAGCTGGGTACGTTCCCCTTATTCACCCGCCGGGTTTCCAAACGTGCCGTACGCCTCCGCTTCCCAACTCCCTGCCCTCCCCAGCTCCCGTCGGGCAACCAAGGCACGTGCGACCTGGGGATCCTTCTGGCAGGAAGGAGCTGAAACCCACCAGAGGGCTGGGAATGGTTCCAAGAGACTCCTATTTCTCTTTCCTACAAAAGCTGATGCTCATGGAAATATTCTTTTTTTTTTTTTTGTCTCCTTCTCCCTTGCAGTGAACACCTACCTCTTCATGATGCAAGCCCAAGGCATCATGATTCGTGAAAACATGCGAACAATAGGAGCTCAGGTGTACGAGCAGGTGGTCCGCAGTGCCTATGCCAAGAGGAACAGCAGCGTGAATGACTCAGGTATTTCTTGAATAATTGTCATTTTGATCAAAGGTTCCATTTCCATTGGAAATCGAGTTGACCTGAACCACTCTTGCTTGAAGGAGTTGATTTATGCTGGTAAATGCAGGGTGAGAACTTTGATTAATTGGCTTCTTGTTTTATTTTTTATATATATATAAAAATATATAATGTATGTAACATAAAAATATATATTATATATAGAATTACTGTATATATAGACTAAATATAAAAATTATATTAATTTTTATATATATATATAATTCAAATGCTTCTAACTTGTATAAGGGGTGAAAATCTTGAAAGGTCTCCAACGATGGGATGTTGAGCTGAAAACCTTTTTGCTTTCCAGGAATTCAACTTGTTAGCTTCAACCAGTCTGAGGGTAAACACTTTCAAATTCAGTGCAAGGATCGGGTTTCATATTTAAAAAATAACTTCCCAGGCGCACGCGTGCGCAGAGCCCTGGCTCCGTGCACGTGGAGCAGCCTGTGCTCATAAGCTTCACTCTTCCCATGCAAGGATGAACTGAGATGACTTGGCTGGAGATCTGCCACAAATAATATATTGAACTCTGGGCAGAATACAGGGAGCGGAGTCGCAGGCTCCCACTCCCAGGCTGTTCATCAGCTGTAATATAAAGCTGATAGCAGGGTTACAAGTTTTGGTGTAAACATGGTACAACACAGCATAAATGCACACGGCTGTGTGTAAGCTAGGGTGAAGCATTGCCTTTGGGCTGGTGTGACACCGAACATGTACCTTCCCCTCTGACGTGTCACGCTGGTGCGGTTGGCATCAGGCTGCGGCGGTGCCGTGGAGCTCAGCTCCTCTGCTGCGAGGGTTCATTGGCTGAGGGTGATAGAGTTTTACAAGGCAAGTTTATTTCCTTATTACTAAAACATGCAAGCTGTGTCCTTGGTGCGCAGCCTGCTGAGGGGCGGGTGGTGCGGCCACTGGTTTGGCTGTACTCTGACCAGGGATGGGCACGGGAGGGGAATTATCAACTTGCGCAAGAGATCGACACCCCAGGTCATCTCCTCTCCCTGCCAAAGCTGGCCAGGGCTGCCAGCCTGAGCTATTTTTAAGGCTGGAAACATCAAGTAACGCAGACGCAGAGTGAGGAAGTAGCTGATCCCCCGAGGGGAGGAGGGTTAGATGCTCCACTGCTGCCGCTTGCGGTGATGAGAGCCTTCGGGGGCTCTGAGCCCTCCAAAACTCTGCTGTGTGCTCCTGCTGCCTGCAGCAGACAGGGAAATGGTTACCACGTTAGCATCGGCGATACTGGTACTGCTGCTACTGAAATAACTGCCTTTGCTCAGGCCTCATATCCATCCAGCTCCCCAGGTGTGGGCTGATACCCCTCCTGCCCTGAGAGCTCTGGCCGTCAGCATGGTTTTAACATACACAAGTGCTACGCACCGTCTTTGGGCGACCTTCCCTGGCAGGCAGGTCAAAGCAGACGCATGACGGATGGCGGTGACATCTGGAAGGCATGTGGCGCTGTGGCCACAAGGATTATATTAACACTGGGATCAGTATCTTCCCTTCCCGACTCTGTTTTTGGGCACCTCGATGGGATCTGGATGGGGGCACTGCCTGGTTGGTGCATCCTCCCCACACCGCTGCAGCAGTGTGACAACTGGGAGAGCAAACCCCCTCAGTATGGCTGCAGGGAGGGACCTAGCAAAGGCCATGACCATCCCCATCGTGACTCAGAGCCACTGGGAGCATCTCCTGGGCTCTCCTGTCCCCATCCTACCCCGCAGGCAGCAGCGGTGTCATATGCCTGCATCCCTTCCTCTCTCTCCAGGAGAGGTGTGCGAAGCAGGGGCAGGGATGCTGCTGCCAGGGGTGAGCTGGCACAGGTCACAAACCAGTTTGGGCAGTAGAAGACTCTGTGGCCCCTCTCTGGTTGTCCCTGCTCCAGCTGCATGGGAGCGCTGGGAAGCAGGAGGCTGCAAATGCTTTCTGAGCTGCGACCTCTCCCGCACATCATGGGTGTCCCAGCAAGGGGCTGGCTGGGGCAGCAGTGTTTTGTGCAGTGCTGCCTTGTGCTGGGACCTGGGGCTTTAATTTCTGGGCAGATTCCTTAAAAATGCAATATCCCACCCTGAATGGCAAGGTGACCAAGCACAGAGTGGTCTGCTGCAAGCACAGTGTGCTTGTCCCCATCCATCTGCATTTGTTCTTTCCCCTTAGCTTTTTTCCTATTGTGTTAAAATGAGGAAGTAATTCATAACTTTTTCAGCATTTGCAAATAGGTGCAATAATAGGTTTCCTGTTTGGTGAGCCGAGAGGAGTCCCTTCTGTGCTTCTGCAAGCAAAAAGGCAGCCCTTCGTGCAAAAAATGGGAGTTGAGCTTCACCGTGCATTGTCAGCTGGACCAAGTACTGAGAGCGTGCTCTGGTGATAGGAGTTTAATGGGAATTTGGTTATTAAAATTTAGAGCAGTATCAAGCACCCAAAATAGTATCTATCATACTTGAAAAGCCCTTAGGTTCTGTTTACAAATCCATCTTGAGTCTGAGATAGTTTGGGTACCACTTATTTGAACGGATAAACAGTATTAATGACGTGATGGTAGGTACTAGCACAATAAAGCAAGCTGAACTATCAGGCCAGCAATGACTTGTCCCAATTGATTTAAATGAAAGATTTTTGACCTTGCAGGTAAAGGCAACCCTCCCTGCTTTGCTTTAAAAGATTAAATTGTCACTAGATTATTTTTTCTTGCTATATCATTAATGTGGTTATTAGATGCAGCGTTTCTGCTATGGAGAATGTGCTGTGCTTATGCAATCACTTAAATGTCCCTATCCTTAAATATGACTTCGATTCTTAACTCTTAATTTTAGCCCATTCATTCACTTCACTACACTGTAACTCTGGGTTTATTAAATTGCTCTCAGGATAAAAACCTTTTTGCTATCAGTATGTTCTTGAAACTAAATGTATGCTTACTTTGAAGGGTTATAGCTGCTGGTTTAAAAAAAAAAAATCTGAATTTCACACTGGGTTCAGTAAAATAACTTAAAAATCTGATTACCTACTGTAAATCGCCTGTTTGCTGATGGATCACTTGCAGCTTTTGTGTCCAAGGCTTTGCAGAGCTGCTTGGACAGCTCTCAGGGGAACACTAGACTTTTTTTTGTCTCTGGGTGCCTGAACACCAGCTCGTTTGTACTGTGCTCACGAGAAGCCAGGGCTGCTCTTGCGTGGAATTAGCATGGTGAACGTCAGCCCTGTTGCGTGCTTCTGCAGCCAGCTGCTGCAGGAATGCCTGTGCACGGTAAGGTGGTTGGAAAGGATGAGACCGCCTTGTCCTGGTAGGTCTGGGGACTGCCTGTGATGGGACTGGGTGGCTCAGCCCTAATCGGCCACTTTCCAGGACCCCTGTGGGGTGTAAGGTCGGTGCTGGTGCCCCGGGTGCTGTGGGACCAAAAGGCCAACGCTCTGCTAAGCATCTGATGCTCGGAGAACGTGGAGAGGCAGCACCCTCCTGCAGCAGCTCATGCCTTCCTACAGGCAGGGAACTTTTTCTAGTGCCTAAAATAAAAGTCATGCTTGGCTGAAGACGCTTTATGCAAAGCTGGTGACTTTGCTGCAGAAAACAGAAGTTCATGGTTGCATAAAACCCACCTTAAAACATCTACAGGCATAACAGGCTTTGGGGGGGGGCGGCTGCCGAGGAGGTAAAAGGGCGCAGGGGAGCGGTGGGGCTGGAGAAGTGTGTGGTGCTGGGCACTGCCGTGACTGCTGGGCATGGGGGCTCCTCGGCTCTTGCACCACGCAAACTGGAGGAAAGGCTGCGTGTAACATGATAGTTTTTATTGATCCTTTGAGGAGGACACGAGGCAGGATTTCCCTGCGCGGGCTGCTGCACTGACAGTCCTTGTTGGCATTGGGACCTGCCTGGGGACTTTGCTCTCTGCGCCTGTTAGGAAGGGACCTGCTGGAGGAGCACGTCCCCTCTCCCTGTGCCACACTCCTTCAGGGACAAGGTGATAAGTAGCTTTGCCTTCCAAGGGCCATGTGCTCCTTTGCTTTGAGCTGTTTGTGATACCTAAAGGTGACACTCAAAATTCTTCCTTTGGCCAGAAAACATGAAGTTTCTTTGGTGAGGCGTTGTCTAAGGCAGCCGGGGCTTCTGTAGCCACCTGCTCCGAGGTGGGGATGAGCACCCAGCTGGGTTGCAAGTCTAGAGCTCATGCTGCATGGGGACACCCCCATGCCGTTGGGGACCAGCCATGGGTGGCTTTGGAGCGTGCTCATAGTGGAACAGGGAGTTGGCTGGAAATAAAAGACCTGCAGCGCAAGTGTAAACATATCTCTCTTTTTTTTTTTTTTTCCCCCACCCGATTCTCCAGATTATCCTCTTGATCTGAACCACAATGACACCTTTCTGCAAGCCACAACGTTTCTTCCTGAAGACTTCACCTACTTCCCCAACCATACCTGTCCCGAGAGGCTCCCTTCTATGAGTGAGTAGCATCCCGGCAGCCCCGTGTCCCTCTCCTGCTCCCCGTGGCTTTGGAGGGCACATCATGGCATTCCCCAGCTTGCCAGTGTTGCACCTTTCCCCGCCAGCACCTGGGGATGAATGGGAGTGCTGTTCGGAGCCTGGTCCCCTCCTGGGAAATCATTGTTGACGCATTCNTGCCGGCACCTGGGGATGAATGGGAGCGCTGTTCGGAGCCTGGTCCCCTCCTGGGAAATCATTGTTGATGCATTCACAGGAATTAATCCCTGCTACGTCGGAGGCACGTCTCCCTGCTGAAGCAGGAGCCCATTGCTTGGCAAACACAAACAAAAGAGGGATTGTGCTCTGGGAGCTGGTAAAAAGGCTTGGCCAGCCCTTTTCCAGGGGCAGCGGCAGCGGGGTGGCTCCTTTACCCCTCGGCAGCACTACCGGTCCCAGCCCCGAGCTGTACTGCGTACAGCTGGGCAGGGGCTGGTGTGGGCAACAGGCTGGAGCCCCAAGGGAGAAATGCTTCCACCAAAGCGATATTGCAGTGGAAAATTGGGCTTTGGGGGTTAAATGTTTCCTAAAAGGGGGAAACTGCTCTCTGCTGAGGTGTAGGGTTTTGTGCCTGCTGGATACCTGTATGGAGGAGTAGAGGGATGCCCTGGCCAGCGTGGGTCTCTGATGGAGAGCTGAATCCAACAGCGGCCACAAAGGCTCAACAGAGTCCAGCGGCCGAGGAGATGGAGGTGTTACAAGTCATGCCAGCAGCATTTCCTAATCGGTTTTGTCGGTGCCTGGGGAAAAGAAGAGGCTGCCTGCATTCAGTGCTGGGGATGAAGGGCAGGGATGCAACAGAGCGCTGCCCCGAGCAGGCACCGAGCCGCCCCAGGACCACAGCGGTTCCTGACCTCCTCTTCTGCTTCTCCCCGCTGTCTCCACAGAGGGCCCCATCGATGTAAATATGAGCGAGATCACAATGGAGGATATCCACCAGTTCTTCTCAAAAGACCCTTCCATCAAGCTGGGAGGCCACTGGAAGCCGAGCGACTGCTTGCCTCGCTGGAAGGTAACTGGGGAGCTGGGGAGCGCTGTGTCCCTGCTGAGCGTGGCGGGATGGAGGGGCACGGGCAGGTGGTGGGAAGACATTAACAGGAACATCTCTGATGTGCTGCAGCTCCAGAGCAATGAATATAAGGATCTCTGAAGTGTGGGGCTGCAGTGCCTGGGGGAGAAATGCGGAGCTCGAGGGCTGCTGTAGTGACGCATGAGTCAGCTCTGAGCTTCTGCAGGGACTGCTAAGGCAAGCAGCTCCCCTGCCTGCTCCTCCTGCTCCTCCCTGTCTGGGGTAGGATGTGACCCAGAGAGGCAAGGTGGCACTGCTGGGGACCCCCATCCCCAGCGGGAGGTGGCTTAGGGCAGTGTGGTGGCAGGGCTTGGCCCCACTCCTGCTGTCCCCAGCGCTGGGCAGAGGCAGCGGGGCGGGTGCGGGTCTCTCTGCCACTCAAGGTTATGTTGAATTTCCCCAAAGCAACAATTCCCCCAAAAGTGAATAGGAAATCCAGGTGGTGGGGGTTGGAGGGGTTTCAGGCTGCTCAGTCCTGCATGGGAGAGCTGAGACACCATGTTTAGTGCTGCTCCTCCTCCCGTAACACCAGCCAGCCCTGCTCCCCAGCCCTGCTCCCCAGCCCAGGGGTCGGTCTGCGGCAGGAGCTGCCGGTGTGGTGCAGTAAAAGCAATGTTCTCTCCTCCTCAGGTGGCGATCCTGATCCCGTTCCGCAATCGATACGAGCACCTTCCCGTCCTCTTCAGACACCTTATTCCCATGCTGCAGCGGCAACGTTTACAGTTCGCCTTCTACGTTGTGGAACAAGTGAGTGAGCCCAGGGGCGGTCGGGGTGGCAGCTGCTGGGGCACGGACGTGCTGCGCTAGAAATGTGTCTGCTGGAGCTGCAAGCATAGCTCTGTGCCGTGTCCCGAGGCATTTACCTATCAAATCGCATCATTTAAAGGTTTGGGATTCATGTTGCAATGTTTAAGTTGTCCGGTTTTGCATAAAAGTGGCACAGCTGAGAGGTGTGCCCAAAAATGATGGCTTTTATTTAAAAAGTAGGGATTCATTTTTTTAAAAAAATACTGTATTGGAGGAGGTATTTTAAAAAAAGACAACTTTGAACCAGGTATTTGCAGTTTAAATAATGCTGCGTTGTTTTTCTATAGCTCTGTAGTAGTTCTGGGGAGCATCCCCTAGGCACAGGAATGGCCTGACCAGAGTTACGGATTTCTTGTCTGGGCAGTATCTAGAAGACTTTTCATGTAAAACGTAAGACTGTCATTTGATGTGTACATGAACCTGTCACTTAAGCTATCTGGCTTCATCCACCGAGTAAACGTACCTCCATATTTAGCTCATCTTAAAAAGATTGATCAAAATTGGGGTTTTTTTCAAGTGTCTGAGTAATAAGACTTTAGCATCTTTATTTTTCCTCCTGCACAGTAAATTGAATATTTAAGTCTGGGTTGATCTCACTAGTCTGTCTGTTCCAATACATCATTTCCTTTTGCGGCACTGATGTGGGAGCTTGTTGCCGACCGCAGTTTTCTAGACAAGACTGAGAGTATGGACTGCACAGGGCTCCCCTTGAGAAGGAACTCTCTCTCCCCTAGGCTGGAAACCAACCCTTTAACCGTGCCATGCTCTTCAATGTTGGCTTTCGGGAAGCAATGAAGGATTTGGACTGGGACTGTCTCATCTTTCACGATGTGGACCACATACCAGAAAATGACCGTAACTATTACGGGTGCGGACAGATGCCGAGGCACTTTGCAGCCAAGCTGGATAAGTACATGTATCTGTAAGCACTGTTCTTCCTCTGCACTACCATAATAGCTAAGGAGCCAGCGTTAGATTTTATTTTGTTTAAAAGGCAGAAGATGAATCTCTGTTTGCTTCCCATGCTTTGTGCAAAGTAAACATGAGAGGGGAATAGAAGAAAGCATCCTCACAGCTCAGGCTTTCCCCATTGCAAACGGGAGAGTGCAGTGCTGGTGCCCTAACCCCTTCTCTCCCGCTTAGGCTCCCTTACAACGAGTTCTTTGGTGGGGTGAGCGGCCTGACTGTCGAGCAGTTTCAGAAGATCAACGGTTTCCCTAACGCCTTCTGGGGCTGGGGTGGCGAAGATGACGACCTCTGGAACAGGTATGGGCTTGGCTCAGCCGGTGTTGGTGAAATCCGCTTCTGATGGTGGTTCTGCGAGCCGAGCCTCCCCCGTGCTGCGGGGGGAAGCGTGGTCACCTTTGCCGTCAGCACTGGGCTTGTTCTTCCTGCTTCACCTGGCTGCAATGGCTCGGTGGGAACGGGGACCGCTCCAGCCTGCGCAGGCAGTGGATGGGAAGCAAACAGAGAAGTGTTGGTTGGGAGGTTATCGTCTCTGTGTGCGATATCCCACACTGCTGAGCTCCAACTGATCTCGGCTGAGCTGAAGCCTTGAGGTGCCGAGCGCTGTGCGACTTGCCCGGAGCCCAGGCTGGAGTGGGGAGGTTTGCATAGCTTATCTGCTGGGTGGAACGGCAAAGCTGCTGTAAGAGCCCCAAGCGCACTGTGCTGTCCTGGCAAGCGCTGACGGCACAGCAAATACAACAGTTGACTTCGAATGTATTTTTTTTATTATTTTATTTCTTCTCTTTCTAACGCAGAGTGCAGTACGCAGGCTACTCGGTGACTCGACCAGAAGGAGACACAGGGAAATACAAATCAATTCCCCACCATCATCGGGGAGAAGTGCAGTTCCTAGGAAGGCAAGTGAATTTATGGTGGTTTTTTTTTTAAGGATCCCAAAGCGCTTCACTAAGCGTGCTGTGTAGAAGGCTCCCTGCAGCTGTTTGAGGGCAGTAACAACCTTAGGTCAGGAAGGAAACTTAACTACAGGAAATAAAGGAGGCAGAGCACTGTCTGGCTTCCTCCATCGCTACGTTTTATACCCTCCATCCCTCGCTTTGTGGCTGTAGCTGCTTGGATACCGTCCAAAAGAGGGGGTTGTCAGCACGGCAGCCTGACGGCAGGCTGGGGGCCTGTCCTGCCTCTCGAGGGGGATGTTCCTAAAGGGGTGGCTAATGCCAGGTGTCAGAGGCACTTCTGTGTTTCTAGAAGAGCCTGATCTAAGTGTTGAAGGAGGCATTGCTCAGCCTGCAGAAGGCAGAGAGCGGGGGCTCCCCTGGTGTGTGGCTGCTGAAGCATCAGGTGTCCCTGGGAACACTGGCAGAGTCCAGCAGCAACACCCTGGGTCTGCACTACGAAGGCAGTTGCTGTTGCAGGAGCAATGTTCTCCTGCAGTGTTGTTATTTGGTAGTGGCCATTTTGTCTTTTTTCTCAAAAAGCTAAATTCTCCCTGGAGCTTTCCAGGAGGGCTCCATCCCCTTCCTCCAGGACCCAGCATTGTTTTGGGGAGTACAAGGGTCGGTCACATGGCTGCTTTTGCCAGGGGACCGTGGTGGAATTTGAGTCTTCTGAAAACTATGCAACAGAAAACCAGAGAAACACGTTTTTCACAAACAACTGCAGGAATTAACGCTCATAGATGACGAGCCACTGGACAGTGTGGGCTCTGCTCTGCAGAGAGGCTCCTGGCTGCGGCTGGCAGAAGAGGCAGCAAGGAGGGTTTATGTTGCAGATACCGTTTTGAGTTATCTGCTGGTCTCTTCTTACGGAAGACTCATTTGCGGGGGAGTTTCCATTTGAGTTTGTCATCTTTAACCCTAGTTTTCATTTCTCTGTGGGACAGAATGCAGCCAGTAAGAGAGGCTTCTCTTGTTTCACTTTTTAAAAGACAGTAGTTGGTTTTGGCTTTAAAAGCCGTATTTAGTCAAACCCTTGAAGCGTGGAAGGCTGGGAGTGCAGTGGGATTGCGCTCTTGTTCCTAATGCTTCCCTGGTCTTCTCCTGGCCCCAGCCAGGAGCCCTCATGCGATGTCAGCGGGAGCTGTGGGTCAGTGCTGCGGGAGCGGGGATCTGCGGTGAGGATGGGCAAGGCAGCGGTTTGCCCCGGTGGGGCCGGTAGCCGCACTGCTGAGCGCTCCTGTATGCGCCGCTGCCTCTGGAGCCCAACGCCCAGCCTCGGCGAGGCTTAGCAGTAGTTATCCTCTGTGTCCCACCTCTGAAATCTCTGCTTCCCTCTGCTCTGCTTACCCACAGGCAGGTACTAACTGCTGCCGTCTGAAAGCCCTGCTGCTTCTCCCACCCGAGCAGGGGCACCTGACACTTTTCACTGGGGAGAAGGAAAGCGTTCATCAAGACACTGTGTCCTGATGCTGTGACCTCTTTGAAGCCAGTTTTGGCACTTTCCTCTTTGCTTTGACCCAGTCTTCCTCTTCCTCCTGGCACATCCCTTCCCTGGTGCTTTTTCTGTCCCCAGGTCCCAGCTCAGCTCCCACTCGCCCTGGTGTTGCCAGACCACCAGAACATCAGTGTCCTGTCCTGCCGAGATGTTTCTGCTTACTTTTATTTTTCCCCTCCCACCCTTAGCCCTTGTATCTCATCACGCTGCCCCTAAATTTGGTTGAAGCTGGTTTTGTGCACCAGCTGCAGTTTCCTTCCCCAAACCATCATTCTTCTAGTTTTACTTCCTCGTCCCCCATCCCTTGGACTAAAACCCTTCAGTTCAGCTCTTGTCTGTGGTCCAGTTTCTTAAAAATGAAAAGGACCACATCAGCCATCACCTGCTTTTCTCTGGGATGTTTTGGCTGGTGAGGGCTCAGTGGGACCCCCCAAGCTCAGCCCCCTCCTGGGAATGGGACCCGCAGGCTTTGGGCAGGAGCAACGGGTTGTTTTGACCGCTGGGTGCTTGCTGGTGGCACAGAGAGCATTTTTCTCTTTGTCAGGTGATGGACTGTAATTTTCTGAAGTCTGGGATGTTTACCAATATAGAAAATGTGTAGTTATCTTTATTAAGGGCTCAGAAATTCGTTGTTTTGTGGCTGCTGCTGGGACTGGCAGTTTTAAGGGTGTTTTAGTAGCGTCGAGAGGACTTTGCGGGGCTCTGTGGGATACGTGGAAGTGACTCTGGCCTCTGGTTCTTGCTGCACAGGTATGCCTTGCTGAGGAAGTCGAAAGAAAGGCAAGCCCTGGACGGCCTCAATAACTTGAACTACTTTCCAAACGTCACGTATGACGCCTTGTATAAGAACATCACTGTTAACCTGACACCGGAGCTGGCTCTGGTGACCGAATATTAAGAGGAGAAAATAACTTTGCTCTGCCCTTCACCAAGAAAGCACCACGCTAGACTTTTTTTTCCAAGGATTATCGAGGACAAGCAACACTTTGTTTAATGAAGGATCACAGTATTTTGGAGAATAAGGCTGAAAGTGCACGCACAAATTGCCCTAGCTGTACCAATCCAGCCCGATACTCGTGCAGCGAGCTCAGCAGTCTCTTTCTTTTTTCCACCACTTGCTTTCTGGGTTTCAGGACAACACTTCGACCTGCTGCTCTCGTCTCCACATTCCTCTTCCAGCAATCTCTGGCACCAGGACTCGCCTCGGATGCGCTTTCTCCTCCAGGAAGCAGCTCAGCTGAGGAACTCTGGCTTCTCGACGGCGAACGTCGGGAGTGATTTAGTCGGCAACTGCCCTGGTGGGAGATCAAACAACTTCTGATACCGTTCTATGTCTGTGCGGTTTTTTAAATGACCTGCTTGAAGTATATACAACAGAATCGCTTCTTAAAGAAGTGTAAGTGTAAATATGCTGTGTAAATTGCCCCTTCTTATTTTTCTCCTATGGCTCAAATCCAGGCTAGAGGTTTACATATGGTCACTCATTTTAGTCCTGAATTCTGTAAACACTTGTGTGTGCATCACTGTACTTGTGCAAGGTGTTCCCTTTTAAGCCAGTGAGACTGCTTGCATGATTTAAGCTGTGCATATGCAGAAATGTTAGTGGGATAGTGCCCTAAACTTTCCAGTGTAGCGGATGAGAAATACAGCTGTGTCATCACTCATTCCAGAAACTACGGGGGTGGCTTTTTCCAGTGAGAGTGAGGAAATGGGAATTCTTACCAAAAAAACCCCTTTCTGTCACTTTTGCAACATGATGTGCAAATGAATCCAAAAGCCATACAGAATAAAATGCCTTGCCTGTTGCTGTATATCCCACTGATGGCAAGCGTGAGCTTGGCAGATCGCTCAAGGGCTCGCATCCACGCTGCTGCGGGAGGCGCAGCCCCAGGTCGGCTGCTGCTGCCCACGTGCCATCCTCGGGATGGGGCAGCTGGGCGCTCCGCACTGAGTGCACCTTGGACCGGCAGCACCCTGCCGTCACTCCTGTAAGGTGACGGTATGGTTTGGGAGGTTGCTTTATTTTGTATTTATTGTGTAAATCTGGCAGCACGCTGAAGTGCTGTCAGAGCCAGGTAGTGCACTTGGCTGCCACCGTCAGCACCTGGCAGCACTTGCACAAGCCCAGCTGGTGGGGCAGGTTGTCGCAGGTGAGTGACAGTGAGAGAAATGAAGGACACATGAATCAAGCTCATGGGGGGAAAAAAAATGAGGACCAGGACCAGAGAGCTTGGTCTGACACCCCATCCAACCATCCAAACTGGAGTGCCCCGTCCCTTCTCCCCTCTGCTATCCCCTCCTTCCCCGCGGCCGCTGTGGGCAGGCTGGGCTCCGGGCTCTGCCCCCACTGACGCTCAATCCAGTCCCTACACAGCACCAACAGTCACTTTTACCGGACCTCTCTGACTTAAAAGTAAATACATTTCGGGTTGCTTTTTAATTTGTATTTACACATAACAACGGTGGGTACTTAACCTCCAAAGTACTTTAACTTTCTTTTTTATTGCGTTGTTTGCCTTCGGTTTCCTTAACTTCTCATGGTTTACATTGTTTTCTCGGTTCCGTGGACGTATGATCCCCATACGCATCTGTTGTGGGTGTGACTGCCCAGGGCATTCCTAACCTGTATCCTGAAAACGTTAGTTTAGAAAACACGAGTTCTTGTTGTGTAGATCTTATCGGCCGGCATGAGAGGACAGCGAGCCTGCCCTTGAAAAGCGCTGATAAGTTTGTAACTTGGGTTTAAAGTCTTTGAACTTACATGTGCTTTAAACTTGCTTCCCGAGGGGGTTCAACCTGGTTATTTATAGGCAGAGGTGAGGATTTGCTTTTTATGGCGCATATAGCAATAAAGACTTTTGCTTCTGAATCTCTATCTCTAATTCACGTGGACCCTTTTCAGATGCTGAACCCGCGTTGCCCGGCCCCTCTTTTCTTTCATCTTGAGACCTTGCTAGAAATCTGTCTTTGTTTAATGGTGCTTCAAACAAGGAATGTATTTCAACTAGTCCAATTTCACCACCCCAGGAATCATGCATGTGTGTGAGAGTAGGTGTTAAACTACTTTAGTTGGGATCCTCAGCCTTCAATGTGTACCTGACACCCATCGCACCTTGTGTTGAACAAAAAGCCGTTACCTCTGCTCAGAAATGCACTCTACGGTTGGCACAAAAGGGTCCATTCCCCCCCTCCCCCCCAGCAGCATCCCTCTCATAGTTCCTTTGTTCTAATCATGTTGATTTTTTTTTTCCCCTTTTTAAAATGTGGAATATCTGAAAATGTGCACTGTTAATCTTATCAGCTATGTCAAATACTGTATAGTAAATGTAACTGTTAAAAACATACTGTCAAGCGCATGTGCTGTTATGGTGTAAAAATTCTCGTATTTAGGAGAACTTGTACATATTCTGGCAGCTGAAATTCAACAAGGCCACTTGTTCGCCCCTTCCACGTCAACACCGTCGGTCAGCCCCGCTGGAGGGCAGGTCCTGTTCGATGCTGAATTCTTTTTTTGTTAAATGAGCCATGTGGGTTTTATTTGCAAAACTATTTATTGACAGTTTATTATCTGTAAAGCTCTGCTTCTCTAAGGGAGGTACCGTCTGAGCAACAGCCACGTGCTTTGGGTCGTTTCACCATCAGAAGTGGCTTTAAACTCTAAAGTAGCTTTCCATCATCATGGCTTTTGAGCTTACTGTTATGTTTTTAAGAGGTGCCAGGGGGACATTTTTGCACTGAAGACTAGTGTTTTAAAACACACACACACTTCTGAGCAAAGCAATCCTTTGTGTCATTACATTTATTTACCCATGTGTTTGTACATTTTTGTATTTGTTAATTTATGAATGATTTTTTCAGTAAAAAATACATATTCAAGAACAAAGATTGCAGTGGTTGCTTTTATTATAGGAGGTGAGGGTGTGCCTTTTTTTTTATAGGCGGTGAGATCGGTATGCCCAGAGGGGTAAGTGTTGATGAGAGCTTGAGGGGTGAAGGGGGAGCCTTGGATGCTAAAAGCTGTTGAGAAATTTCTCATTAGAGCTGGACAGAAGTAAATTGAGTGCAGGGTGGGGATGCTCCCCAGGCTCTTCCTACTCTGTATATGCTAAACCTTTTTTCCAAGTATCTGCGTCAGTGTGGTACTGATGGAGGGGCTGGCTGCCTTGAGGGAGGTGGGTTTAGGAAGATGCTTGGATGAAGGAGGAATAGGGCGGGAGGGTTGCTTATTAGATTTTTGATCAACAAACCCAGGCAGACAGACAANCGGGTGGGGATGCTCCCCAGGATCTTACTACTCTGTATATGCTAAACCTTTTTTCCAAGTATCTGTGTCAGTGTAGTACTGATGGAGGGGCTGGCTGCCTTGAGGGAGGTGGATTTAGGAAGATGCTTGGATGAAGGAGGAATAGGGCTCAGAGACTGGGGGGGGGGGAGGGTGGCTTATTAGATTTTTGATCAACAAACCCAGGCAGACAGACAGACTTTCTTGCAGCAGCTTTAAAATATCTTTCTCCCGCTCTGCAGTGTACAGGCATGCTAGAATAAATAGCTGGCAGCCCTGGGTTGTTCCAGGCCTTGCCTTTATTTAGCTCTCTGTCTTCTGGGAAGCTTCCTCCCACCCACGGCGCTCAGCTGGAGCTGGTGGGGTGGCAGGCTTCTTCCAGCCGCTGCCACCAGCCCGGGGATGATGGCCTTGCCTCCCCCTGCGCTTGCAGGAGCGAGGGTGGGAGCCCATCTCGCTCCAGGCTGTGCACCAGTGGGAGTCCCTGACCTCAGCTGGGGGGATGCCCATGGCCCTGTTCCTCCATAGGTACCCCGGCAGCACTGGTTTCATTGCCTGTGTCACCCCTGCAGTGGCGGGGCTGGGCAGGGGCTGGGGGAGATGGATGCACACGTAGAAATTTGAGGTTGTCCCTGTAGAGGAAAAACAAGGAGGGCAGGGAAGCTTCCAGCCCGTGTCCTGGGTGCATGCGTGGGACCCCCTCACCGGGGCCAGCTGCAAAAAAAGCTGGGAGCAAACCCCTTTTTGCAAGGGCTGTGCCAGGAGGGCGCCAGAGAGAGAGGAGCCTTGCGAGGGACCAGCATGGTGGCACAGCTCCATCACTGCCAGCCGGCAGCCGCAGAGCCGAGGCTTTCCTCTAGAGCAGCCCACGCCTGCGGGGGAGAGCGCTCCCCGTTCAGGCTGGAAAATAGCTCAGCCTTCTGCACTGCAAAATCCTCGAGCTTTCCTGCAGAGTGCATTAAAAAAAAAAAACCCAACCGCCAAAGCAGGGTGTTTTCTCCCACTTCTTTCCCCCCTTCATCTCCGTGTAGCACAATAAACCTGCCCGGGATGGCCTGGGCTGGCAGCCAGAGCCACACACATCCCGGGGGCCACAGGGCATCCCTGCCCGCCTGGAGCAGCCCCGAGATGCTGCCCCGGGGGATGCCCTGCTTGGGAGCTGGTGCAAAGGCTGGGCAGGAGCTTGGGGCAGGGGTTTCTTTCCTGTTCACGTGTATTTCTATGGCAGGGAGGGGTGAGCATGGGCACTGACATGGGCTGGGGAGGGGCAGGGGTGCTGGTCCCTGTGCTGGAATGACCACGANAGGGCATCCCTGCCCGCCTGGAGCAGCCCCGGGGGATGCCCTGCTTGGGAGCTGGTGGAAAGGCTGGGCAGGAGCTTGGGGCAGGGGTTTCTTTCCTGTTCACGTGTATTTCTATGGCAGGGAGGGGTGAGCATGGGCACTGACATGGGCTGGGGAGGGGCAGGGGTGCTGGTCCCTGTGCTGGAATGACCACGAGGTGCAAGTGTGAGGCTAATGATGCTTTGCATCTACTCCTTCCCCTTCGGAGCACCTGCTCTAGAAATCAGGCTTTTTCTGAACATCTGATAAATACCACAAAAAATGTAATGACTTTTTTTTCCCCAAAAAGTTTGTGCAGTGTAAACTTTTTCCTGCCAAAGACGGCTCTTTATAGGCACCAGACCTGGGTGGCTGTGCCCATGTAACTAAAGGCAGGGCCGGGAAAACAATGTCGTCCCCTGGCCAGGCCGATGGAGGTGACTTAGTCCGGCTGTACGTGAAAGGTGTTGGTGAGTGCTGACAGCATCCACCCCGGCAGGATGGAGCTGGGCTGTCTGCCCAGTGGCCGATGGCACAGCCCCGCTGCTGGCATGTGGTGTCTGCACACCCCCTGGTTTTAGCTGAGCTCCTGCACGAGGTGATACCCCTGGTGAAATCTCAGTACAGCTTCAGAGGCTCCTCCAGCGCTAGGCGGCCCTTTTTAGGGTAAAAGTTTCTAGTTGCAGCAATTTTCTTCCCCTTTAGGGTTACTAATTTCCTCCTGGGAGCGGGTGGGTTGGGAGGCAGTGCCGTGAGTCACCAGCCACACCAGAGCTTCGTGCTGACGCGCGCTGCGGCTCTCGGGTTGGCCTCTCTCCCCCCGCAGAGGGAAAGGTGCTGCCCCTCTGCTGAGCACGGCCGGGGGGTCCCACTGGCACCCTGAGCCCCTGGGTTTGCTGCTCCGGGTGCGCTCCCCACGGAAAGGGCAGGATGTCCACGGATATTTATTCTTCCCTTGGGCGAAGCGGTGTGACAATATTGACTGTTATTTAAGAAGGGCTCTTGGTAGTCAAGAGGTAGTCAAGAGGAGAAGTGAACAGGAGCGGTGGGGTCATGGAGGGTTAACTGTGGCTCTCAGGCAGCTGCCCCTACTGAATCCTGCTGGGGAGGACTTCCCAAAAAACTCGCTTTCCTCTGAAAGCCTCTCCCAGGTACGCAGCTAAGGGCTGCCAGCAGCCCCTGCTCCTCTCCCACGATCAGTACCTATAGCTCAGCCCCATGGCCATGTCTGCTGCCTGCCCTTAGCATCTCCTCTCCCGCCGCCCCCAATGCTCCCTTTGCACACCCTGCCTGCACCCACCCAGCACCCTGATGTGCCCCCGGCAGCACCCACCAGAGCAAGGAGCCTCAGTGATGTCCCTCCAGGGATTTCAGGCACCCCCTGGGCTGTGCCAGCACTATCCTGTGCTCCCCCAGGAGAGAGGAGACCCCCAGCCCCGGGCGCTGCCCCCCTGCGCGGCAGTCTGGCTGCCGGAGAGAGCCAGGCCAGGGCTCCGTGACGTTCACCTGGGCTTGCCAGCTGCGCTGTCTGGGGAGCGATGAGCAGGGCCATGGGCACCGGTCCATGTCACGGCTCCCAGGCTCTCCAGCACCGCTGATGGCGCTGCGTGCCTGCCAAATTGCTTTTGGATAAGAAAACAGCAAAAAGGATTAAAAACAGTAACTCATCCTGTATCACTTGGGTGAAGCAAGAGCAAACGCTCCCCTGTGAGCAGTGGGGACTTGGGCCGGTCCTTTAACCCCGCTGACACAGCGGGTGCCATCCCCTCCGGCACTGGTGGGGATGCAGGACGAGTGGGTGAGTGGCTGTGCTGCGGTGTCTGAGCCAAACAGGCAGAGCTGGTCAGCCGGGGGTAACTACGGGATGCCTGGACATCCAGTTGAGAAATCAGCTCCTTAAGCACCGGGTCGAGCTGCAGGGAGATAGCAGCAGGAAGGCAGTTTCCAAAGGCCACAAATGCAGTGGTACGTTTGGGACTCTCTTGCACAGTCACCTGCATCACAGGGACCACCAGCTCACAGTGCGGCGAGTTCCCAGCGAACAGGAATGCTCTCCTCTGCCATAAAGCTGCGAGTCACCTTGCGATAGGTGCCTTGCTCCAGGGCCAACGTGAGCCATGGCGGTGTGCCATGACCCACTGGTGGGACCCGGTAGATCCTCCCTCCTCTGCTCTGCCCCAGGAGGTGTTGGGGATGGGCAGTGCCTCCCTGGAGTGGCAGAGTCAAAACTGATGGCCTCAGTGCTGTCTGTGCAGCCACATCTTGGCCCTGCTGCAGTTTACGTTCTCCTGCAGGACAGCCTGGGGACCAGGGATGGGGGGGTGACGCAACCATCCTTGTGCTGCCCAGGAATCACCCCCAGGCACTCAGGCTCCTGCCTCCCCACTCTCATCCCGGCACTCCTGCATTTTATTGCATTAAAGTAGCTAATCGCATTATCAGGGGGATGGCCCAGGATCCATCACTGGCTATGTGCATGCCAGGGGCTTTGTTATCAATAACAGTGTCTCCAGCCATGGCTGAGACCTAATCCCTGAGCCTGAGCCGAGACCTTCATTTGACAAAGCAAATTCATTCATAATTCAGAGCTGCTTCTGTTGCTGGAAACTTTTCATAGGTGACTGAACAGCCTGGAGATGCCACAGCCCCCGGCAGCCAGCGCTGGGGCAGGGGGGGATGGAATGACACAGATTATTTCTGTTGGGGTTTGGAGCCCATGTAGAGGGGGGGTCAAATGAACCAGGGCCGGAGTTTACAGCAGCTCAACGGTCAGTAACTCCATCAGCACCAGACATGGGTGGAGGTCAGAGCTCTCTGCCTGGGGGAGCCGGGGGGTTACCTGAATGCAGATCAGCTTTTTGCCTGAGTGAGTCCCTGCCAAGCTGCTCTCTCTGCTTCGATGCCGGAGATGTTTATTAACAAAGAAAGCGACGGCAAGCTCTGCAGAAGGGGACTGCACCCCCAGCTACAGAGCCTCCACAGGGCAGCCGGATCTGCTGCCCTCCTGGCCAAACCTCTGTCAGTGGGACCGTCTGGCACCCTGGGATGAGCTAAAAAGGAAAAGCTGCAGAGATGCAGCTCAGCCCCAAAGCAGTCTGCGGGGAGGGGGAGGAGGGCAGCCCCCAGCCCCCGCACCCAGCTGCGGCTCTCATTTCAGCAGGCTGCGAATAAGGCAGGTGCTTCAGTGCAACTCACAAGAGGCGCTGAGCAGCGGAGAACAATTAGTGCTTCCACCTTGATGAGGAGCTGTACCCGCAGGTCCCATCCTGCCCAGAGGGAAGACAGCTGGGAGCAGAGGGGGGCCGTGCCGCCGTGAGGGACGGGGGGATGGATGCTCCGGCGGGGCGGTGCGGGCAGCGGCGCAGTGCGGTCCCAAAGCCCCACCTGGTGGCGGGCGGTGGCAGGGAGCGAGCCGGCTCCCGGGGCTGAGGACACCCCGAACCCACGTCCCCCTTCCTCCTTAGGGGCAGGCGGCTGCTGGGGGCACCCACGCGTGTTTCCCCAGCGGCAGAAGGGAGGAAAGGCGGCCGGCAAGCGCACCCTGTGCCCGGCCTCGCAGGGTCCTTTCCGTGAAGCCCCGGGAGCAGGGGGGGGCTGCAGCGCCCGCCCTGGTTCATCCACAGCGGCCGTGCCCAGTGCCATCCCCGGTGCCGTCCCCACGGGGCTCGGTGCCACGGTGGGCTCGTCCCGAGGCTNGCCCGCCCTGGTTCATCCACAGCGGCCGTGCCCGGTGCCATCCCCGGTGCCGTCCCCGCGGGGCTCGGTGCCACGGTGGGCTCGTCCCGAGGCTTTGCCGGTCCCGGCGGCCCCGGGCTGGAGCTGCGTGGTGGGAAAGAGTGAGCTCGAAAGGAGGAAAGCAGAGAGATCCCGTGGGGAAAAGGCCTCCAGGGGTGTGAGGGGACAGAATGGGCTGGGGGCAGCCTGGGGAAGGGGGAAAGGAAGGCGCCGTTGGGTATTTTTCTGTTGTCAGGAGCTAAAGGTTTCAGCCCGGCATCCCCGATGTTTGCCGATTAGGGTAAAGATGAGAGGTGGACAAAATGAAAAATAGCTTGGGGCATTCCTGCAAGAGGGGGAGAAATCCCAGGGTTTCAGGGATATTTAAAACTGCAGAGTGAAAGCGAAGTGCAAGTCTCAAAGCGCCCGAGGAAGCTGAGCCACTGGTGGGTAAGCAGCTGTTGGCTTTTGCTTCCTTGGTGTGAGATAACGTCTGGCCTTGAAGATGCTCCTGGGCGTCCTTGTGATCTGGGTGAGTTACTCCTGCTCTTGCAGCTCTCGCTTAGTACCAAGAAGAAATTGCTGTAATTGTTTTCCAATTGCTTTCTTTTGCATGGTGCCTAGCCATGGGAACGTCCGGTAAGGATCTCCCTTTCCTCTGCCCCTCCATTGAGCAGAACTGGTGGATCTGCTGTGGATTTTCTTGTCTCATGACCAAAACCAGGGAAAGTTCTGAACTGATGAGAAACATTTGTCCTCAAATTCAGGTATGATGTTTCATGTTCATGCTGATTTACCCTTCTGTTTAATCATTTTCTCTATTAATATTTATCAACACAACATTTTTCTTCTTTTAAACAATGTCAAAGCTTTGCTTTAAAGAAAAAAATAATTTTTTTTAAAGCTTGGACATTTTTATGCTCCCCTTTCCTTCTTCCCTGCTTGTTTTGGCCCAAACTGCAGTCTGATTTTAATGAAATATATTATTCTGTAGCAAGATCAGATAGACATGCCTAGCTCTAACACTGCCTCCTGAAATGGAGAGCTGCAAGGTCTTTCTCGTGCCAGGAGGTGGACACAGGGAGGTAAAGTTGCTTCTGCTTCACAGGGATGGGCTTAGAAACCCAAGTGCTCTTGCAGCTGCTTTTGCAGAGAGGCTCCTCTCCCAGCATCCCTGCTCTCTCGCTGGGGCTCAGCAGGGCTGGATCCCCCTGCCCTGCTCATCGCACCAACCTTTGCAGTTGCTTGCCTGTATGTCCCTTCCTCTGCTGTAGGCACAGGAGTGCTCCTTCCTCTGACTTTTGGGGAAGTGCAGCAGCCTCATGTGTGCCCCCAGGACCTCCTGGCCCTCAGACCCCAGCAGAGAACCGGCAAAGCCTAGAAGGGAGCTGAAGTTCCCCGTGCTCTGACACTTGTTTGGGTAAAGCATTTGGCTTTTGGAGGGAGAGAGCAGGGAGCAGGGTCCTCCACAGTTGTAGGGTCTCCGCAGACGGTGCGAGCAGGTTTGTGATGGTCCGTCTGTCTGCACAGGAGGAGGTTGGGATGTAAGTTGGGACAATTTGGGAAGGCATTTGGAAAAGGAGGAAGGGGCTTCTACACATCCCGTGAGTCTATCTTGAGAGTTCTTTTCCCCTGTGGAAAGTTTGCAGGGAACAAAGTATCTCTTGGAAAACCAAAGTGTCTTGAAGGCTTAACTCAAGTGTCCCGGCTCCCAAACCCTGTGCAAACCAGAGGCAGCTCCCCTGGAAGCATCTCCTGCCCTGGCTCCAGGAGCACTGGGTCCTACCAGGTGCAATTTAGGATGTCGTAAATTTTTAAACCCGGTGCTGGACTCCTTTCAAGTAGCATCTTCTCTTGAGGTGCTGCAGGCCATGTTTTTCTCAAGTATACACAAATATCACAAAGTCTGACAGTGGTTTATGTTGGTGGATTCCCGCTGATCTCATGTATCTGTCTTGTGTAACTTAAAAAGAACTGATTCAAATAATCTGTTTTTCTTGTTCTTATTTGGTAAACTTAGGTTCATGTTTTGGGAAACTCACCCCAGTGCTCTAGCATGGTCTGTGGGTATAAATCTACTTTGAATTAATGCTCATTGCCAGTATTTTTCAAACTAGATGTTGAACAAGAGCGGTTTTCAGTTAATATAAACTAGAGTAAATTTATGATGACAAAATATTACTTGATGTGTCAGGGAAAAGACAATCTGCTGAAATGTTTGGCTAAAGTCAAGTTAAAAACTGGGATGTCGCTCTTTGTTTGGTGGATTCCCAAAGCCCCACTCCAGCAGGGCGGGGAGGTCGCTCGTCACCAGCTGCCTTTGCCAGCTCCTGGTTGTGTTTCAGAAGGACGATGGAGACTGATGTTTTCAAACAGCCTTTGGCAATGAGTGGTAGGTAGGGCCCTTCTGAAACTCGGTGGTCTGTTTTGATGGTGGGTTGGCATTTTTTTCTTTTTTTTTTCTTTTTTTTTTAGATATAGTGAGTGCAAAATGCAGTTATTTCACTTGCAATGAATCTAAAAGTGCAGACCCCTAAGCCTGATGTTGTATTTAGACTAGCAGCTTTCCACACTTTCCTAATGCAAACACTGAGAGTTGCAACTCGGAAGGGCCGTGACGATTGCAGCACCAGGCAGGGGCACCTCCAGGGTCTGTGGTCTCTGTCAGCTTGTCCTTGTGAGCTGAAGGTTGCTGAACCTTTTCTCTCCCGTGACGCATGGTGGTTAAAGTCACTGAGACGGTTTGCAGCCTGAGGGGCTGGAGAGCCAGCTGCTGCTCAGGAACACCTGGGGCCAGACCTCTGCTCCAGAGCGTCTGCCCGTGCCCCATCACTGCGCCGCTCGGCCACTGAGCCTGGGAAGGCAGCTCCTGCTCTACAGGAATGTCTCCTAGCGCTGACAACCCGTTCACACACAGGTATTGGACTTCATTGTATTTTCAGTCCCAAATACCTTGGGCTAGAATGGGAACACAGGGAAATGCACAGCAAAGGGTTTCCATGGTCCTTGCTTGAGGCGTTACTCTGCGAGAGCTGTGACAGCCTCGTTAGCTGACAGCGTACAGTGTCTCCCTCTCCCCTTCCCTAGGGCAGAGGGATGAAGACAACATACCTGCCTGTTTTTTCCCAGTTCTCTGCCTGAGGCAGGCGTGGGGCAGTGTGTGTATGGAGCAGGGAAAGATTTGTGTGGTTGGGTAGGATATAACAAGATGCCAGTGTTATTCGTCGCCCTTCTTGATTGCTAAAGCAGCCTACAGCTGAAATGATGATGCTGATACTGGTGTGCCAGGATCACGGGCTGCAGGCAGGTTGCTCTGTTGTGCCCTCACTCCTGCTTCTGTGCCTTCTGCCGGGGCTGCCAGTGCTCCGTCCCACCACCGGCTCGCTGCCCTGCTGCAGTGAGCTGAGTTCAGCGTCAGCCTCTCGTGGGAAGCTCCGCTCCCTGCGGGGCACGCGTAGGGATGGAGAGTCCAGGAACTGCTGAGAAATATGTTCAGGGATTGAACAGCAACCTCTGTGCAGGCTGGTACAGCCATAGCCGTGTTTCAACACAGGGTACGAATGGAAAGGAGGAACCTCAAGCAATCAGGTGAAAAACCTGTTTCTTGGGATCAAAATTATAAATGTTTATCAGAATACTTTTTCAAAACTCTCAATGCTTGCACTATGCTTGCACATCAGAGCCAAATGGGAGTTTACTATCTAAATCAGTGCTGCTCTGAGAGCATCAATAGCACTCGAGCAGATTCATACTTCCAGGGGTTCAGTTTAACTATTTAAATCCCCTTCCCTACAGTGCAAGTTTTCTTCCTTGTTTGCCAGCTGTCAGATCCTGTATTATTGTCTGTATGACATGCACTTATGAAATAAAGACATTAATATGTAACAGAAACAATAACTTTTCCTTCTCTGCAGTGACACTGTGAAGAGCATGGAGCAGAGCTCCTCAGAAAGGCCCCTAAGTGTCTGCGGGAGGCTGTATGCGCTGTAAGAAGCAGCTCACAGTTTCCAGTGTCAGGTTTCCGTTCAGGATAATCTAACCCATTTCTTACCCAAACATATACCCAGATGAGTGATGGTGGAGCCGGACTGTGATATTATTTTATTTTTTTTAAGGGGAAGGTGTGCTCTCCCTCAGACCCTTATTCAAGGCAACCACTTTAGACCAAGGTCCAGCCTTTGTGGCATGTCCCTGTTCAGCGTGGCTGCCTCTGCTGCCTTTAAGCGATTCCTGCAGTGTATTGAAAGATGATCAAATCATTTGCAGCTTCTGTTATAGTTTTGGTATTTGTGTGCTGAATCTCTGCACCAGACTGAAAATGAATCGGGTAAGGCAGGATGGCACTGGGGTGAGTTGAGTTCTGTCCCTGACACTGGCTCTGATTTCTGTCCGAGCCCCTGCGCGAGGTCCTGAGCCAGCTCTCTCTGAGGCTGCTGCGATGCGCTGCGACACACTGGGACTGTCCTGGGGAGAGAGGTCTGGAGCCAAGGCTGGGGGTGAGCTGCCAAAGCACCGAAGCAGTAGTTGCTGTGTAGATCTGGGCACATCAGTGTCTCAGCCATGCAGTTAAACTGCAGGATGCTGGAGAAGGGCACAAAGCTGGTATGTGCTGTCAGGACCATCTCTGGGGGGCAGAGATTGTCCTCAGGGCTGCAACAGGCGTATCTCAGCTAAAAGCGAGTTACAAACCTGAAAGGCCTGAGTTAGAGGCTTGATTTTATATATATATTTTTTTTATGAATTTTTTCTTTTCCATCCTCCTCAGGCATGGAGGTGCCTTGCCAGGGGCTGAGCAGTCACAGGGTGATGGCTTTGCGTGGGGCACAGAGCCAGGTCCCTTCACCGCAGGATGCTATGGGGAGTGGGCACAGGGCAGAGGCCGCTCACCTGTCCGTGGGTTGGAGTGTGTAGTATGAGCACTGCGGTGTACTGAGTTGGGCTAAACCAGCGTGGTTTCATCCAAAAGGCTTAATGCTGTACAGCTCTGGAAACCCCCTGGGTAAGCCCCGTGGCTCCATGTGCCAACGAGGATGCAAAACTGCTCCCTTGGACACTATTGAGATGGTGTGAAAAGAGCAGAGGGTTTGGTCTGGTCACACAAGCAGCGTGGGGCTGCTCGTTTCCACACAGTGCCCATCACCCCGCGGCCTTTTCAGCCGAAATGCCGATCTCTGCCTGGAAAAGGTGTGCTGCGCCAGCCAGACCNGGGTCTGGTCACACAAGCAGTGTGGGGCTGCTCGTTTCCGCACAGTGCCCGTCACCCCGCGGCCTTGTCAGCCGAAATGCCGATCTCTGCCTGGAAAAGGTGTGCTGCGCCAGCCAGACCTTTCAGCAGCACCACGGCCCCCACAACCCCAGTCGCCTTCGAGCCAAGACCATAGTGGCCTCTCTCCCACCCAGAAGTCATCCTTCCCTGAAACCAAAACATGGAAGTCCCGAGGAGATGCTGCGGGTGGTGGTTTGGGCTGTGTTCGTCCTGCTGTGATGGCCATGCACCGGCACGTGTCAGGTGGCCCACAAGCCACTGTGCCCTCTGTAACAGCCTGTTTCAGCCTGGCCCCAGTTGCAGCACAGAGCAGGTTGGCAGAGAGTACTGATGCTCAGTGCTGCTTCTCTGTGGGGAGAGTAGGGACATTGCTGGAAGTTTTGGGGATGTTTGTGTGTCTTTTTTTTTAACCAACCTAGTGTGCCTTTTTTTTAACCAGGAGTCCAAAAGCGAGCAGAAGTCAGAGTCAAGAGAGACTCTGAATATCAAAATGTTGATGTATCAAATGGAAACATCCAGAGAGTCAAAGCTTCACACCCTGCATTTAAAACAACATCAGCACTGATATGTCTTCACTCTTTATCTCAAGTAGAGCTGGGTACCTGACACTGTCTGGCAATGATGGAGAAAACAGCAGTGGTCCACCTTCTCAAGCTGAAGACCGGACACCTCTATGAGGTCAGGAAAGTGGAGCAGATTTTGGTGCCATGCCTGGTCCATGCTGACCACAGGTCAGTGCTGGGGCCGGGGTCACTGCACAGCTGCTCTCCCCTTGGGCTGGGGCTGCAGGCACGGGGCCCAGCGGGATGCTGGAGATAACAACTCCCAAGTGGCTTTGCCCTTTCCCGGATGGGAGATGCGCACCAGTGGGATCAGAGCAGAGCTGTGGCCCAGGGCAGGTGAGGGAACCTCTGACCCCAGGCTCTGGTGGGGAACAGAGCTCTCAGCTATCACTGTTTGTGGGATTAGTGTGGTCTAACACATGCAGATATTTTAAACATGAGCAGCTTTGCTGAGGCGGAGCAGCATGTGGGTGAACCGGGCAGTTTCCCTTATTCCCACTGGTGGGAATTTGCCTTTTCTCTCTTCTCCCCCTCTGCCCAGAGCCGTCCCTCTGCCAAGGAGCCGAGTGTGGCAATAGATGGCACTGCTGGGACGGGCTGGAGCCGCTGCCCTGTGCCGTGGCCGAAGGGCACCGCTTTGCTCCTGGCGCGCGCGGCCACGTCAGTCCGGGTTTGGTGTCTGAGCTGCACGTACAGAAATTGGGCAAATCTGGTGCAAACTGGCTGCAGCAAGACTTTGCGTTCCTAGCCGAATTTCTGCTGCAGCAAGACTTTCTGTTAGCACCTGCATTTCTGCTTCTGTTTCCATGCAGTGGAGAAGGAGGCTGTCAGCATCGAAGAGCATCTCTGGAAACTTCTGTCTGTGAAAAGCCAGAGCAGCAAAGCAGCTGGGAACTGCCTGGAGGAGCTGGGAGCAGGAGGGGGGCTGTGGGGCAGAGCGGTGATGCCACAGCTCTGGTCCATGCAGGTAGATATGCTCGGCCGGCCAGAGGTGAACATGAGTCCTCTCTTCATGCTCAGTGCCACCAGGTTCAGCTGCAGCCTCTCCCCAAACAGCCGCTGGTGGCCAGCATAGCATCTCGCCTGCAAACCCCTCCTTCGCTTTCACCTCGCTGTTTTAACCCAAGCATTCCTCTAATTTTCATTGAAATACTGTACTTTATGTTCTTTGAGGCATACAAGACCCATGGGAGAGATCCTCGGCTGCTGCGAGCTGTTGAAGCAGGTCGGGGCAGAGCAGCCCAGCACCCGTGCGCAGACCTGTGCCTCGCAGCTGACCGTGCAGGTAAAAGCTGGTTCCACGGTGCTCAGTTAGGCTCTCAAGATTCAGCAGGGATTTCAAAATAACGGGTGTTGGGTGCTTTTGATTTACCTCCTGAGGGTGGCAAGCAATAGAGCTTTATTTTAGGCTTGAATCCATTTTGTGAAAGTTACTGTTCACACCAGGGCTGAGATTCCCGCTGTGCTGCCCTCGCGGAGGGCAATTCCAGACCCCACAAACCAGCTGAGGAGCTCCCGTTGAGGCAGAGATCTGGGGAGGAGGGAGAGGGCTGTTGCCTGCAGTGTCATTAGGAAGAAAGCAATTAAACCCTTTGAAATTATCTGCGCTCTGGTTATCTGCCTTTGTAATATCCCTAATTGCTGGGGAGAACCTGCTTTAAGACAGGCACTGAGGCAGAGTGATTCTGCCTCACGTTAGCTCTCCAGCACTTGGTTCTTTTTTCGGTTTGACCTCAGCAAATGCATCTTCCCCGACGACTTTGTTCTGCATGGGGGACCAAAACGCGCTCTCATCACAAGACAGACTTGCTCGGCTCATTCACAGCCCTGGCAGTTTGCTGGGTGTAATCTACAGAAAGATGAAAGCTGCTTTATTTTTTTTCTAATGCGTGACCAAGTCAGCTTGCTTCAAACATGAATAATTAAAGGCCCACATGCGTTTGTAAATGCCTACATTTAATTAGAAAGCAACCCCCTCCTTGAAAATTTAGGCCACTAAAATGGCATTGTGCTTACCAGAAGTAAATGAATTATTTATATGATATTCTCTGCTCTTTAAATTACTTGGGTTTAATGTACTGCATGGGCACTCTGTATTGATAACAGTGCTATTTTGCTTCCACTTAATCATCACAATCTTATTTATTTATTAACGAGAACAAAAATACCCAACGCTGGCCGATCTGATACTTTGCTGCGCCGCTGCCGGGCTGCGTTTCCTCCCCGTCTTATGTCGCAATAATCGTGGTTTTGCTGTAAAGAGGCTGTTTCACAGCCTGCTGTAGTTCTTAGTGCCGTGCGTGAACCAGGTGGCGTTTGTCACCGCGGTGGTGCTGATGCTGATTTGTGTTTTGCTGTTTGCACTTTGTGGGGGTTCTGCTGGTTCCAGTTCATCTACTCACTGTTTTAATAACTGACTCCGCTCGGGTGTTTATTTTTAGGGCGATGTAGGCCCTGCAGGTTTTTTGCTTCTCCTGTTTCTCCTAAAGTATCCCGCAGCCATGGCAGCGGTTCAAGGTGAATTAGAAAAAGTATCTAGAAGCATAGGACAAGCTGCAAAACAGATACGTGGATGTATTCAGGGCGCGCTGGACAGCATGGCTGTTCTGGGCTGATACACCTCCTCTGCATGATCCAGTTGCCAATAACTCTGAGCTTTACTTTCCTAGAACTGAATTTATCAGAAAAGAAAGCTTTTGGACAACTTAGGAGACTGTGTTCGGGGGGACCTGTGCTGCCCTGTGCCCGTGGTTTGCAGCCACCGCGTGGCGTGCACAGTCGCGATGCTGCACACAGAGCTGACATGGGGTGCAAGGTAAAGAGGTTTGTACAACAGTTTTCACGGGGAAAAAGTGAGAGATAAGAGTCATCAGCTCCTGGGAAGCGTAACCTGTGCCCCGTTTTCCCCGCAGTGGCTGTGGAGGTCTTCCTCGGGTGCAGCTTGCCCCTTTCCTGGCTTATCTAACCCATAAATTGTCCTTTTCGGTGTATAGCTATCCACCTGCGCTTGCTGCACGGGACCACTTGGCCCTGGTTTTGTGGCATCGCTGCACAGATATAATGAGTGTTTTTCACCGGAGGCTGGCGGGGAGGAGGGGCAGCGCTGTGCCTGCTGAGCTGCTGTCTCCCCCAGCTGGGTCACAGACCTAGAAGCCCTGGCTGCGTGTCGAGGACAGTTTGGATCCAACTTTGATACAAAGCAGAAGGTTTTTGATAGAGCTGGGTAGAAGCAAACTTTGGGGCTTTGATTTAATTTATTTTTCCTTCCCATTTGGAAATAGACTGCAAAGTTACCAAGTTATTTCAGATAAGGTCTGTCACTAATTTAAAAATATTTCATTTCAATTTTGATCCCTGCCTTCATTTTCTCTCTGTTTCAAGTATCAATTGTTGGGTTTTTTTATATTTGCGATTCAAATCAGTTTGGATTCAAGCCGCCCTGCTGCTCAGCAATCATCGCCCCCCCCCGCCTTGGGATCACTGTGCCAGTGTTAATGTACACCCCGTTAGTAACTGCACAACATTCGGGCACACAGGGATGCTGTGCGTATTGTCCTGACTTCTTTTCCACAGTCTGTTAGTACGCAAAGGAGTTTTGACTCTTGTTAAGGTGCAATGAGCTGCTCTTAATTCCAGAACAGACAAGACTGTTCAGTAGAAGCATCTTAGAAAACCAGGAATTGATGGGCTGCAGGAAAGGTGTTATTGTCTTACAGCTATTTCTAAGTGCTGGGTCGTGTTTGATAGATTAACAACAGGTTCTGCTAGTTTAAGGCAAAAGGACATCAGCTGGGAGGAAAAGGAGCCGAGAGAGCTGCTGCTGCTGGGGACACTGAGCTTCCAGGCTAGTGTGACCATGAAAAGACAAGCTGAGAAGTGCTGAGTGTGCAAAGTGAGGTGGTTCCAGGGGTGACACTGAAAACCTTAGCTGCCTTCTGAAATGCCAGATCTAATTCTGGTCACTGCAATCAAGAAGGCTGTGATTGCTGCAAATGGCTGCTGAGGCGTGTGTAAGATCAGTGTGTAATTGTAATGCACATCTGAGGTTCTCAGAAAAATCACAGCTATGTGTGGCAGGGAGGGACATGGAGATGTACCCTAACCCATCCTCCTGTACCAAGCCAAGATCAATATGTCTAGACCATCCCTGACAGTGCTTAAGCACCTTTTTCTCGAAAGTTTTAATGATGTCTCCAGCCTCCTTGGGCAACCGACCCCAGGGCTTTACTGTACTTCTGCTTTGAAAGTTTTTCCCAACAGACATCCTATTCTCCTATCCTATTATTTTTTTTTTGTCTGATTCCCAGAGATATGGAAGGCAAGTCATTGCTTTCTTCTACAGGAACCTTTAATGAATGGAAAACTTACCCCATCTCCATTCTGCCTTCCATTTTCATGAGTTAATTGACCCATTTCCTTCTGTTTCTCCTTAGAGGCTGTTTTCTACATCTCTGGTCACTCCCATTGCTGTCCTCTGGGCTCTCGCCAGTTGGGGCCTGTCTTTCTTGAGGAACAGTGCCCAAAATTGGATGCAGGACTCCAGCTGAGGCTTTAGTAATGGGGAGGGGAAGGTTTACTTCATATGTCTCTCATACAGCTTTTCTGTTTATGAATTCCAGCATGATAGCTGCAAAAAAAAGCAAACAATGTCCTGGTGGCCCTTGAGATTTGGGCATGGTGGGGATGAGGACCATATAAGTACATAGATGGATGCATGGATGAAATGCAGATTTTCACCAGTCAGACAAAAGGAACTGCGCTTGTGGAAGTGGCACCGCGAGGGACAGACTGCTGCTAGCGTGTGTGCGAGCCTCAGGTCTGCCCTGGCGAGGACCAGTGGGGGGTGTGGAAGGAGGGGTTCATTCCCATCCCAGCGGGGTGCACCCCGTGAGCACCTTGCCCACACCAGGAGCCATGCCGTTGTCCCCCCTGGGGACATACCAGCTGGGTTTCGTCACGCTGGTGGCTCCAGCCCCTGCGGACTCTATGAGCTGAGAGGGTCTGAGCCTTTCTGCTGCTAGACTTGGCTTTCAGCGCTTGTATCTGTGGGCATATTTATTTAAGCTGTTCTTCTCATTTGCTTTTCACTTCTGGAGGAAAAAGCTCTCTGTGAAAAGACAAGTTGCAGATTTTTTTTCCTCCCCTTCAGCCCAAGTGTTAGGCAGGAGGCTGGTGAGCGATGCAAAGTTGGGCTCTGCAGAGGATGGCAGGGAGGCGTTCGGAGGAGCCCGTGGTGGTGGCTGGAATTCCTGTTGCCATAACAACCCGATGCAGGCCTTAAATATAGAACAGGTTTTACCCCATAGCTCCCCTCTGTCCTTCCTCCTGCAACAGAGGAGCAAATGGGATTTGCTTCCTTCTCACCGCAACCTGGTGGAGTGCGAAAGGTCAGAAATGGGACCAACTCTACGGCGATGTAAACCCTGCTAAGTGCAGTGTGTGAGGTCAAGAAACCCACTAATAATGGGTTGTTTGGTCCTGCTCCGTTCAGAGTGTGGGCTCCAAATACAGGTGTAGCTCAGCAAAAATCCTCGGACAGGTTGCACTGAATGAAAAATCCTCAAGCAAGAGTGGAAAATATTTAACTGCTGAAGCAGCTGCTTCCCTGCTGCGGCTTTGGCCGTGGTGGGCAGGAGGGGACCATCACCACACTGGGGCTGGGGAAAAATCATGTCAGAGCATCACATCAAGCTTACTCTGCACAGGGACTTGCCATTTTCCAAAGGAAAGCTTCTCTGATGGAGCTACCCTGGTTGGTTTTTTTCCTTCACAAATGCCATCCAAAGGACTGTCCACCTGGAGCCTTCCTTCCTGTGACGCTCTGCTGCTGCCCCATTCCCGGGAGCACTAGGAAACTGCACAGGACCAATGGCCATGCACCTCCTGTGTCAAGCACGAGCTGGCTGCACCAGGGACACCTGGGGGGTGGCATTACTATCTTTCAGGAACTTAAATACAGCGGATTCCTCAATGCAGACAACACCAACAAAGATTTCTAGAAGGGAAGAGAAAGGCTCAGTACTGCGGTGTGCCGTGGGGAGCAGGACAAGCAAGCATGTTGGACAGCCGTGTGCAGTCAATAGCATCAAGCAGTAAGCGTGCAGTGAGGCTGCCGAGCGTGGCTCTCCTCCTCAGCGTGCTCCTGGTGATGGTGATGCTAACAAAGCCAGCTGAAGTCCCTCACCTCAGGAAAAAGATCATCACATAGAAAATTCACCGGATGCCTTTGGTCTCTCCAGTGTATGATTACACAGCAAACCCATCTGTTAAATCCATGTTTATTCCTCAGTGAACTGTATAGATGCTTTTAGAATTTCATACTTATCTTTTTAATTAAATATTGGGTTTTATACCATAGATCAGGAAGAGTCCCAAGCTGCAGGAATTATTTACTGGTGCAATATAGTGGGAGAGCTCCCAGCATCCCAACTCCACTGTAGTATTTGTTTCATTCTGTTAGTGTAATTTAATTCTCTTGGCTTGTTATACTAGAAGGATACTTGGATTGAAAAATCAAGCAGCTGATTGATATGAAACACTAAAATTAAGATTTTCCCATAAAGCCCTAATTCCTCTCCCTTGTTAATCCTCAGAGAGGTGCCTACTGCAAATGTCAGATGAATCCATTACTACCTTTCTTCTCCAGTAACAATCTCATCCTTGTAAATGTTGTGTACTTTTCCCCTGATCCTGGTTATTGAAAATAGCTATTTTTCCTCAAATGGCCTCTCATTCCTACTGGAGGGCAACAAATGACATGGAAAATTCCAACCTGAGCAGTTTTAATTTTGGCCAAGTTACAAGTAACTGAATACAGGTAATAACTTGGGTGGGTCAAGCAGGCACCTTCCAAATGCAGCAATAGGAGGTGGCTCTTCTGAACTGACTGTTTCATCACTTTAGATTTATTTTCCTCCTATTGACCTCTCCTGAATTTGAGTTGAAAGACATCAGGTCACGAATCCCAGGGTTTAACAAGAAAGGATACTGCTTTGGGATGTTACGGCTGGAAAAGGACGTCAGGGTTCAATATAAATTGAAAATTGAGTAAAACAGCAAGGGCTTGCCTTCCATCAGCTGGTCATCTTCTTCTGCTTCTCTGTATGCTTGTTGAGAATTGTTACTGAGCTGTTTTTTAACCCAGCTGATGTATCGACTATTCCTTTGGGATGAAGAACTGGTAGAAAAATATAAAAAAACTATCATTGCTGTATTTCATAGCTTTGTAGTTATGAGACTGCAGCTTTGATGCTGAGTGTTTGAGGGTGCTTGGGGGGGCTCCAGCATGCTGTACAGTCATTTCGAGTAACTAAACACCAGATACACTCAAAGAGAGCTGCATCCTGGAAGCATATTTCAAGGGAAAACATAACTGTCAGAAGCTATAGGATGTAACTTGCAATTAAGTTTGCACATTCATCCATTTTCTTGCAAATCCTTGGGTAGATGGGAGCTAAATATAGCTAATGGACTCATGAGCTCAAGTACACACAACGCTGTGCTTTTATTTCTACAGAGTGAGCCCCAGGGTCTGGGCAGAGGGTTGGTGTTCCTTGACGGCAATGTAACAAGTGAGAACTGGAGGGAAGATGCTCTGGAGTGACTCAGCATCACGACTGTATGTATGAAGTGCATTAGTGCAATATTTAGCCACTGGGTTGGAGTTTAGGCTCCCAACCCAAGCAGCGGTGGCCCAGAAGACCTGCACACAGCACAGCTGGTCAGGAGATGACCAAATGGGTGTTTGTGGGACAATGTGTTTGTATTGGTGTTCCCCAAGGGCCGGAGCTACTGTGGTCTGCCTGGCTCAGAGCAGCTACAGTGCCTTCTCAAGGCACAGAGGAGGTGCTGTCTTGTACAGCTTTCCCCTGACAGACCAGTTATGTTTGAAACAGGGAAGAGGAGGAGGAGGCAGCTGATTTTATGACCCTTTATTCCAGACCTGGGCAGACCTATTTCTTTCCGAGAAGGACAAGCAGGACTTTCCAGTGCCTTTGGTAAGCATGGTGGTACCAAGTGAGAAGGAACTGAAGGACTAGGGCTTGCTTTGCCTGTTTTGCTGATGTTTATATGTGCCCTTCTGCAAGGCACTGGCTGGAAAACACATCTCCTCCCAGGCTGCAGCTTTCCCTCAGCTCAGTGCCAAGACAGCCTCCTGCTCTCTTTTGGGGGACCTCCTTCAAGGTCTGGAAAGACTGCATTTAAACCTGGAAACTGAGCAGGCCAAAGGATTTGCTTGTATCTACAAAGTCACCCCCCCTAAAATGTGCTTTAGTCCATATTAGGCCTGGAGCATCACATTTCTCCTGATCAAGCAAATGGATGGGAGATTTGGTCTCAGATTGCACTGCAAAGACTTGTAAAACAAACCACTGAAGTTCCTGGGATGGTTCCCCCAGA
>RSEF01000020.1:6739962-6750325 GCA_003993805.1 Himantopus leucocephalus
AAAGGTCTTTTCCAGCCATAATGATTCTATGATTCTATGATATTTCACGAGGTAAATAATCTCATCAATAAAGCTTCCATTCAAAGAAACAAGAATACCACAATCTCCCAGATGGGGGTTTGCTTAGTAAGACTGTAATTCTAATCCCAGTCCGTGTTTTGTTACATGGCCTGTGAAACGTTAGAGTTACAAGGAATTCATAGTACAAAACCCAAATGCCATGGTGTCAGATAAGTAGTAATATAGAATTAGGAGAAAGACTACAGACAATATTTTCTTGACGTATACTTCGAGTAGAATTTTTTCCAAATGTTTTAAAAGATTTTCATGAGCTGCTCTTCAAAGGTCACATTATATTGCTGCTGTTTATTTCCTCATCAGTTAACCAGGTGCTGTTCCTTTTTTTAAGGTCGCCAAATCCTAGTAATTGAGTTTTAGAATTTTTTAAAAAATGTTACTCGCCAAACCAGAGTATGAGTGTTTCTTTTTCAGATCACAGATTACTAAGAAGTATAAGTAGTAGCTACTGTGCTAGCAGAACTCTCTAGGTTCTCATCCTGAAAATTCATAAGCATGTATGTAATTCACATATTTGAGTAAAATTGTGCCTGATGCGAGACATTCAAACCTTATTAATACAAACAAACGCGACAAGAACTTGCATGGAAGGTGTCTGGGAGACAATTCATCTCCTAAATGGTACTGTGGTTCTCAAAAAAAAGGATTGATCTTAGAATGAAAAGAAATAGATATTGATAAAACTGAAAATGGCTGTATATTCGTGCTTTTCAGGCATTTTTTTGCAAAAGATCAAGATCCTCAAATCCACCAGTTCTGATATCCTTTCCGTCCTTGTAAAATTACGTCCCCTCTAGATCACTGATCGTTCTGTGCTTACTGCTTCTTTCTGAACCAAAACTCACTACCCCTAAGGTTAGACACTAAAGAAAAAAAACCCACACCAAACACCAAAGCCCTATGCCAGGTTGGCTGCTAGCACGTAACAGGTAAAGCGTCCCCACACACAGTCATGCCTCAGGCACAACCTCTAAGTGATCAGAGACTATCCCCTGGGCTTTGCGAAACACACAGCAGGTTGAATGCAAAGGACAATGAAGGTATTTGTTGAAAGTTCTGCACATGCTTTTTCTTCATCTCTCTGCCTATTACATCCGATCAAGCCAGTGATTTTCCAAGCAGGGTGCATCTGCAAGCAACATGAATGCTTTCCTTGTGAGCACTAAAAGTGAAGCACACATAATTACAAAGGCTGCTTTTCTGTTGCTTCCTACGTAGAGCAAGAATTCTGATTCCATTTCTTTTTTTTTTTTCACCAGATCTCTTGAAATCGAGGGGAATACCACTCAAAACAGGATTTCAGTTGAAAATAGTATTTGGAGAACTAAAAAAAAAAAAAAAAAAAAAAAAGTTTGTCCATCATGTACCATAAATCCATTTAGGTTTGCAAAATCCAGGAACTCCTCACGCTGCACTGATATTTCTTGCACGATACTCCTTTTATTTTGACATGTTCTGTCTTTCAGACTAATGACTAATGGCATCAAACTCCTCTAGTTTTCCAGGATTTGTTTCAGAATTTACCACTCTTCTTTTACATTTTATTTCTGACTTTTGCTCACTTTTATATTCCTCTTTGATTTTGATTAAATTCTTGCTAGAGATTTTTGTGAAAATTTTTCCACATCCTGTTTCAAAATAGTCTCCAGAGGCTGGAAAAGATATTGGACACTACTCTTGCGTTCCCTCACTGGCTGGTTCCATTCTTTTGTCTTTCAGATTTTTATGAATTATGCTGATTCAGGGCCCAATCCTGTTCTCAGTTACAAACGCATTTGACCACTGGATTCCAAGAACAAAATGCCATTGTGACCCAGTGATGCTGACACTAGCTTATTTTATTTGTGGTTACCATGATGTTACACCCAATTTAATCTTAATTTACATCACAAGAAGAGAATCAGATCCCACAAGCTTGAAACTTGGTAACGAAAACACTGGTTTACGTGTTCACTAAATAGCTAGAACCTGATTATCAGACCAGAGTAGAACTCATAAATTCTGGGACTTCCTTAGCTCTGCTGCTACTCTCCCCCATTGCCTTCTACCATGTCTCCACATGTTTACCAAATTGCTGTTTCCACTCACCGTCAGGTAAAACTACAGCACTATAATACAAAATATAACAATGAAATACTTCCTTCATGCTTTTTTTTTTTTTGCCCAGGCTCACTTGCAAAAGCACTGAAATGGTCCCAGAATGCTACAAGATTTCAAACCCCAAACTGACAACAGTCATACTTCCAATGAATACTCAGCTGCAAACGTACCCAAGAGGAACTTAAAGATGCTGTTGCATCAATGACAGCTATAATAACTATTTTAATTAAAGAAATACATCTTTCAAGAAAATTGATGACATTGGAGAATAAATTAAATGCATGAACTCTTGCAAGCATTAAAAAGTAGGGATTAATGAGGGTATTTTTGAATTTCTAGAACATCTGTTCAATGCTAAATTTATGCATCTTTGGAAAAGCTTTTAAAAATTCTCAGTTCCTCAGTCATCTCTTTACCACCTTTTGGTTCATACTGACACTGGTCTTAGCAGCAAAGGAACAACACTGATCATCTGCTTTGATCATCTGAATCAGTTTGAGGAAATGCTTCTGTTCTACAAAGCAAGTGCAAGTGCTCAGACATTTACAGACTGTGGGAATTCAAGAAATCTGATGCCTGTGTACGTACACAACAGTTGAGAGAGGGTTTGGTATTCATTCAATGAAAATACTCATTTTCTGTGCAGTGTTTTCCTGCTAACATTTATTTGGAAGACTCAAAACAGTGTTTTGAATAGAATGGTGATGCAATGAGCCTCCAAGAAGTAAAATATAATTATTTATTCAGAATCATTAATTAAAGGATGGCTTCCCATAGAGCTCCTTTGTCCCACAATTTTTGAAGTTGGATATTGAAATATACTAACTTAGTTTTTCCATTTTCTAGCCTTGTTTTTAGGGGAAACGCATATAATCCATACTTCATGTACAAGAGTTTGAAGTCAGGAAATATTGATTGGCACAGAGTTTACAGAGAGAGATCTTTTCCTTATTTGTGCTGGTTTCCTGATTTTGAAATGTTCTTTATTTTTGTAACCCCACCTTTAGCTACTCAAATTTCCCCATACTTCTTCAGCCAAAATAACTGAAGTGTATTTTATGAGGGAAGAGGCAATGATGTTTTTAATGACTGAATATTTTTCTTTGAGACATTTTCCTAATTACAATGATTGCCCACTATTTTTATGTGATACATGTATCATAATAGATGTTTCATTTTAAACACCCCAATAAGTAAATAATAAACATACAGTAGAGCTATTGCCTTCCTCAAATATCATTTATGTTTATAATTAAGAAGCAAAATGAGCTAACAGAATAGCATAAAGTTATCTGTAGGGCTGAGGCCTGATTTTCCCATGTTTTCAGAACACATGACCATGAGCAAACGCAAGATGCATCACACATTATAGCTGGAAGTCCTAATGAAAGCTCCTGTAACTTGTGTATTTAAAGTATGTCTTTTGGCATATTTAAATAACCTATCCTCAGACAACATTCATTTCATTTGGACTCAATGAAAATTTATCTTACCAAAAAAGCCCTAGGGAATTAAAATTATATCGAAACTATCCATTCACGAATTCAACCTATGCCAGAAGTTCTAACTTTTGTTGGTAATTATTTGATAAATCATGACAAGTAACCTGTTGGCCATGAAATGTTTACTCGGTTTGCACACTACATGAAACAATGCCTAGACATCATACTGACTGCCCTGAATTTCCTTGGGGTCATTAGCTGGGAAAAAAGTCTGTCTATTGATTCTTGATGATAATTCTTTCCTGAAGGTAATTAGTTATTTTTCTTCAATTAAAACTGAGGAAATACAGAATAGAATATTTACTTCAGTTAAACTTTAGTGAAATTCATTCCCTGATAATAATTACCCCCCAAAGGGAGAGTAGCTCATTTATAGGGTATATACACAACTATTCTGTTGGTTTAGCTGCTTCACCTAAATTTAATTTAGCAATATTATTGCCTCCCTCATCAAGCTACCTGACACAGGGCTACCGGAGTGGTCACTGACTTCTAAAGAAGTTTATCTCTTTGCACATTTGTGAACAGCACAAATTCTCATTAAGCCTTGGATACTGCTTCTGTAGGACTTTGCCTTATCTTCAGTAACCAGAATTGCCCAGTTCTTGGCTCCTGTTTGATATAGCACTTCAAACAATAGATGTCTAATGGACACTTGAGCAGATGCTGATTATTTTCATCTCAATGAGACCTGCCGTGTGTTTCCTCAATCATGAATGAATAGAAGTTTGTTGCGAATCTCATCTCAAACAGCAATAGCAGAAAAATGAAAGTAGTGACACAGGTAGGCTACAGACACCACATGGAAAGGCTTGGGTTAACTGGAAGTGCTTTCAAAATGTAAGGCCTCCACTAAGCCCCTTCTACACAATTTTGGAAGTGCAGAAGGCCTGTAAAATACTTTGAAATGTGAATCACACCCCACGAGATAAGCTCTTTTGTTTAGTGTCTTCTCACTTTGTAAAATTTTCTGATTTTTTTTTTTTTTTTTTTTGNTTTTTTTTAACATTATAATCAGTATGCTTTGCCCTGTTTTGCACATTCAAACTTCTTGGAAGACTGAAGTTCAACAGTGCTCCCAGTGCAGAACCAACAAGAATTTATCCACTAGCTTGGCCTGTCTCACTGGTTTGTCCTGCCACTACTCACTTGACTCTAATCTGTACAATTCACAACAGCTACGTTGGATTCAGAAGTGCCTAGGCCACATTTATTTGAGCCTGATCTTGCAGTCAACTAGTTTCTTTCTTACCTCAATCTATAAAATCTTCAATCTCCCCAAAAAAATGTAATTCATTCATGAAGATAAACAAATGTCACAATTTCACCATCTTCTGCAGTAAGTAAAAAACTCTGATTTTTCTGATAGCAAGAAATGCCAAAACATACTGGCAAGATACTAGTTACCTCACTCAAAAGTGCTCACATATTACTCTGAAACCCAATACAGACTAGTCCAGAACAAGTCTGAAATAGATCTTTAATAGATCAGTTGCCAGCACTACTACAGCTAGGTGGTTTGTTACATTAATGACTTGAGGCATCTTTCCTTCTGTGGCTCCAATCTAAAGGTTTTACATTTTTTCCAACTCTTTAAATCCAGCAAAGTATTGAACAGAGTTTGAGAGTTCTAAGCTCCAATCTGTGGCCCCTTACAAACTCCCTACTACCATTCACATAGTTTTACATTTCGTTTCCCTCAACATAATTTGTACACACGTGTGCACTTAGGCACATAAAACAGTGTTTAAAAGTAGCATTTACAGAATTTTATGGCAATTCATAGCAGTTGAATGAATTCAGCCATTTTGGGGCAGCACTGCCAGCCACAAAGTTTTCATGTGACTATCTTTGCTGCTTCAAGATAACTAGAAGGCATTTTTTAGCTAAATGATTCTGTGGTGCTCTCATTGGTGATGTATAACTCCATTTACAGTTGTAATCTGGGTAACAAAATGAATAATCCATCATTGTACTATGAATAGTAAATTAACCCAGATAAAAGTGTTGAACATCCAATCAGAATCATTAAGTAACCAAAAGACTAAGATTGGTGAGGACACATTGGAAGCAATTATAACTAATGAATACATTAACTTCAGGCATGAGAACAGCATGGCTGATATTCTAGTCCATCAAAATAAAATTAGATTGGGGGTGAGCAGCCACAATATGGAACAGTCTCTGAAAATAAACAATTATCCATGAATATAATTATTTTGAAGGGAAAGCTTCCTAGCAATGATATATATTACATCACAGGAGACCTGGTAGATTCACTGAAGGCGGTGCTGTGTGAGGAACAGAATAAAAAGAAGTGCTAAAGAACATGCTGCAACAAGCAAACACATCAGCATCACAAGGGGTGGGGAAGGAAAGAGAAAAATAAGTTACAAATACTTTTCCATACAACCCCAACATTGTTTATTAGCTGCTGTGAAGATCATGGACTATGCATCATACGGATTACATCAGTTAACATGCAATGTCATAATATAGTAGCATACTGCTTGAAAAGTCTTAGCAGTCAAACTGGTTGCCAAAACCCAAAATATTTTAACTCTTCTGTCTGTACACCTTATCTATTGCGAAAGAGAATCACTCAGTTTATATTAAAAAAAAGAAGTTAATCCCCTTAAGCATAAACCTTTTACATGTGCATTGTTGCTCTGCTGTCCTACAAAAAGTGCTTCTGGTTATATGAATCCCTACCGATTCACCTAGTCTCCTACTACAGTGGAACTACTTTCTTTTCACGAGAAACAAGTAAATTAATCTTTGCGTTTGCATATGTACCTCTTCTATTTATTCCAACAAGTTGTGAAATCTCTGCGTACCAGAGTGGTTAATGCTTTTTTGCATCCGTGATACTGCAATATTCATTGACAACCTTAAGTAAGCTCCAAATTTGATTCAACTGTTGTGCGGCAATTCTCTTGCAGACCTCTCTTCTTCTGACTGCACTCTCCAGGCTGTGCGGGGTTGAAACAGTTACCCAAGCATCGCCTTAAATAATTCATCCCTCCATCCAATTAAACGGCCCTTCCATACAAGTGAAGGCAACAGCTTATTTACATAAAAATCACCAGATTAGGTTTTTAAGTCATTTTATAATAATAATATTCAGTTTTCCAGCATTTAAGAAATGAGATATTGTTTACTTATTTATTACTCTAGACACTATAAAACAAATCTCAAAGATGGAATAAACTCAGGGCAAGAATTAAAGCATAAGCTTCTACTGCAGGAGACAGACTGTATCTTCACACTTAAAACAACTTACCTATGAATGAATTTAGCTCAATTTTTAAGTAGTTTACAGTTGTGGTAGGTGCTGAATATTAGACAATAAGACGTGCGTTAGGCATTCAAAATAAATTCTGCAGTCACATTATTTTCATCAGAAAAGTAGATGTCCAGCAGTTTGAAAGCTGAAAGTGGAATCAGCGACTACGGCTGCAAATTTGGACTGAAGTCACTGATGTTCTATTACGTGTTAGCAGTAGATTATTTCCAGTCTCTAGTTCTTTCAGAATCAAAGAAACCCACCCACACTCAATCACCAGATTTTTGAAAGTTTTAGAACTTGGCAGCACTCAGTCACTCATGCAGCCAGATCTTCTAAAAATCCAGCTCATCCACAGTGCCTAAATAAAATGGGAAATTTTCAGAAATGTTTGTCATCTGATGCCTTACATTTTATTGCGAATGGCCGTAAACAATTAACTAATAACTATTCAGTTGCAAAATGCTGTACACTATAGCACTATTGTTTCTTTTCCAAGGCTTATTTTTTCTGAATTCCAAATGAGTTTTACGTAAGTGCCAAGCTGGAATTACCTTAATTAAGAATAACAGTAAAAGATTGATTTTACTTAGCTGAAATAACTTGACAACGTCTTCCTTGTAACTGGTTACCTGTCAGTTTTTAATGGGCTGGTAATTACTCATTTTATCTTAAGGCAAACAGTACTAATAAAGTTTCAAAAACATTGTTACTGCAGAGCTATTATTTTTGTTGTGGGTCTAATACAGAAGTAATTAAGTCATAAAACTGGAAAAAACTCTCAACTTGATACATTAGCTTATTCTGGTTTTGACAATATGATTAAAATTGCTATGAATCTTTCTCCCCCAACAATTTACTCCAAGGCAAAAGTGCTGAGTATTGCCATTTAGAATCTAAGGTTTCTGTGAACAAAACTGAACAGTTTATAATATGCAAGGAGGTAAAAGTTCTAGAACAAGATGGGGCGGGGTGGGAGAACACTACTGATTTGAAGATGATTACAATGTAGCTGTAGACTTTCAGGCTTCAGATCTGAAGAAGCAGGCATCAAAATCCTTAGGACTTGAGTCTCCAAATATGCTAACACTTGAATCTTTTCTCTCTTTTTTTTTTTTAAGATTTTGTAGATGATGTCCCTAAACAATAAAGCAGAGCCTTATCAGATTTAATCAGACACAGGACACTGATGTAAATAGAACTGGTTTTATTAACTGGAGATTTGGTTAGTGTTTTGCTCCTGTGAGGCAATTAAAACATTATTATTATATTATATTATTATAAATTTTATTTTCCAGTGATCACAAATCCTTTTTTTATGCACACCCCACACACATTTCCATTGTTTTTGGATAATAAGCCTTTTCTTCCTCTCATTTTTGATTAATAACTTGAAATTCCCTGGTTTTAGCAGCTATTCTTAGTATTTTTAGCTTTCCTAAAGTATGATGAACTCAATATGACAGACCCACTACTAAAGCCCAGCTATGTGGGCCTCTTCCTTTCAAATGTCTTTCCCATCCAAAGTGAGAAAATCAAATACATTTTATAGCAGAGAACACATCAAATTAAGAAATCCTCATTATCCCAGAAAAGGGTAAGAAAGCTCAACAGCTGAGCCTATGCATCACTCATGAACAACCATCCCATAGCTACTAAACAACACATTTTCTTTTGACAATCAGAATTAGTTCTGATGATGTGTAAGAAGGAAACCTTCCATCATCAAGAGAGCAGAACAGCAGAATCTCCTAACATTTCCACTGCTCTCAGCCATCTTTCTTATGCTAACATCTGATTTAACCAGGGCACTCTCCTTCCATTGTCTGCCTTCACAGCAGCTAATATTCCAGCCTTTAAATACCATTATTTCCGGTATACCATACATTCACTGCGCACTGTAGAAAAGAGTCATTCAGGTGAAGGTCTTAGCACACCAAAGTGTGTTTACATTTTTAAAATAGTGATGAGTACAGCAGAAGATTTCTGTAGCGAGAGAAAATATAGCCACTGCAGTTCAACACTTGTATAAGCTTTACTGATGGGGAACAAACGAACTGTTCAAGGCTGAGTCTGATTGCTAAAGAGAAGGACATAATAGACTGGAGCTATTCAAAGAGACATTATTATGGCATCAAATTTGTGAAAAGAAACTCAAAAACCTTTCTCTTGTAAAGGGGAAATGAGGAGGAGCAAGCAATGAATTTCTGTCTTTAAAATATAGATATCAGTTACGCTTATTTTCAGCAGTGGTTGAGCCACAGATGCCAGATGTATACAGGGAAAGTAAATGCAATGAAGGAAAAGAATGCTCTACTAAATTCTCATTAAGCAGACATTACTTTTCCTGTTAAAGTACTGAACTATTTTTTATTTTTCCTCCTGAAAATTACAAAAATACTAAAATCCCATTTAATTAGGGCTACTGAGACTAACTGTTCATTTTCTTAGCTATTTACTTGATTTGAAAACACAGATGAAACATCTATGTGGTTAAACTATAGCACCTAGCAGAACAGAGCCATATTAAAGACTGGGTGAGTCAAGGGGATACTGCTTACTATTTAGTGACGAAACTCCGACATTCAGGCAACAGGATTGGCCTTACTGTGGTTGGTATAAAATATATATGTATATATTAAATATCTTTACTACCTGCCACCACTAGCTGAACTAGATGCTTTCTCCGAACAGAAGCCTGACGGCTACACTGGAATACAAGAGAAACCCTTCCTATACCCTTGCTTGCCTTCCACAGGTCTCTATGGAAAGAGTTAGTCACTAGTATCCTTTATATTATCCTAATACTGCTCATTAGCTTCATGTGTACATGCAACAATTGCCAGGAGTGGGTCTACTAAGCCTATTCTATGTGGAGAAAGGCATCGTTTCACCTGAATTTGAGGACAAACACAGCTTATTTTTCATTCCTTTCAATGCTAGAGTGGTGGTGATGTTTTCAGTCCTGGGATTTTGATATTCCTGCACAAAATCAGTTATCTAGTACACCATGCAATCTGCCATGGGGAATTATGGGATGGACCATCATTATCCTTTGCATAAGTAACAGCTAAAGCTTCTCACTATGTAGAAAAGACAGTAGCAGCAGCTAATATTTATCTTCAGACCTTTGCAGGAAAACTTACTGAACATAATTTGAGATTTCTTGTAACCTCAGGATAATGTAAACAGGTAAGTTTTGCAGCTGGAATTTACTTATCTCTTCCTACTGTAAAGAAAAATATTTGATGGCAATCTTATGTACAGCTTAAGAAAATCTGAGATAATTTGTTTTAAAAATCTCCAATGGTGTAAGTTTTAACTACTTTAAACTCACGCCTATCCGTTTTAAAACATAGAATGGTTTAGGTTGGAAGAGACATTGAAGATCGTCTAG
>RSEF01000020.1:6781275-6814388 GCA_003993805.1 Himantopus leucocephalus
CTGGGCTGCAACTGCGCATTGCCGGCTCACGTTGAGCTTCTCAAATAATACCCTTCCTGTGTGTGTGATGTGCTGTGATGGAAATCACCCTGGTCTCCACCACCCGACATGTGTGTGTGGATTAGATACCGTTCCTGTAATCCCTGGTGTGTCAGTCAAGTTAAGATTTCAAGGAGAAATCAGACATTAATGGTCGTGTATCTCTCATATCTACCCACACCAGCATTTCTTTTCTAAAATTTGCCTGTCTGTGGCATTTCTCTCAAGTTTGAGTGATTTTTTCCTAGATTATGTGCCTCTCTCTCTGCTTTTGGATACGTATTAAATATCCTAATTCTCCTCCGGAGCCCAGACCTGGCATTGGAGGGTGCAGTTCGGTTGCCTGAATGTAGACACCCGGCGCCATGCAGGAGTCCCTGGTTAGGTGGGACATCCGCGCAGCCCTGGCAGGTACGTCTCCACGCCTGCCACATGTCCCAGGCAAATACCCCTTTGCATACGGATTATTTCATTACCTTAGAAGTACACGGAATCTCAGGCACTGGTGCGAGGCTGAGAAATTTAAGTATGTTTTGTAACTCCATTATTGCAAGGCACTGAAATAAATCCCCTTCGGAAGTTGCCTAACTTCCTTGTGTCGGCAGGTTTTTAATGCTTCAATATTCTGTTGCCTTAAAAACAGTTGATTCCAAGGGGTGTCATTTTAAGAGGATATACATCTGGAATTTCATTAAGCACATTTCACTTATGAAATCCTTAGTGACATCCTGGGAGGGGGGGGAAGGAGATTTAGCAAAGGATTTGGTAGTGCTGTGAGTTTTCTCTTATCAAATATTTCTGACTGTCCAGGATGTCTCAACGCTTCCCAGTTGTAGAAGAAAGGGTCAGAGCAGAGAGAACAGCCAGAGTTAAAATCAGAGAGGATGGTTAAAAGGTTTCACGTAGGTTTTTTGAGCGTGGTAGAGTTTTTTCAAACTGTTCAGCTTAGTGCAATAACATGTTTTAATTGCCAAGAAGAAGCCAAAGAAAGAATGTTTTCCTTCCTAAATCTACAAGAATATAGTGACTCCCTCTTTTCTTTGACCGAATATTCTCCCATTTCTCACTGCGTTTCTCTTCTCTGCTAGATGCGCTTTGAGTTTCGTACGGTAAGCAAAGTCCAGCTCGCTCGCTCACTCTTTTTCAGCGAGAAACCTCTTCCTCACGGCGAGTCCGATGAGTTACACAGCATTTCATTTGGTCTTCATTCTGTGCTCGGAATTACTGTAGGCAGGTGGGCATGCGTTCTTCCGCGACACCGGGTTTTAGGGACTCGGTCGGGAGGGCAGCTCGGCTGGGCAGGATTCCTCGGGGGGCTGCGGGGCGGCGCTGCCCTGAACTGCCCGGGCTGGCTGCGAACGGAGGGACTCACCAGCAGCCCCCACGGTGGGAGACGCGTCCCCGTCCCCCGTCCCTGCCCCAAGAAACCGCAGCGCAGGGAGCAGGGGGACACACATCTGCGGGTGCCAGCTCTCTCCCCACCCACAGGCGTTGCTCTTACATTTGATACGGCAGTAAGGACGTAAAAAATTGGCCATCGTGGCACCAGCTCAAGAAATCGCATCTTTAAACCACGGCAACAGCAATTCTACAACAAAACACGTCCTCCAGCATCTTTCTCCTGCAAGGGTGCTCCGTGTGGTCAGGAGCTCTGTTTATGACCAGCCCTTGTGGGTTTTCCCGTGCCGGATTGTGGTGTTCAAATGTAGTCATGAAAAAAAAAAAAAATCCACCTGTGTGCTAATTCTGAGACTAATCTGGAAACAACAGAGATTTCCATTTCGGTGCAGGGGAGGTTTGAGCTGGAGTCAGCATGCAGACGGGCTGAGCTGTGCTACGCGGGAAACTTGTTAAAAATCTCAATACCAGGATTATAGTGGACATAAAAAATTCCGTTTCAGTCCTCTTAAAATTCTCCCTTCCCCAAATATCCGTCTTCAGATCCCAAAGGCACATGAGCAGCTTTTATATGCCTTAAAATCTGAAAAAATTAAATTAAAAACTCATTACGAGGAGTGGGCAGTTAATAAGAAAATCCTAAACCAGACTTATCAGCTTAAGGCCCTTCTTTATGAAACTTTATTACAGGTGCCTGAATTGAAACATCCTCTTCTATAGACATTTCACCAAGAAGTACAGAGTCAGACCTGTGGAGCACGTTTTGCTCACTTAGCAGCTGAACTCTGTCACACAATTTGTGTCGGTCTGTTTTATACGTAAATCAGGAGAAATATGTTTTCAAAGTTTTGTTCAAAACAGTGCAGTTATTTGCTACTTGCAGTTTGAAGAAAGAGGAAGAAATGTGAGGCTTGACATGCCAACAAATGAGTGAATGTCATCCTCTCTTAGGGAAGATGGTTATTTCGTAGCGTAAGGGCGAGCGGCACGGTCTGCGCGTTGGAAGGCTCTCCTCCGGCCGTGCCGGGTGATGCACAGGACGTTGGCACAGCTTCGGCAATTCGAGGTCAATGTATTTGAGGTCAAACCGCTGTTGGCCTTTGAGACAGACAGTGGAGCTCCACAACAGGTTCTTCTTTTGGCCTGTTTCTCCCCAGCTGTACCGGCCTGTCCGGGTTCCTTGGTCGAAGCCCACGCGGTGCAGAGCCCGGGGAGGAGCCGTGCTGGTGGTCCGGCTCAGCCCCAGCGCACGGTTCTCTGCCAACCTTCCCGTCTGGGAGCTTTTCCATCTCGGTAGCTCAGCAGGGATCACAGGGCTACACGGCAATGCGCTGGCAAGATCGATAGACTAATCCAGGCTGACCTAATGGATTTATCAAGTAGCACATGAATTAATGATGTTCTCAGGATCCTGCCCTAACCCAGGCGGCGGAGAGCGGGACACGGCTCCGGCGCCAGTTCTCCAGCGGCCTCGGGAGACACGGGCAAGTCACTCTGCCTTTGGTTCTGCAGCTGAAGGGAAGCGTAGGGCTGTCAACTGTTGTAAGGCAGTGATGTATCTGTGCAAAAATGTTTTATTATATAAATGTATGTATATAAATTCTTTTTTTTTCTTTACGAATGAGGCTTTGTAGGCAGTTCCAGCTGGTTTAAAATCTATGCCTCTATTTAAAAGATAGCATTACTAATTACACCTGGCAATCAAATAGTCTGCAGAAAGGTATCAGCTACCTTTTCCTGCTGTTCATTCTGCAGGCAAGAAACAAAGGTATGTTAGACAAGAGAGCAAATGAAATGTTCAAAGGATTCTTGTCTAAAACTGGAAAATAAAAGGCTGTGCTATCAGATCAGAATTTTAACATATACTGTTTCCACTGGTTCCTGAGATAAAATCTTTTATTGTTGAGTATAACCGTTGTTAAAGGTCACTGTTGCAAAGGCTACATCATTTAGACGCGATGAGATCCCATTTTGGATAAATTCACAATTTTTCTTCCTAACAAGGAGATAGTATCAGGATTTGAATGTACAAGAGTGCCAGGTTACAGATTAAAGGCTTTTGTGTTCTGGAAACCGCACTATGCCAGATTTCATGAGTTTCAGTGAGACATGCAAGTCCCCAAAGTCAAGTAGGTTGATTAAAGTGGTTCTTTATAGCCTTTGAAATACAGATAAAGTACAACTTTCCTACACGGGGTTAATGTAGAATTTTTTTTCCTTGACAAGGCTATATGCCTTTCCAAGGACATAATTTTAATCTCTTTTTAAACCTTTCGTATGAACGTTGGAAAAAGCTCCTTTGTGTTGTAATGCATTTTTATAAAATATCTAAATTTCTATGCAAACTTGGAACCTCGTTTCATAAGATATATTTATCTGGAAATGGTTATCTTGCAGCAGAATACTGTCTTGTGTCATCATTTCTGTGGCATCTTTTCATACTGTCACAAGAATGTAACATCTGATAATGAAAAAAAATTAATGTTCATTGTCAGACATGCAAACTTCTTTTTTTTTTTTAATATCCTTTTAGTATTACGTGCTCTTGTCTCTGAATTCCTGGCAAGTGCTCCAGGAGTCTTTGAACCAAGGTGAAACCTGCACATTCCTTCCTCACACCTGAAATTAGAAGGTTTTCTTCTTTTGCTTCTGAAAGAAAGGGGATTGCTTTCTTTTCTTCTGTTCTGCTTTGGCATCATATTCAAAGTGTAAATTTTGTCAATTAATCCAAAACTAGTCATAACTTGAGATTTTGAAAAAAATAACACCGGTAAAGACAAAGCGTAAAGCCAATGGCTGTCATCAGCTGCAGGAACATGGCGGAGGTTGTCTACACCCCATGATAAGATGAGCTGCAGAAGTGTAAAAGTTTAGGGCTTGCCTTTGTTTTTCCAACTCACCCAGCACGTTGGGCCGCACTGAACGTCGCTCGTCGTTCCTTGTAGAAACTCCCAATAAAGAAGCGGATGGTCTGGCTCCACCACACCGTGCGTGGAGCTGTGAGAGCTCCTTCGCAGGCAGGTGAGGCATTTTAATAGCACAAACCGCTGAAGATAAAGGCAGAACTTCCAAAGCATCCTGTAAAAGCTGGTGAGCTAATTGTCACGCACTTCCCTCTGCTTGGCTGGGCAAAGCTGCCTCCTGCCTGACCACGACGAGCCGGTGCCTGCAGCCCGAGCAATTCATTCCTGAAGGAGTGCGGTGGCAGCTGGGCCTCATACCAGCCGAGCAGAACTGCGAGCTGGCAAGAGCACGTTGGGCTTTGTAGACAACATTTTGGGAAGCATTTCCCACATGGCATTTAACTAGCCTGAAGTATGATGTGCGTACATGGATGGACTGTGGAGCAGGTCCAAGGGAAGGTGAAGTTGAAACAGGGATGCGGCAGTGCAGGGGATGTTGTGGACATGAGCCTGATAAACCCAACAGCAAGAAGCTTCCGTAGGGGTTGCTGGCTGGTGCAATGCAGAGCAGGGGCGCCATGGGCTGCTGCAGAAAAAAGCGAGGACATCGGGACTTAGAGGGTGATCATCATTCGAGAACACACCAGAGTGAGTAGTTCTTTAATAAAACATGATTAAGAAGTGAACATCTCAAAATCTGATTTGCACACAAAATGTGGTTGACCTTACGGAGATTTTGTGGGGATTCGAGTGAGTTTGTGGTCTCCGCTGCACGGCAGTGATGGTGGAGCGAGAACCTGGAGGTCCCTGTTTGACGGCCACAGAAGCTGATGGCCAAGTCTGACCCGTACGGCGCAGAGGGGCGGGATAACCTGCAGACCTACTACAGTCATCCGTAGAGCAAACGATATCGAAAATTAAAGGTCAGAGAATTGATAGTAAGGCTTAAGAAAACAGCAATTAGGCTGCTAGGAAGAAAAGCTAAATTACCGGTAGTAGGAGTAGGGGGAAAAAAAAAGAGGATTATTGATCTAAATATCAAGTTGGCAGATACACAGAGTACAATCTAGAGGTTTTTTACACCTCTGGGCTTATTCAACCCTCACAATAAAAAATGCAGGCCTATAAAGATGGAATAAGAAGCAATCAATTAGGATGGCATTTGCTTGTTTCCGCGCTGCAGCTGGGCAGGCACATCACAATTAATGATTTATTAGGAGATTTTCATCTTTTTTTTCCATTTCACACAGATTGCTGCAACCAGACCGCAGTTGTTTATTAATTTGCCTGCTATTCAAGCGTCTTTGTTAAATACCGTGTGGAGAACATAAACAGTTGGCTCACACGCCAGCGCTTGGTTGGGAGTACGCCCTTAGTGCGGAGGAGCGGAGGGTCGGTGTGCTGAGTTGCCCGGCTGCACGACGCCTGGTACCCCGCGCTTGCTGCGGGACGGGGTGGCCTGGCAGCAGAAAGCGGTGAGAGCTGGGACACCCCACGCCACGCGCACGCGTGTGCTCACTCGCTCTCGTTTGGGTTTTTCTCGACCTAGGGGACCAAGGGAGAAGATGCAGCACTTTGCGGTAGTCAGAGCTGTCAGGGGAAGGGCTCCGAGTGTAGTAAGAGGACTGAGATACCCATATTCTTCTACATTAATCCATAGCTATAGGTCATAAAATACTCTGTTTCTCCAGGCAATTCAGCCCTCATAAACTACTTCTGCCTGTAACAAACGTTGCGTCATCATTAGCAAATCTTGGAGGCAACACAAAAATCTTCCCTGCAGTCATTCATGTGAACAAGTCTTTGCTTTCACAGCTTTTTAGCAAAACCAGCTAGAAAAAAGTAAGAACGTTGGAAAAAAGGAACTCCCTTTAGAAGGAAGCCTGAATAATTATCTTTGTATTCATCCATCTCAATTCCACACCTCCCTAGGAGTTGCTGCAGTGAGCTAATTGGTTTTACTCTGCTATGCGTGGCTTCACCGCCCAGACTCCAGATTTATTGCACAAAGTCAAGTCATTGTGTGAATTCATCATTTGTCCCCCCCATCAATCCCTTTCTCCTCCGGAGTGATATTTGTCTGCGTGTTTATGTGCTGTCAGATACACGTACCACGTGAGGCGAAAGACAAACTCTGGGATTAACCAATTTTAGTATAATCTGATGCAACCTGAAAATCGGAATGAATTACGACCTTTTCAGCAAGACATGACTTCAGGCAGGTCAGCCCCAGAGGAATGAGAGAAGGACTTTTGCCAGCACAGGCTCTCATGGGAGAGGAAGAAAAAAAACCCTACAGAATTTTAAGGATTTAAGAACACGCCAGGTTCAGAACAAATCCTTATCTGAGAAGGGAAGCGAAGTGTGTAACAATCAGCCATAGAAATCCTTGTGAATGGTCTTTGAAAAAGCACTCTGGAAAGTAAAGACTTCAAATGCAACAATTGAAAGTGAAGCTAAAGGAAATACGGGGGAATGTGAGTAAATGCTACAAGTATAGGTCAAGCGCTGCTTTATCAATCTTATGTTTACTCCAACAGCTCCTCCGTTGCCCATTGTTTTACCTTGTTTGAATAGATATGCTTGTCTTTATTTGAAAATCAATTGTAATCTTATGAAAGAGAACTTACAGCGCAGGGAATTCTGCAAAGCAGCACAGTGAAAGATGGCATTGTTCATTATCCTAAATTACTCCAGGGTAGGGAGGGAATGACATTAAAGAAGAGTGGGTAGCTTTGAGCTGCCATCCTTCCTTTAGCAGATGTAATTTAATGTCATTACTTAATTTTATTAAAGGTAAAGACAATTGTGGACAATACACGTTACAACATTTACTTATAATAATGATAGTGGGGGAGTGTTAGAAGGAGGAAAGCCAGGCTCCGGTTTGGATTCCCAATAGCTGCTGATGTGCAGCTGATGAAAATTGTTCTGTTCTTCACGGTGCATCTCTCCAAGGTTTGCTTCTTAACCTGAGTAGCTTTGGATGGCTCCTTTGATTCCAGTGAAGGTACTCTCTTCTCATCAGAAAAATATTTGGCTTTGTAAGTGTAAGAGACAATATCCCCCCTCAGTGCTACCTGGGACTGATCTTTCCCAAACTATACCTAATAGGTGTCAACAACAACTGGATGAACTCCTGCGTTGCTCAGCGTCTGCCGAGAACTGTGGGTTTTGCCCTGGTGGAAAAGCTTTATCGACTGTTGTGATCTTCCTCCAGGCTTTGTATTGAGATGTGCTTGTGCCTTTACAATTTTTAAAATACCTCATATTTTTAAAATACGTCTTGTAGTGAACTTTATCGCTACGGGCCGAAAATGGGTGTTGTGATGGGTTTTACAGAAGCTGCTGTAAAATCTGTTGGGGATTGTGTGGGATTTTTCCCTGTAACCCAAACTCATTGGCAGCACCTGGGTTGTGACCGACTAAAGGCGTTCAGCAGCCTGTAGGATGGGCCCTCGTAAATGTCTTAATTACAGCTGGTGGCTTGCTCTTGATGAGTTAATTCTTTTTGGTTCTGCAAGGCGTGAGCCTAGTAGTAACAGACAAAAACCTGTGGCCCTAGGCCAAGGGTCTGAGATGGTCGCACAAAGTGCTTCACTCCTTTGGAACTGCAGGACGACACCTTGACGTCAGCCATGCAGTCACCTTCTAAAAGAGACTGGGGGGTCATCAGCTTGTCATTGCTGACATGCCATACAACATTAATTTAACGTAATGGGCGGTAACTGGTGTGGATTTAGTAAGAGACGATCCTGCTTTACTAATCTCCTTCAGTTTTTTGGAGCAGGTTTCAGACAAGGTTGATAATGGGAGTGTACATATGACATAATCTAATGGATTTTTCAAGAGTCTTTTGATAAATTTCCGTGTAAAGCTGTGTGCCTCAGAGATTCCAAATTGGGCAAGAGAATGGGTAAAGAATGAGTGAAACCATGGGAAAGAAAGAGAAAAGAAGAGCTGTAGCGCGTACTGGAATTGGAATTATCCTGCAGCTTCCCACTGTTCTTCCCCCCCACTCGGCATGGCTGGAAAGAGATGCCATCTGCATTCACTAATGAAAACTTGTTTAGGACAGGTGCATAACGGAAAAGAGGGCAAAATGCCATTCAGGATACCACTAAAGGGCAAATTTAAATTTACATTAACATAAGGCAGATTGAATATTTTTGCTGTCAGTGGCGGGATAAAATATATGAAATATAAGCACATATAACTGAAAGACTGCAGTGGATGGGTATGGGTTAGGAGTGGAAAGGGACTCTTGTGCTAACAAAGGAATGATTTATTATCATTTACATAACCTGGCATTTGTGCCCACCAAAGGCCAGATTTTCAGAAGTGCTCCGCTCCTGCAGTTTGGGGCCAGGATTTCAGTTGCCGACTCAGAGCCAGCCGCTCCCATCGTTTCCCCAGTGTTTAATTTGCCATATGTCAATCAGAGTGTTGATTTGCAAGTGCTGCTAATAGGCGATGCTGAGAGATGAGGACAGTTGAAAATTTGGGAATGTGTCTTACTGGCAGCTTTTGAGCCCCAAACACTGGAAGCGTGCACAGGCCAGGATCCCTGAGCAGCCGTGTGATAAATCAGGGACTGGAAAGCAGAAAAGAATGCAGCTAATGCATCAGGATACGCCTGAACTGGACATGCTCCATGAAAATCAGTGCTAAATGAGAGGATTAAGCACCAGGAAAGGCTGTGGCAAAATCACAAGAAACACTTTAAATAATGAGACAAAATCAAATCAAGGGCAAGAAAGAAAGAAAATGAAGTAAGATCGCTGAAGAAGCAATAAAATGCCATCACTGAAATCTGAGTGAAGCAAAATACCTCAGGTTAAAGGGACATAGTCATCCTAAAAACTGCACATTTTATTCTGCCATTTTCACCTGCTGTTGACGATTAACTCTCTGATTACTGTAACTGAATGAGAGTATCAAGAACAGGTTTTTGTTCATTTACTTCAAGCATTTGCTGGAACTTGGGGGCAGTGGCTGGGTGATAACGGGTTTGCTCTCCTTTGGGCTGAGAGTGAGACCAAACTTCAAAAGGTTCAGAAAAATACTCAAAGAAAAAAAATAAGAGAACCAGAAGTGAGAAACAGATGTGTTGCTCACGAGACATAACCCCGTGGTCCGGTCCTCTTCATGGGACTGATCTCCCAGTCGGTGTGCTGGTGTAGGGGGGGGAGGGGGTTAGCCGTGAGGACCGAGAGAAAGCTCCCACCATGACCGCTCCTGTCTTTTATTTGCAGTATTCAGGAGAAGTTCCTGAGAACAGAGTGGAGGTTGTGGTGGCAAATCTGACGGTGATGGACCGGGACCAGCCTCACTCCCCCAACTGGAATGCCATCTACCGCATTATCAGCGGAGACCCCTCTGGCCATTTCACCATCCGGACAGACCCCGTCACCAACGAAGGCATGGTAACCGTCGTGAAGGTAAGGGGGAAGCCGAAGTAAGTTGTGTTTGTCACCCTTTTAGCTAGCTAAGGACACAAGGGTTGCCAGAAACCTGCAGTTACTTCATGCCTTCTCTACCTGGGAATGCGAGTGCTCAAACCTGTTGTTTCCCGTCTCGCTGCGTAGGAGCCCTGACTCCTTTTATTCCAAGCGTATGCCACTGGTTCTGGGTTTCCCACCTCAGCCCAGCCCACCGTAAGCTCTGATAAACTCTCAGATGCCAAAAGCACCTGCCAGCATCCGAGCTTGACCTCCGTGTCCTGCTCCTCCTTACTTCTTTGCATGCTGTAAGGTTGGGCAGAGGCTGCACCTTCTCCTTTTTGAGCCAGAAAACTCCCTGTTAGCTGTGAATCTGGGGTAGCATTCCGCTGCAGGGGATCGGTCAACTTGTCCTCTGTGAAAGCAGGGAGTGCAGGAGGGATTTCAGGAGGAGTGAATTTCCTGGTAAGAGAAGGAAAGGAGAGATTTTCCTCTGATTGAGTTGCTTGGCAGAAAATAGTTGGAGAAATTTTCCTTTTTCTGGCGTCAAGCAGTAAACACACAGTGTGGGACAAATCCTCAGCTCAGAATAGCTGCGCTCAAGTAGAGGCCACTCCCCAGGTTAGATCAGCAGAGGGTCTTGTCCAAAAACTCTGAGGAATGAGACTGTTAAATATCCACTGTCCCTTCTTTCCTCCATCCATTGCGTTCAGTGTTAGGAAGGCTGGGATGCTGAAGGTATCTGCAGCAAGTACCAAATTCTGTTTTCCCTCCTTGCCTCCAAAGAACATGACTTTATCTTCATTTGAGCGTTCGCTTCCCATTCAGTTACTGAGGCCAGCAGACCAGCAAATGCTTCTGCAGTCATGACACAGAATCACAGAACCACAGAATCTCCTAGATTGGAAAAGACCTGTAAGATCATCTAGTCCAATCATTAACCTAACACTGACGAGCCCACCACTAAACCATGGCCCTGGGCACTATATCTACACGGCCCTTCAATACCTCCAGGGACGGGGACTCCACCACTGCCCTGGGTAACGCGTTCCAACGCCTGATGACCCTTTCAGTAAAGAAATTCTTCCTAATACCCAATCTAAACTTCCCTTGGCACAACTTGAAGCCATTTCCTCTTGTTCTGTCACCTGTTACTTGACAGAACAGGTCGACTCCCACCTCTCTGCAACCTCCTTTCAGATAGTTGTAGAGAGCAGATCCATTCAGCCTTCGTGGAATCTCTTCCCGGATAAGATACCTACGGATGCTCCCTCTGACTACCAAAAAAGTGACGGCACCACGAATAGGCTGTGCTCTGTAGGAGCTCACACGGCACGCACCGTGCACTGCACCTGAGAAGGATAATACGTGCTGTGACGGACGAAGCCCACATCTTTTGATAAGTCTGGCCTTCTCTAACAAAAAGTTTTAATCAACAACTTAGGATGAAACACTAACGTTTAAAGAGCAACTTGATTTAAGAATAGCTCTGCGCTGCAAAAAAGAGCCCCCCTCCCTTGTAGCTAATAGGTTGCAGTCATTCTTAATACTAACAGTTTGGGTATTAGGGAAGATGACATCAGTGAAATGCCAATGAGGTTACGCTGGTAGGAACGTGTGAGCTTGTGAGCTTGTCCTGTTCTCTCGCCCTCAGGCTCTGTGTGTGTGTCTGCAGATGCCGCTTTGCTGAAACTTTAAGGGCGACATCATCTTACCTGCTAGATGGTATTTCAGCAGGGTCCTTTTATTTATTGCTCTGTAATGACGGTTGACAGCCTTATCTGGTGCAACATTGCAAAACCTCTTCAAGCTTAGCAGTAGTTCTAGACACAGGTGTATGTGGATGCATGTGTGTATGTAAGTATACACATATCGGTATGTATATATTTTCTGCTTAAAACAGAAAACATTCAAAAATGTGAAATGCAAAAATTTAACTTCCGTTGACATCAGCAGCCAGTCTGACATTGAAATGCCAACGTTTTCGCTGAGAGCAGGGGAGAACCCCTTATTCTTAATCTAGTAAAGTGTCATGACTGTAGTTTAAAGGCACATCAAAGTGAACAACAGGGGATTTACATGATCATCGCTGCTACACAAGGACTTCTGCATAATGAACCATCCCTTATTCAGAACTTGCAGGCAGAAAGCAGGGCAGATTTGTCAAGACGCCATTGATGCTGGTGTTGACTTTCCACTGCTGTGTAACCCACAGTGATCACAATGCAAAGAACCACATGAGAATCTTACCTTGTCAAGCTGAGCTCAAAGCTTGAAATTGCATTGAATGTCTTCACCATATAACCTCACCTGATCCTCCTGGGCGCCCAGAGTGCCTTACCCTTATCAAGCCGGGAGGCTTTTTGGTGTATTTTCAGCAAGGAGAATGAGTGAAATTGCTTGTGATTAAATTTTCATGGTGAAGAAGGGAAGACTCTTAGGATTCCACCTTCTTCTTTGAAATATTTTGTTCTCTGTTAATAAGTGAATACGCTTAAAGGATAGGGGAATACACGCACGTCAAACTGGGTGGCCAGTCAGAGCTTGTTCTTTGTGGTGTGGGAGCCGTCTCTTGCTGGTTTGATCGCCGATGTAGGTTGAAAACACAGGAGAAAAATTAAGTCAAGTAACGAACCTTTTATTTACAGACCCTACATGGCTGGATTTTCATGTGGCTCTTTCAAAGACAGACGTTTTTACGTAACTCCCCACTGCTGCAAGCAAAGGGGTTTGCATCTGGGCCACAGCAGTCAGAAGCAGCGCAGAGAAGGGCATTCTGTGAAGAATCCCACCCCTCCACCAGCAGTTTAGGGGCCAGAAACGCTTCCAAACCAAGAAGCCCTTTGGAGTTCAGATGATGCTCATGGGGGCCGTTTTGCAGCCGCTCTCAGCAAAACCCCATCTGCAGCTGTGGTCCAATCACCAAAAGTGTAACATTTCCTTTCTCTGTTCGTGCCTTTCCAAAACATTTCCATAACACTGCAAGACCCTAATCTTCAAAGAAAGCCTTGATCAAGGGGAGAGAGAAACTTCCCACTCAGATGAGACACCGCAGAGTCTGAAGACAATCTCCAAGAGCAGCAGTGGCTGCCCTGTGGCAGCCGGCAAAGTAAAATGTTATTATAAACTCTGCACGGATCAGAGCTGTGAATTTATAATGGAGATGCTTCCGAAGCTTCAGTTATTATTTGCCTCAATAATAACATAAGGCAAATTTGTTCACTTCAGTTAAAAGTGCCTTGAGAGAAAGAGGACACGTGGCAAGCCCTGGGCTTCGCTCCACTCCATCCAGGTCGGGGAGGCGAGAGGAGGAGGAGGAGGCGCTGCAGCATCTCCAGGGGGAGATTTCAAAGCCGTTTGTGCACACTGAACACTGAACATCCAACAAGGGGTATCTGCAAAGGTGCTACTTTTTAATTTCACGTCATGTGCTTCTTGGAGGTGAAATTAAAAAGGAGACGACAGTCCAGCACCTGCTTGTCCCAGATGTAGCGGCTCCGTGTGGCTTTGTCCTGCTCTTGGCAGGATCAATGTGCAGCATTTTCAGTGAGGTGCGTGGAGATGGAAGTGAAGAACACGGTGTGCTCTGTGCACCATTGTCCTCAGAGGGAGGCAGTTTTATGAAGCAAAAGTATGAACTGTCCTGGTAGACATTGCATATTACGGTGTGAAAGAAGTTCTGCTTAGGCTGGGCTGTGTCTGGCTGCCAGGGGCTCCAGTCCCACTGAGGACAATAGCACAAGCACTGCTGTGAAGACACAGGCGCTTGATTTTACCTTGGGTTTTTTTTTGTAACAAAACATGTGAAATGGTACTCAGATGAGCCTAGAAGAGGAGGCGGCAGATCGGCTCTCTCTTGCAGACTGAAGCGCGGTGGACACTGTCCCACCGTGTGCCAGCACGTGGCCCTGGTGCCTCCAGGACAGTCTGTGGGATGGGTGTCACTGGGCGATCCCGCTCCAGCCCCGCTCTCTCCACTGCTTCTCTGCAGCCCCGGGTTTGTTGCTCCCAGAAGAGAGGGAAAGAAGCTGAGTGAGCAGCTCTACATTTTTTGGGGCGGGGGGAACCCCACTCCCTTGCATTGGCCACATCCTCGCAGATAGGTGTGTGGTCAGTGTGTCCTGAGCATCGTCGGGCAGTGGTTTCCCGCATCCGTTCCCCTGGAGCGGCTCAGGTCGGCCCCCCCGGCTGCGTCTGAGCCCCCGCGGGAGGAGGTGCTGGCTGGCTGCGGGCAAGGTCAGCACACAGGCCGGCACACGCAAAAAATGAAGTCTGGAGGAATGTAAATTAGAGGGGTGGGAAAAGAAATTGAGGAATTGCATTAATCAAATTGTTTCAAGGCCTTGAATAGTGTTTAAATGGGAACTTTTACCATGCGTCTTTTTTGAATGCAGTACAAGTCCGTGAGTCAGTGATGGTGGGTGTACTGGGACTCTTTATGCTTCCTTTTATTTATTAAATGTTGGCCCTGCCTGTCAGGAAACCATTTAGCAATAGGAACATTTGCACTTCAATCGAATAGAGATTCCACTGTTTTACCTTTTGCCCCTGAAATTAGTTTCTCTCATGTAGCCTCCTATGATTTGATTTCTCTCCTGACAATACTGGGGTTTGAACAGAGCCTGGAAGCCAGATCTTGCTGATGTAAATCAGTACAGCTCTGCCGAATTCAGTGTAACCGGGGCATTTTACACCATGAGAGTACGCTTTGCAGACTCAGCGCTGGAGAAGGTATTACGGAGAACAGTTACGCTTCTAAATTCACAAATTACAGCAAAGCATTTTTTAACAAGCAGAGGTGTGATCCTGCATAACTCAAGCCTCCCTGGCAGATGATTAGTGACTTCCCTCATAATAATTAGTGGGATGGTTTAGAAATTATTATTATACTGCGGTTCAGTCAGTTGTGCCAGCAAAGGCTTTTCACTCCTCCTGGCTCCTAAGACACCCGGTCCTTACGTGCGTGCTGAAAGGAGGTCTGTGGCCACCCAACAGCGTAACGCACCCGTGGGAGCGTGCAGGCACCCTCCGGAGATCAAGAGGTGTCCTGCAAGAGGACCAGAGCTCCCACTGGAAGGACCGCCTGATGAGCAGGACCAGGCGTTGGTCCTTGCAGCTCCACCTTTGCGTATAAACTCACTCAGGAGGGAAAATGAAGANGTGCTGAAAGGAGGTCTGTGGCCACCCAACAACGTAACGCACCCGTGGGAGCGTGCAGGCACCCTCCGGAGATCAGGAGGTGTCCTGCAAGAGGACCAGAGCTCCCACTGGAAGGACCGCCCGATGAGCAGGACCAGGCGTTGGTCCTTGCAGCTCCACCTTTGCGTATAAACTCACTCAGGAGGGAAAATGAAGAGCACTTCAGGCTCATGAGTCCACACAGACAGTCCTAGCTACTTAGTCTGCAGCTTCAAATGCCGTTAGCGCTGTTAAGTACCCGTCCAGGCCCTCCTGACAGGCTCTGCCTGTTGCATTTAGAGCAGCCCATGGTGGATTTGTTCATTCAATGCTAACACAGGCAGGTTCTTATTTGGAAACTACTTAGCATAGAACAAAACACAGGGCAAATCCTCCCTGCTGTTAGCGATTTTTACCTTGTGGGGGTTTTTAACTGTTTGACCCTCCAGATACTGGAAGGCCAAATCCTCCACTGGATTGAAGCTGGTCTGGGTTTACACCTTCAAAAGAACCGAGCTCAGGAGGACACGAGATGGGGCAATGACTTTGAAATCATCTGCCTTCTAAATCTTGCAGCTTTCAGCCAGAAGGTAGAATTTATTCTCTGCTTGGCTCTGCACTTGCTTGTTTGTTTGTTTTAGGCAGTCGATTACGAGATGAACAGAGCTTTCATGCTGACAGTGATGGTATCAAACCAGGCTCCCCTGGCCAGTGGCATCCAGATGTCCTTCCAGTCGACAGCAGGAGTCACCATTTCAGTCACAGATGTCAACGAAGCACCGTATTTCCCCACGAACCACAAGTTAATCAGGCTGGAAGAAGGGGTGCCTACGGGGACGGTCCTGACGACGTTTTCAGCGGTGGATCCTGACCGCTTCATGCAGCAGGCAGTAAGGTGGGAGACCAGGCCACCGAGTGAGCTCCTGCACGGGCGGGCGATTTCAGCTGCACCAGTTTGGGGAGCAAAGCAGCTGAAAGCTAATTCACAGACTAGCTGACGTGATACAGGTAAAATGCTTGGCGGGGACTGGCACCCTCAGTCGAGTGCCTGCAGAGTATCCTGCCCCCAAACTCGCTGTCCTCCCCGCTGCAGGTAAGCCAGACTGCGCCGCGGCTGGTCCGGGAGCGCAGACAGAGTTGGATCCCTCGTTACCGGCTTGCAGAGGGGCGATTCGCAGCTTCAGATGGAAGCAGGCGATAGCAAGGGGTCCCTGCCTTGGTACAAAGACAGAGGTCGGGGCTGCGTTGTGCTAAGTGTTTTGTCTCTGCCTTGTCAAGGATGCTTTGACCTATGCTGTTCATGCACTTCAAAAAACACAGACGTTTAGAAAAAGGCAGCTTTGTTATTTCTGTTTCGCAGGGGGGAAACTGAGGCACCGGAAGGGCTATGGCTAGATTTCCAAAGGGGATGACGGGGGCTTCTAGCCATGCCTTGTGTAGCTTCCAGAGGATTTAGGTTCAACCTGGCTTAAAAAGCAGAGTGTGAGAGGAGCTGTCGGCCTGGTCTGAGCGAGGCTCGCTTGGTTACAAACAGCCACTGAACAGGCTTTTAAGATGTCGTATAGTTACATGTTGCCCAAGCAGTCCGACACCCATTCACACGCCATTGGCACTTGGTCTTTCTCCGACTACTGCCAGTCCGTACGCAGCACCCCCGCAGCCCTTACCTGCTCTGCAGTAGCCGAGATTTGTTCTGACTTTCCCTTTCCCTTCAGACCAACTGCCGAACGTGACCTCCTCGTTAGCTCTTTCCCTACCAATGGATTCAGCTGGCAAAATTTTAGCTTTCTAGAAGTCAGATATTTGATGTAAGCAGCTGAAGATCGGGTTTAGTCCGTGCTGCGACCTGGAGCGTGTTGCTGGCGGTGTTTTGTCCCACCTGGGCAGACTGGGGACTGAAGCCACAGCCCAGGGCCCCGACTCGCACGCCTTCCCACCGGGAAAAACATTGGCACAGAAGTGTGTGTGAAAATGAGAGTCCTTGTGACACCTTTCCCAAGTATTTCAGCCTCCGTCTGTGCAGACGGAAAATGTGTTTCCTGCTCTTGGCTACCTCTGCATCCACAGAAGTTTGTTTCTTTTTTACTCCCAGTCTGTAAGGACCACAGTATTTTTGGCAAAACCTGAGTATGTGACGTGATCACAGCCAAGGCCACTTAAACTTACATCAGTAGTGACATTGCACGTCAGGAAGAGTTTGAATTATTTCACCTGGCACAGAGCTGTCTAGTCCAGAAAATGATAGTTTATTCACTGCCTCAGCTTGTTGTCTTTAGACAGGTATTGCGACTTTTGACGAGAGAGACCATCCTAACTAACAAGCCAGTTTTTCTTATATTCTTTTTGAAATATTGGCCTTTGAAGGGTCTTTATTTCCCTGACGTCTGTACCACGGCTGGTTTTCAGCGGAGAGAACAGCTCATTCCTGATTGAATACTCCCTCTAACCCGGAGGTGGATGATCTGTAATCCAAACGAGCATCTGCCATTTCTGGGAGAAGGACCGGCTGCACTGAGCCGTTCCTGTCGTCGCACAGTGCCTGTGCAGGGGCTTGTAAGACTTTCTGCGAATATGAACAGCCGATTGCTTGAGCTAGTTTTTTCCCAGGGCTTCCGGGATGCACATTTTGTGTATCCACCAGCACTTGGTTTCCAAACCCAAGTACAATCATCTCTCTCACCCCATTTTCATCAGGACAGCCCAGCGCCAAGGCTTTTTGCTGGGGTCCTGTCCTCGTGAGCCATGCAAAGGATATTTTGTTTTTACTTCACAGTTGGCATTGGTGAGTTAGGAAAAAAGGTGCCCAAAAAGCTAAGTCTACAGATCCGTGATAAGCACTTCGCAGAGAGCTGGTCCTGCTGCTGGAGCCTTGCGCACGGTTTTCAGTCTCTCTCTAAATAGTCTTTGATGAAATAGAGTTTTTAGAAATAGAAGATAAGGAAGCAGGAGCATCTCCAGTAAGGCACAGCTTGGCATGGCCAATGTCACACCTCAAGTTATCCTCATTAGCCACAGACGCATTCACAAAGCCAGCTTTGAAGCTTCATCCCTGGTCATTTAGCAGAGAAGGGACAGGAGACTCACAGCAGCGATATTAAAAAGAAATGAAAACATCCCAAAGAGTCTAGCTCCATGAAATGTAATTTTTTCCTTTGGCAGGGGCTTGTGCAGCTGTGTGCTGCTTTCCTGCTCGCATGGATTGACGCAGCTCAAGTTTCACTTTGAGTTTCAGCTTCAAACAGCCCATTTCTGAAAAGGAATATTCACCAGAAGCCAGAAGTTCTCCTGCCTGCATATCTAACTACAAAAAGTGTACATAAAACTATCAGCAGGTCTGAGTTACCCATGAAATAAGCTCAGCTTTTGTTTGCTTATTTGAGTAATTTATAGTTTGGCCATTTATTAGCTTCCAGTTTAGGTAATAAGGGTCCATCTGAACCCGAACTGTACAAAACTGAGAGGTAAAAATCAAAAGCAACGCATAAAATAAAACCGAGAAAACAGGCCAGTTTTCAACAACACCCTTTTATCGGAAGAACATGGAAAAAGTTTGCCCAAAAGAAACCATGTTGATAGCTGGCTGCGTAGGACACGAGCAGACCTGGGCTGTGAGTTGACCGAGTGGTTGGGAGGCGAGTCTGCCGTTGGCTGCTCCCAGCCCAGGGCACACCGGGGGCTGCCAAGGGAACCCCCTTGTTGCTGCTCGCTTTGAACCTCCCACGTGCATACGATCATCTTACCTGCTATTTCAGGAACATATAAAAATGTTCCAGGAGAGCAGACCTGAAAGTGCTTCACCCCTGGCTCCACGCCTTAGCGCAGCAGGGAGTTCCCATTATAGTGGCCCCAAGGCAACTGCTGCTGAAGATAACCATTCTGATACAAGAGACTGCCGTTCTTCCAACATGGTATTTCCCAAACAGTTGTTTATTAGTGATGAGCAGAAAGCAGGAATATCCATGGCTTTAGAGAAAGAGCTATTTTAGAACGGGCAACGTTAAGAGAAGGAGAGAGCAGGAATCCCTCCGCTAATTCAGGCATGTGAATGCAGCGGTCATTGCAGACCCCGTTTCTCCTCGGCTGCGGAGACCTCAGGCTATGTCCAATCCCAGCAGCAGGAAGCTGGCATGTAAGTGGCACTTAGTGGGAAGAAAAACCTTTAAAACGAAAGAAATAGAAAAATTGAGTAATTGTAGAGGTCAAAAACCAGATACTCAATTAGCATTTTGTTTGTCAACAAAACCAGTTATCCAAAGGTCCTTTGAATCATGGGTCAGGAGTCCAGAAAAACCTTATTTCAAGCAATATTAAGGATTTGTCAGTGGAAAGACTGCCATGTATTTATTTCCTTTCTCTGTAGATACTCTAAGCTGTCAGATCCTGCAAACTGGCTGAACATTAATGCCACAAATGGTCAGATCACTACTGCTGCTGTCCTTGATCGAGAGTCAGACTACATTAAGAATAATGTCTACGAGGCCACATTCTTGGCGGCTGACAACGGTGAGCCCAGGCTTCACATTGTTCATGCTTCAATAAGACTCTAATGTGATGCATTAAGAGAAATGATGCCCTGACAGAGTTGTCAGTATAAGTTATCTTTTTCCCAGGTTTTTATGGTCAAAAATGTGAAAGTGGGACGGGAAATTGCTGGAGTAAATTAAATGTGCACAGTATATGGAGAGTGTTATTAAGGGAAAGGGAGGGCAAATGGAAAATCGATTTGGGGAGTTCAGTGTAGCGCTGTAGCCTGAACTTAAAAAAATACCAAAGGGATGTGCTCTCCAAGGGCTGCCGAACACACCGGTCCTGGTAATCGTCCCAAAGGCACTGATCAGAGCATTCAGGAAAGCCTTCCATCAGAAACCCAAAATAATTGTAGGGGATGGCAGGAGGGTATTAAAAATAAGCCTGTCCATTGAACTGCTGGGGATTTCATGAGAGCTGTCTGTCTGTCTGCCATCGGAGCTCATCTCTCTCTGTCTGCTGCCATTTCTGAAATGTCCAGCCATCGTCAGGGCCTCTGGATGCTGGTGTACTTTATTATCAGAGTCGCTGAGGCCGGTACAGAACTTCTTGCGGAGGAGTCCGTTAAGGGCTTGCTCTTCTCTACTCATAAAGGATCGCGCAGTGCTTTTGGTCAAATTACCACTGTGAACCTCAGCACTGGCCTTACTCGAGGCCAAGCGGTCCATTGCTGCTGCCCTGGATTTCTCTTCCTGATTCTGCTTAGGAGGAGTTGATGACCTTTTTGCTAACCATACCCGAATGTGACCATGCTGCTATTTCATTCATTGGTTCCTCCAGTTGGAAAAGGCTCTGTGGAGGGCTCAGTAGCTTCCCTGGGCAAGGAGAGGGCCTTCCTCCCCCTGTCCCACCCTCGCCTTCCCCATGCAGGGTGATGAGCGCTCACGTCAAACCAGAGCCATGCTTCAGCAACAAAATTAACTCTAGTGAAATCCAAAATAGACTCAAGGGATCCAGCAGCGTTCATCTGCAAGAGCCGCAGGGCAAAACGGGTCAAATGAGTTGGCCGAGGCTATTCACAAAAGCAGTGGTAGAGCTTGAACCCATCAAACTAATCCTCACCATCTGACCTTGCAAATCCGGGGCACTTAGTACAATGTGATTTGGAGTTAACCCCTTTCCTTGGCTTCGGTGCTGATGCTGCAGTGCGTCGGCACCTCCACATCCATCATTCAGCAGCTCAGAAAGTGAGGACCTAGATAAATCTCTTTATTCTGAAAAATTAATCTATCACTGGTATATTGCAGCCATTAAAATGCACATAAAGCAACACCTTATTTAAAATTCTGTCTAGAGTGCTTAGGATAACAGCTAAAGTTTCATCTAGGCTAATAGAGTCTTTCCACATTTCTCCCAAGTTCCAGGTTCTCCAGCATCGCATACTCATCAAAGAAAGGCTTTGGGTCAGGGGTTGTGGTGGGGATTTTTCTTTCTTTCTTGAAGAAGCAGCAGCGTCTTGTTTCCTTGAAGTTCTTTTCGCTCTTTTCAGTATATGATAAATAAGAAGTTTAGCCAAATACTCCTTGGACATGCTCTCTTTCTCTTGCTGGGCTACAGTGCAGAGATAACTCACTTTAAGAAAAGTCTTAGCTGCAATGCGAGGGTGCAAAAAGGGGATTCCGAATCAACAGCATATTTTTGGCCTGGTTTCCCGGGAGAGAGAGGCTCTTGGATCAGACTGTGTCTACACCAGTGTGGAGCCTGGCAGCAATAGAACCCTTCAGCCAATTTCAACCAATCTCACAGGGAAGCTGAGAACTCAGCTATATCACGTTCCAACAGGTTTCATAAAATAGGGAGCTGGGTAGAGGTGAGAGACTCTGTAACTGATAGAAGCGGGGTCCTGCCCCTTCCTCAGTATCAGAGCACCCCATGGGAACTCACCTTTGGGGCCCAATCCTGTAGAAAACCACGCGACATTCGTGACCCTGCATGCAGGTTCCTGCTTTTCTGCAGGCACACTATGACAAGAAGGTTCTGGTTATCCACAGGTGGAGTTTACTTCATTTCTGCCATGATTTGTCAGGATGGTGGCCCAAGTTCCTTAGAAATTTTTGCACAAGCAGGATGGGAGTGAGTGAATGCGAAAGGCAGTTGGCTTGTACCTTGCTCCAGGAGGGCTGGCGCTGGCACTGTGAAAAAGGCGATGATGGGGAACGCAGCAGTTAAATGTAGATGTAGCAGTTGTATATTTCTCTTTCTTTTGAAATACTGTCATTAGTATTTCAATCTTAATTTCAAGGAGTGGGCCAGCTTCTCCACTGGAGTCAGTGGTGCTATGGTAGTCCTCATCTCTTGAGCATAAAGTGCAAGGATCCTTGGTAGTACATCAGTACCTGCTCTGTCCACGTCCTTGCTCTCTCCATATAAGACAGCTGAAATAATTTGAACAGTTCCATGGTTTGTAGTGCTTGGACATTTAAAAAAATTGTTTAATTTTCGTTTCTTCTGAGACTGTCCCAGAACTGGGGTCAGGAGCACAAAGAACCAAAAATACCAGGAACTGGAACTGGAACCAACAATACCCAACAGCACTACAAAACTGCCTTTGTGCATGCGGCAATTGCAGGTTATTTCAGCCACGTGCCGGTTAGTGCCTCTCAGGACTGCTAGTTTGCGTTTAGTCTGTCTCACGGGTTAGAGTGTGGGTCTTGCGTTCATCCCAGAAGATATTCTGGGTAACGTGAAAACAGTGAAATCACTTTGCTTGGCCCCGAAAGTCAGTTTTCGTGTTCAGCCCCAGTATCCTGATGGGCTGTCTGTCTCTCCAGAAACTTTCAAGGCTGATCAAAGACATTGTTTTAGAGGGAGACCTACCCCATGCTTACTAGATGAAAGGATGAGATCAATGATTGAAGAGCTTATGTAGGAACCATGAAAGAAGGTTTTTCAGAGCTCCTTCAGAGTTTTCAAGACTCCCTTGAAAAACAGAGCAGAAATGAGAAAGAAATGTAGGAAGGAGAGTCAGTGGAAGCAGAAGCCACATTTGAAAGCTTAGTGGGGAAGTGGTTTGTGTAACTTTATATCCAGCGCTAGGAGGAAGAGCCAAGACTGAAAATACAAATGTAAAGAATTGGTGGAGCAACGCTGCCTGAGAAGGGAGACAGTGGGCAGGCCAACACGGAGCTGCCAGGTCTATGTGCAGGGACAGAAATTAAAAAATACTGCACCATTTCTGGAAGGGTGTTCTGTCTTGCCAGGGCAGGTATTACTTTGTGTAAGCGGTCATTAGTCAGGCAAACGTGGCTCTTCATCAGTAAGGGGCTGGAGGACCAAGGCTGCTGTGCTGCAGCATCCCTGCTGGTTGGGACAAATGTAGAGAGGATGAAGAACTGTATATTGGGACATACAGCTGCTGCCATGGGTCGGCAGCATCACCCGCTGTGTCTGGCGATGGTTAGCTCATACCATAGACTTTGAGCAAGGACCTTTCACCACTACAGCCAGGGCCGAGTGTGGGATGGGCGAAATAGTCTGCAAATCTAAAAACTGGTACTACAGTAAATGCTGACCAATGGATTACACTACTTACTTTTTTTTTCTCTCCAAGCCCTCTTCTTCCTCTTGTTAGCTGTCTTCCTAATGGGTTTTCCTCTTCAGAACAGCCATTACCAAAATTTTCACTAGCAGCTTGGCATCACCTCGTTGTATTTTTAGAGTTTGACTAAGGACATTGCTGTAGGCTACAAAACTGCAGAACTCAACCTCCATGTTCTGCAGGAGCGAAAACCAGTAACATTAGGAGGCTTGGGGAAGTTTTAATAATACCTCTTAAAGCAAGGGACCATGAAAGTGCAGTATGTGCCTAATAAGGTCCAAGGAGGGAGGGTGAAAATCGTGGTTTATTGAAATTGGAAGGCAGAGAGGGGGCTGGTCCACAGTGTTGTCATTCCCACCGCTTCTCGAGTGATGGTCATCGGTCCGTGTTCGGCTCTGCGTCTCCTGTTCAGGTATACCCCCCGCGAGCGGCACTGGCACTCTGCAGATCTACCTAATCGACATCAACGATAATGCTCCTGAGCTCCTGCCAAAGGAGGCACAGATCTGTGAAAAGCCAAACCTGAATGTCATCAACATAACAGCCGCGGATGCTGACATCGATCCAAACGTTGGGCCCTTTGTCTTCGAGCTGCCAAGTGTGCCATCTGCGGTGAGGAAGAACTGGACCATAACACGGCTGAATGGTAAATGGGGCAGGCAATCCTGAGGACATTTGGACTCTGATTCACTAATGAGGCCACGTGCGGTTTCAAACTTCCAAACTTTCCTACTTTTTTATCTGATTTTTATTTTTTAAAGCACATTATGGCTGACATTATAGACAAGATAGTTAATCAGAAATGATTTGTATCAGACCTGCAGCATAACTCTAAGAGCCTTGGCACTTGGCTTTTTTTAATGCAGTTCATAATTATGAACAGTTATCAGTAGTGAACAGAGTATAAATCATCCGTAATGGCCAAGGGGAAAAAAGCTATTATCAGTCTTCCTTATGTTCCAGTGTAATTGTCATAAGCCACAATCAGGATCAATGTTCATTTCTCTGACCATAATTGCATAAAGGCAGCCTTTTAATTTACCATAGAACCAGGAGGGCTAGGTAAGTGTGAAGATTACCAGTATGTGAAGGATTTTTGTATTGCAGCATGCAACCACAAATGGCCCTAATTGCTCCTCTTATTGGTAGTTTCAGCAGAGGATGGAAAATATCATGGGGCCACGGGCTGGTTTTGGCTTCGGAGCTGGTCCCTCTTGCTGAGGTCTGGCACCCTCTGCAACGGCTTGTGCCCTGGCAGCTCGGGGCTCAGCCCCACAGCTCTTGGGTCACAACGGAAGGGAAGGCGAGAAGGATTACCTGGCTGAGCAAGTCGACGATGGCTGATGGGCTTCCCAAAAACCCCGGGGAGGGAGAGTGGGCGAGCAGAGAGCTGCGCAGTGGCCAGGGGCAGCCCAGACCCAGGGAACATCGTCCATGCTTCAGTATTTGCATTTCGTGCCAGTTTAAGCACATGCCACTGGATTTGCAAGTGGCATCAAGGTGGGTTAGCGCAGCAGTGAAAACACGCAGTATTTTGCAAAAAACAGGCTGATTGTTGGCCAGACTGTTAGGGCAGAAGTCTGAAGCTGTCCTGCCCAGGTGTGTTGTTGATGGCCTCTTCTTCAGGGCTCAGAAGACTGCTCTGGCAGGGGAGCGCTGCCTGTACAAGTGTGACTGCAAGGCTCCTCTGCCAGAGTGTCTGTCACCTGTCTGTCTGTCTTGGTCTCTCCAGGCGATTACGCCCAGCTTAGTTTGCGGATCATGTACCTGGAAGCGGGTGTGTATGACGTGCCGATCATCGTGACGGACTCAGGAAACCCCCCCTTGTACAACACATCCGTCATCAAAGTGAAGGTGTGCCCGTGCGACGAGAACGGCGACTGCACCACCATCGGGGCGGTGGCTGCCGCGGGGCTGGGCACGGGTGCCATCATCGCCATCTTGATCTGCATCATCATTTTACTGAGTAAGTACCGCAGGGGCTGCCCCTGCTGGGAGACGTCATGTTTCCCATCCTGTTCCTCGTTGTCCCATTTCTATACGTGGTATTTTTCAAGAGCCGTGTGAGCTCCGCGCAAGGGACAAAGCCGTGAGCTGTGGGCTGCAGGGCAGGTTCACACATCTGCATTCGAACCTCCTTCACTGCTGCGTCAGCAAAACGAGCCAGAGCACTCGCTGCATGTGTCGGACTTTCCTTTGTAAGACTTCCAGTAGCTTTACAAACATCATTACACCTGACAACCTCTTGTAGGTAGTGAGTGCAATGTGATTCTCCACATTTTTCAGGAAAAAGTTGAAGGACTTGTCCAAAACCCTGTGGCAGACTCCCCACATATCTCTCATCTCCCTGGCTGGCTGGGGATATACTGGTTCCCAGTACCAGATGCACTGGTGACAAAAGTCTGGCTATTCCCTGGCAGAGCCAGTGGGTAGCTGTAGTTTTCTGGTTGCTCACAGGAAAAGACGAATGGTAGTTATTCCCATTGCTTGTAAATAACAACAGATTGGAGAGCCATGGTGGCCTGTGAGCATGTTCAGAGGAAGGATCCCCAGTTTGTCAGGAGCGCTGGGGGGGCATCACAGCGAAGGGCTGGCCATCCCTTTGCTCGAGGCAAAGCCATCCCTTTTGCCCAGCAACACTCTTAGTCTTGGGCTTTCATGAGCATTACCAATAACCATGTGTGCACACACTTAAAAATAAAAATGATATCATTATAACTTCGAGCAGGAGTTGGCACAGTAGGAATAGATAAAAATGAGCACTGAAATGAACAATGAGGTAAATATTCATCAAGAAACACAGGATGAAACCATGGGACTCCCATTAAAGCTAATGGGAGTTATGGTGCTAAATCACATTTAATATTTACCCCCAATGTGTTTAAACAGAGAGCAGACAGAGCGACGTATGCTACAAATGTCACCTAATGTGGATATGATATGGTACATTAAGAGAATGGGTCATCTCTGGGCAAACATCCATCCTCCTGGGCCAGCGATGGGACTATATTGTTGTAGAATTGATTTACCATACGAGTGTGGAGAGCTAGTGAGAAAACCAGACGTTTGTGGCCGTGCCATCCCCGCTTCTCATCCAGCCCGTCTGAGCCGGTGGAAGCATCCCCGTGCCTAGCCACCATGCCCCATGTCTGTCCTGCGTCGCGTGCGGGGGCCCAGCGGCAAAAAGGCTGCTCCCTTCGGCAAGGAGATTTTTTGCGAATGCGCCACAGTCGCACACCCCGAAGATGACGTGGAGTTCGTCAGTCCCGCCACCTTTGGTACGCCAGGGCGGGCAGGCTGCTGCCGCCGGTGGGCTAAAAGTTTGCGCTGGAAGCCACAGAGGTGATAGACCATGGGACATCTTTTTGCTGCTCTCGTATAAATCCAGTGCTATGATTTAAACAGTTGAGAATCCTATTGACTGAAATTAGCTTCAGCTGAAGGACATTTGATTTAAGAGATTCCTCCTTTCATTTTCAGATATATTATCCCATTTTAAATTACGGTTTTTATTACAAAAGCTTATTTTTACATTCATTGTAATTCTAATTGACTTTTTTTTTATCTTCAAGAGCTGCAAAGCACTGTACCAGTGATGAAAAATGTAATTTGCGATGAGCAGTTTTCCAGTTCCATCCTTCCAGTGTTTTGCCTCCTTTCTATCTGTTTTATATCGTGACCTCTGAACAATAGCCCGGAAAAAGGCAGATGCAGGGTTTTTTGTGCTGTTTATCCATTTTAAAGTCAGCGGGTCAAAGTTTGATGGCTTTAAAAGGAAGAAGCAGCAAGGGGACAGATCTGAGGGTGCTCAGGTGAAGGAAGTTTCTGGCTTTACCTTCACTCAAAGGTTTTTTCTTCTTCCTGATCCCTGACGTAGCAGCTGCACGAATAACACATTTAGAAGAGCAATGCAATAAAAAATTGTGAAGGGTGAAGACAATAGATTTCAAGGAAAACTACATGCAGAGTGAAAATGGGTCTAACAGCAGTAATAGCACTTCCCATTCTGCAGAGTGAATAAAAGGAAGGAGAGTGCACTACATCCGCTATTGACACTTTGAAGGTCTTTTTTTTTTCGAGGTACCTGTAAAGGCATTAATGGCACAGTTTTTTCCACAAGTGCAAGAAAAAGTAGCATTTAAAAAAAAAAAAAAAGGAAAGAAAAAGATAAACCCTGGTAACCATTATAATATTGTCTTTGTGGACTAGGCAGGTATCTTGTTGTGAGAGACTTGAAAAGGAACAACGAGAAAAGGACTTCAATAGTCTGCTAAATAGCTGAGGTTTTATATTGCAGATAAGAGTTACATTTTCTTGCCTTTTTTCTCTCTTGAATAGATCTAGGATAAGCATTAAAGAAATGCTGAACTATTTGAAAACAATTCTGTTAGCTGGCAGGCAGGGATGGCAGCCAATTGGCACACAATGGCAGTAATTAGCTGTCCGGTCCTCTTCGGCTCACTTCACTGGATCCCTGTGGGGTATAAACACTTTGGTGCTGGGAGGAAAAACTCAGATCCTCCTAACCACCTCCCCACGCAGTGGGGCTGCGGGCTGGGCTGCCCGCCCGTGTCCCCGGGGTCTCGGCTCTTCTCCATCCTTGCCCGCGGCGAAGCGACGCTGAGGCTTTGCGAAGAGGGAAAGGGAAAGAAAACCTGGTGGCTTGTTCTCCTTATGCAGCTAAAAACCACAGAGTTTGGGATCTTACGTCCTGCCTGGGTCCACTTGTGTTGGCCACGTTTTTCTGGCACGGTGAAGGGTTGACCTGAGTGAAATGAACCTGAGCCACACGTTGCCACCTCCACTGTCCGTCATCTCACCCTTCTCCTGCAGATTGCCATCGTCACAGCTTCGTGTGTGGCTTGCATGGAGAACGGAGGGAGAGCAGGCACAGGAGGTGTAGCTGCATCAGCTGCCCAGGCTTGATTTCATTTTTGATGGCATTATTTGCAGCTACTAAGTATAAGAATGAAAACTGATGTATTAACAGGTTCTTGAAGAAAGCAAGATCTGGTTGCCTTATGTTAGTGGAGACTTAAGCTCCCAGAGCGACTTCCGTGCGTCACAGGGAGCGCAGCCTCTGGGACGTGGGTGGCCCTTCGAAGAAGGAGGCTGTGGAGCAGGGACCCAGCGTTCCCTTTGGGTGAAGTTGTTTAAGGGGGGGAAAGTTTCTCATGACTGAAGAACCATTCATCTCTCTCTGTCACCGTACTGAGCGAGATTAGCCAGGGCCTGGCCCGTCACTGCTGGTGCCTGAGGAGCTTGGCTGTGTGCTACCAGATTTGCCCAGATTGGATTATGCGACCCAGTATTACTCACCCTCCCCAAACCAGTCCTGCGTGGCGCACTGCAGATGATGGCAGAGCGACTGCCACGGCCGGGGCTCCTGAACGGGCACCGCTGTGTCGCGCGGGTGGAACAGCCGCTCACGCACGGCTGCTCTGGTCATCTCTACCTGTTCGCTTCTCAGCACCTCTGCAGCTCTCTTTCCTCCGCCTTTATTTTATGGCCCTGAATAAAATAAAGGTGGAAATCTAATCCTGAAAATTCAGAATTTAGATCAAATATTTTCAGAAAGCATCAGTTTTCACACTTTCTGTGTTTTTTTCCTCTGATTGTGTGTGTGACTTCTGATAAACATGAGCTCAATCAGCATTCGTGATGGATCTTAAAGAAACGGTTTGTAGTGGAGACCTGTCACAGTATTTACAGCACTCACCGATTTCTCTCTTACAAATTAGAACACGCAATAGGATAAAATTTTATTCCTCTTACTGGCAGCCGGGGAGGTTCTCCACAGCAGAAGAGGGGAGGTGAGGCGTTAGGACACACCACCACGCTCTGACACACACAGCTTGGCCTCGCGCCGCGTGAGGTCCTGGCTCACCCCGCTTCTTCTCCGTTACAGCCATGGTTCTGCTGTTCGTGGTGTGGATGAAACGCCGGGAGAAGGAGCGCCATACCAAGCAGCTCCTGATCGACCCCGAGGACGACGTCAGGGACAATATTCTGAAGTACGACGAAGAGGGGGGTGGAGAGGAAGACCAGGTGAGGAGAGCCCACGGGTCGTGGCCAAGGAGCAGCTGTGCAATCTGCACTCTCAAAAAGGCAGAAACCACATTATTTTCACTAAAGTACTTGCAAAGGGTTGTGTTCGCCTTGTTTATGCCCAGGCAGCTTTACTGGCTTCCCTGGCGTGGCGTGGACATCGGTGAGAGCCAGCTTCGGTCCAGACTGTCACTGGGACACTCCTGTGCAAGCAGGACCGTGCTGGGACGCCGGTGCTAGGTGGATTTTGGTGCCCTAGGCCAGCTTCCTGGGGAGAGACTATAAATCAACCCATCAACACTCTTCTTTGAACAATATTTTTGTTATTTCAGTCATTAAAATTGTCTGTTTTCCCATTCCCCATCAGAGATGTTGGTGAAACCAGCTAGCAGCTGCCTCCCTCCCCGGACCTGTGGCTGCAGGCACTTGCCTTGGCTTGCTTGAGCCTAGAGCTTCTCTGGGCTTCCCCTGCATTTACTTAATCATCTCTAATGTGCCTTTAATTTCTTTTAATTTCTGGACGTAGTTTGTGAGAAACGTCTAAATAGATTTGGGGATTTTCTTTTTCACCACGAAGCAAATGGTGGCAAAGCTTTGCTTGGTGACAGAGCCCTAAGCCACACTCTGCCTGAACGCGTCAGCTTTTCTGCGGTGGCTTCTTCTTACAGACACCGATGCTGATGTTGCACGAAAACTTGCCTGGCCTGCACTCCTGGGGTGTGCTGTCCCTCTGCTACAGATGGATTTCCTCAGCTAAAATAGCAGAGTTTTGTCTCTCATGTCTAAGTTGCTGGGTTTTTATTCCTACCTAACGCAAGTAAAGAGCCCACAACACTCTCAAATATGATGTTCATGCAAATTATGTGACTCTGCATCGTATACTGGCTTNGAAATAGCAGAGTTTTGTCTCTCATGTCTAAGTTGCTGGTTTTTTATTCCTACCTAACGCAAGTAAAGAGCCACAACACTCTCAAATGTGATGTTCATGCAAATTATGTGACTCTGCATCGTATACTGGCTTTATTCTTGCTGGCTTAAATGGGCTGTGTGGTTCCTGGGTCTGTGCGGGGCCGCTGTGTGCACGGTTGGTGGCAGCGAGTCCCGGGCGCCGTGGTCGGGGCTGGTGCTTAAGCAGCAGAGGAGCGCGCGGCAGCACCTCCTGCCCCGGGGGTCCCGGTGGCGTCCGAAGGCGAGCGGGTGAGCCTGGCGAGAGCCGCTGCGGCGAGCCGAGGCAGGGACCCTGCCCAAAACTTACTCAATGGAAAAATCCTTGCAATTAGCATTTCTTTTTTCTTTTCACTGACAAGTTATTTATAAATATTGCTCCTAGAGATTCAATCATCCCCATCTGAGCACAGAACAGTTTTACCGGTAGACCAAAGTACTGTTATAAGCATTCAAACTAGCTGAAGTGTCTGGTTTCAGGCAACTACACTGTAGGCTTAAATATTTTAGAAAGGATTCGTTAAAAATAACAGGAAAGGAAGAGCAGCAAAACACCATTACCTACATGAATACATTTTTAATGAAATATTACCTGGTCTCATTCCTTGATAGAAACCGATTCTGTTGGGATTTTTCACAAGCAGAAAGAACATAATTACTTTGAAAGGCCTACATGCATAAATGCAATGCACATTTTAATGTTTTTACTTCTGTACAAATGTAATTGCAATAATCTGTCTACCAAGACTGTGTCTTTACATTATATTATGTATTTCATCAAAAAGTTATGCACATATCTGTGCACACACAAACCGAAGCCAATTTTTGATCCCAAAGATTTAGACACCGTATAAAATATTCAGAAAGTATTTAAGTATTTGATTTAACTTCTGTTTTAAGATACACTCTTAGGAGGTCAATTGATGAGCTACTCAGAGGTCAGGTTCATCTGTAATTTAGACAGGTAGAGGTGCTGCATAGCCGAGGATATGATTTGCCATCAAACTTTGGCTGAAATAGGATTAGACCCCTCGACTTGTTTGTACATTGGATGAGTAGATGATCTGAACGCAAAGCTCTTGGTTTCACGCTGTGCCTTTCCATTTGTCACAGGATTACGATTTAAGCCAGCTCCAGCAGCCAGAGACCATGGATCACGTGCTGAACAAGACACCTGGAGTCAGAAGGGTGGATGAACGTCCTATCGGTGCTGAACCGCAGTACCCTATAAGACCAGTAATCCCACATCCAGGGGATATTGGTGACTTCATTAATGAGGTATGTGCTGTAGGGTCTGCTGGGTCACATCGCAAAAGCTCGAGCAGCCAGCTGACATCAGCTATGCAACGTTTCGCTGGCTGCATGGACCAAGGGATGCCATTACGCACCCGAGGGGTCTGGTGCAAGCAGGGGAGCGACTGGCACGAGAAAGGACGCAGGACTTGGCCTCCTAAAGGCACCGAGCCTGTAAAAAGCCGAAGTGCAAACAAAAAGCCCAAGGTTTCTGTGGGTATCACAAACACACAAACACAATCTCGGCATCCGGGCAGTATAACCCGATCCCGCTCTCTCTATGAATATTGCAGTTGCTGTCAGTCAGAACATCGGCTGGACGTGGACAAAGGTGTGTCGCCCTGGTGGGCACGCAGTGGCCAGGCGCCTGCCTGGGTTGCCTAGAGCCGAACGTGCCATTTGTGGCTCCTGGGCTTGTAATTATTTCGCCAGTCTGTGTCTTCCACTAGTAAGCTCTATGGGGTCTGAAACCTCAAAGAGTTTGCAGAACAGAGAGATTCATCTCAGATCAGAGAGGGTTTCTTTATTTTATGTTGGATTACCACTCCTTTATCTGCTTGTACAAATATCTATCCATTTAGTATTTCTTATCTCATTTTTAGTTTTGAGTGATTGAGTGGTTACAAACCAATCAATGCATTATTTCCTCCGAGGCAAAACACACCATCCATTTCCTAAGTCAGAAGAATAAATGTTACAGCGATTTTATTCTATTATTATATCCGTTTCCTGCTGTGCTTTTTCTCATTTTCATCATTAAAACTCCTCCTTCCTTTGTTCCTGCCCATCCCTCCCGCACGCATTCACACAGATCCGTGCACATGAAGACGCGCTCTTACCCATGCTCCGGCTGCTGCTCACTGCAGTAACCGGCTCCATCTCCCCACTGAAGGTGCGAACGCGGAACATTTTGGTTTGTTGCAGGTCTGTTCCACCAGGCTTTTCCTGATGCTGGGTTGCAGCAAAGCGAGTCTTTTTCTCCATACCCTGAGGCCATTTCCGTGGCTGCCCACGCTGCTGCCCACGGCACACAGGAGAGCGATGCTTCCCAACCCTCTGCCCAGGATTTCACGCCCCGTCTCTCCTATTTGCAGAATTTGGCTAGGAGTGATTTTTTTTTTCCCCTCCTAAAGGAATCAAAATCATTAAAATTAAAATAATGGGTTTTGGTAGGAGAGGAAGGGCGCTGTTCCTTCTTTCATTGGCCAAGCAGGAAATCTTAACAGGCGACCCCAGAAAGGAGACGCTGTCCAGTATGGAAAGCTTTCTGGATCCAGACCTGGATCCTTGGAAGTCGCTCCCCTCCCGCCCCATCCGCCTGTTACAGCGCTGCTGGGAGTTGGTGGACTTTCTGCTGGGGTCAGCCGGGAGGGCTCCCCCCAGGGGGGGGCAGATGGGCACGGGGAAGCCCAGAGACCCTCGTTTTGTGCCCATCCTCTTTTGGCTCTGCTGCGGGCACCCCCAGCGCCCCGGCACCCCCTTACCCACACACCCTCTCCTAGCACCAGCGCCGCAGAACCCCATGGCGGGTGTTAACGCCGTGTGTTTGCCCCCCGCCAGGGCCTGCGCGCGGCGGACAACGACCCCACGGCCCCCCCCTACGATTCCCTCCTGGTCTTCGACTACGAGGGCAGCGGCTCCACCGCCGGCTCCGTCAGCTCCCTCAACTCCTCCAGCTCCGGCGACCAGGACTACGACTACCTGAACGACTGGGGGCCCAGGTTCAAGAAACTGGCGGACATGTACGGGGGAGGCGAGGAAGATTAAACTGACCTCACGTTATTTAAAAAAAAAAAAAAAAAA
>RSEF01000020.1:6814414-6840565 GCA_003993805.1 Himantopus leucocephalus
GGAAAATAAAAACAGTTTAGAAAAAAAAACAAACCCACAGACGACAACATTAACAAAAAGAGCCGATGCAGAAGCAAGAACTGTACAGATGTGGCAGCTTTTTTAATTAATATCCCCTGCTGACTGTATTGTTATTTTTAGTGGTGATATAGGAGGTTTCTTTTGTTTTCCTTTTTTTTTCTTTTCTGATTTTTTTTTAGAATATTGAGCTGTCTCGCATGAACACTTGTCTCTGCTGCAGGTTTTTTTTTGTTGTTTTGTTTTTTTAATGTCAGCTGGGATATTGCTCGTTTATCTGCTTTATGACTAAAGAGAGTGAAAGGCACTCTGTCTTAACTTGAATTTCTTAGAACAGAAGCACTGTTTTTAAAATATATATATATATATATATTTGAAAGTGCCTTTTGGTGCATGTATCAGATTCCCTTCAATCTCAGGAGTGATGAAAACAAACATACAACCATCCTGGGCAGCACTCCCTGTGACCCTAAGCCAGTTCTAGCTGGGAAGGAGTTAACAAAAAGGAACTGTGGAGATTGTTTCTTTTTTGCCTTTTTTTTTTTTTTTTTTTTTTTNGAGGATGGTGGGGGGGGAGGGTGTTTTGAGTCGAAATCTTAACAGCCATCTTTAAGCCTCAGCAGGTGGTGAAGTAGTCATCATGTTGTATATAATTCAGTGTTATCAGATGCAAAATACTGACCGGGGGCTCTGCTGCCACCCGGTCACACTCAATGTAGCTGCATAGAACTATAGCATTGATAAAGCCTTTGGTTATTGCGACAGAAATCTCCGACAGCCCTTGCCTAAACCCTGCAGAGTAAATTGTGAAATGACCAAAGGCCCGTTTGTTTGTTTTTATGCTATCGGCGTGTTCTGGCTCGCAGGACCCGGTGAGTGATGTAGATGATACCAGTTGGGTTCGGCGGTGGTGTCCCGCGTCTCGGAGGACGCCGGCTGGCAGAGCGCCGCGCTGTCTCCTGGCGCACGGAGGGGTTCGTGTGGCGGCTCCGCGCGGGGCCGGGGCAGCGCCGAGGGCAGGAGGGGTTTATCAGCACTTTTGCCGTCCGTAAGTATGGAGGTAGTCTAGTACGATATTAATGCCTTGGAGCGTCAGTAGCCAAAGCCCAACAACATCACGTAACTCAGCTAATGTGTGTCCTTTCTATTTGATGGGTAGGCGCTGCTGCCTGTAGTAAATGTTTTTTTTTGAGAAGAAGTGCAAGGAGGGCCTGTTCAGTATCTTGTGGTTAATATGCTCAAGCGTTGCCAAGTAAGCAAGAGGTTTTGCAGCATCCAGGCGTTAATTCAACATCAGTATTATAAATGGTAGCATACTACCTAGTTTATATGTAGGGTCAGTTTAACCAATAACAAATAGTTATTAGCCTTTTTTATTACATCTTTCCTTTACTGATTTGGACTAGTGGGTTTATGTCTAATGTTTGTAAAATGATTTAGACTGCATGGATGTGTAATATAAACCACATTTAATGGATTATGAGCCACTTAATTAATGTGCTATGAAATCTTGGATTACCTGTGTTTTATATTCTGCAGACGATTTTGCAGTGGGTTCGCTAAAACTTGTAAAAGTGCTTAGATATATTTTCATTTAAATCCAAGAACGTGCACAGTATTGGAAGGTGATTATCCAGGGGATAATCGTGCTTTTTTTGATATCTCGATTAATTCTCAAGTTGAATGCTAAGAGTTAAAGGGGGGGCGGGGGGAGCGAGCACGTGCACGCGAGAGAGGGGGAGAATGAGAGGACGAGCGCTTGCGGTGATGAGTGGACGTCGTTTCAGAGGGTATACTAGGCTGCAAGATCGTCTCTAGATTTTTGAAATGCTCCTAGTGCATTTTATATTTCATTGTATCATATTTTCTATAAAATGCAATTTCTGTAAATTAATGAGCATTTGAAATGTGTCTTGTATGAAGTGGAATGTGGTAAAGGTCTGCCCGAGGGGACTCCAGCGTTACCGGTATGTTACTCGTTTCCAAGGATGCGATCTTTCTCTTTTGTCTTGGTCGGTCAGTCGGTGGGTCGGTTTGTCCTTTCACGGCACGCAGAGCGGACGCACGCTCACCCAAGTTTCTTGAGGAGCGCAGGAGGCGATGGCTCGGCCCTGGGGAGAGGGACGGCGGCGATGGCAGCGGCGAGGTGAGGAGGGTGCTCTGCGGGCACGGGCCGGCAGCACGTGCCTCGGCCGGGATGCAGCGCAGTGCCTGGCAAACTGCCAGCACCCGACGCCTTTCCAAATTCCTGTGCCACAACTGGGAACGCAGTCGGTTCCTGTGACCGCTATGAAAGTCTTAGTTTGCTTCTGCCATGTACTGTCCACCTCCCCGTGACCGCCTCCGGCAAAACTCATCCCCCCGGTGCTGCAGCCGCCTGCCACGGCATGGCCGCAGCCTCTCCTCCAACCCATGCGCACTCTCCATTCTCCCCCTTTTCTCTTGGAAAAGCCACAGGCTGGAGTATTTCACCATCTGGGCTTTGCACCTCCGCAGGGGCTGCCCGGTCACAGCAGAAGCAGTGACTAATAAAAACGCCCTTGGTGATTCTGGCTGATGACCGCCCGTCACTGGTTTGTGTCCGTCACCATAACCTCATTACTGACTCAGGAGAAGGATGCGGCTCACGGGATGGCACGATTCCCGCAGCACTGGGGTCTCTGCCCGTCGGGTTGTTGCCGCTGCCTGCTGGCTCCCGCCCGGCTCGTGGGGTGCGTCTGCGACGCCGGCCAAGGCTGCGCTGCCAGCCGTGCCCTGCCGACTGCCCGGCACCAGAGCAGGAGCTAAACCCCAGCTCCTCGGTGCTTGGTGGCGGCTGCGGCTCTGGCCGGCGTGCTGGGTGTCAGGTGGGGAAGGGGTCGGCCGCGGTGCAGGATGGCATCGCCCTGCCAGCACCGGGCACGGGCAGTGCCGTGGAAGGAGCCGCTCGGCCGGGAAGGGGCTGTCAGACTTCAGCTCGTCTGAACATTTCAGGTTTTTAAGAACATTTATGCAACCTAAGTCAAAGAAAACTGTTGGAGTGATTAAAAATAAACCAACCTGTTTCCATTGGAGACTTTTTTTTTAAATCAGCGGATATTTTTTCTGCAGCATTTGCAATCCAGCCGTTCCAACCCCACAAGCCTATAAATCAAACCAACCCATTTGTTGTCTTTTGACCCAGTTCTGCTCAGTTTCCCTCTGCAGGACCTCCTCCTCCTCCTCCTCCTCCTCCTCCCTGCATCCTCCACCACTGAGCTTTGCAGTTTTTTAAGTAGCAGCAGCATCAGACCCCTTCCCCCACGGCGGGGCAGGCGGAAGGTAAGCGAGGAGCATATCGAGCAATGAAAACTTTTTGCAAACCTTTTTGCTTGTCAATATTACTTGTGGTTTGTAACCCAGCTGAGAATACTTAGATTGATCTGAGAGGGGCCACTGAAGAGCCATAGATCTGTCCCCTGCTCTGACCCTCGTGGACGTGACGTGGCGTTGCCGTCCGCAGCTGGAGGTGACGGTGGCTGACACGGACCGGGGCAGGGAAACGGCAGCTTGGGCTCAGCGTTCTGCTGCTGGTTTGTCTTACAGGCCACAGAGGTGCTTAATGCATTGAGACCAGAAAGCTCATTCTCTGACTAATCTAAACTAAAGAATTAAACTAATTAAAGAAGTGGTGTCCGCGCATTCAAGTCCCCACCTTTTGCATGCCAAAAAGTGCGCACGTTTTGCACGCCTTTGGGAAGAAGCTGCTTTCGGGCAGGTGGAGGGAACCCTGTCCCCAAAATACCACTGTCACCCCGTTACCCCTGTACCCCGTCACGCTGCCAGGGGACACCACCGCAGCTCTCCACGTTGTCCGGGGGACAGGGAGCTCCCAGGGCGTGGGGCACGCCAGACACCCCCATGGCCTCCCTCCCTCCTGGGTGCGAGGCTTGCGCGTCCCCGAGCGGGGGACCGTGTGGGTCCGATGGCACCGCTGTGCCCACGGCCGCCTCTGGCAGAGCCCGGCCCCGCCGCCGTGGCACGGCCCTCGTCGGTCTGGTTATTATATAGCCTGGGAACGGGGAGAAGCATCACTCACAGAAATGCTTCGCAAGGCCGCGAGGAGATACAGCAGGTAATTAATGACAGTAAATTGGCAAGTCTGCTCTAGGTGTCCCATGTGCTGGTCATAGCTCTGCCTCTGGTTTTGCGTTTTCTTCTGGGTTTGTATTTTCTTTTCCTTTTTTTTTCTTTCCCTTTGTTGTTGGGCCAGGCGATGCCGTCGGTGCTTGTAAGACGGTGGTGGGGAGTTTGCCTCTTTCAAGGGGTTTTTAGGGACAGTCAGGTCTGCATCCAGCCTCCAGGAGTAAGTGGGACGTAGGAGAGGGCTGTCCCGCCTGCAGCTGCTCCGCACAGGGTAGGCGGTCGGGCATTGGAGAATGGCGATGGGCAGGGCAGGGTCTGTGCAACACGAGATGCCAAGATTGCAACTTTGTTTAGTCTCAAAAAAAACATATTCAAGGTAAAAAGGTAAAATAAGGGACTTTTATTTGTGATGTCTTTTGGAGCTCTTCATTGTAAGTGTGAAAAAAAAAAATGTTGGGGGGGGGGAATGCCGTATAACGATGAATGCGTATGTTTAAAACAGCAGCTAGCCAACGTAGGTGTCTCCCACGCAAAGTTGACTCAGTTTCATGGGGAAAATAAAAGTTCTCTCCAGTACACACCAACCCCATATACAACTGCTCACACAATGTGTACATAATGTAGTTAGTGCTTGAAGCTACAAATCAAATAGGGAAAAAAAACCCCGACAATATATAGGTGTATAATTGGAGCACTTTCTCTTTCTTTTTTTTAATTTTAATTCTGGTTTTGCATGTTTCCTTTTACGATGGAGAAGCTGTGTAGCAGCCCGCATGACTGTGGTTGTTCTCAAGGAAGACTTCTGCTGTTCTGCTGTATTCACGCTGAAGCGCAAAAGCAGTTTGCGTCCGTTAACCCAGTTCAAAAACCTTTTTTTGTAACCGTCAACAGCACAAATATTTTGTATTGTTGTTTGTACCATTTTTGTACCAAAAACAAAAGAGGAAAAAAAAAAAGGAAGAAAGTAAATGTTTTCAATGTGTTTTTAGTGCCACTGCAATCTTGGTTTCCAAACTGAGTAACAGCTTTGCTGATTTATTGTGTATCAAAGCTGAACTGGCGCACTGACGCCTGGCTCCAGTGTAATAAAAATAAAGTCCCCCTTTTGAATAGTCTCACTTGCCTTTTTTTTTTTTTATTATTATTTTTTATTTCATTTTCCTCCCCCCTCCGTGCACCCCCCAGCTCATTTCGCAGACTTTTACCCTTGCAGCGAGCTGGTAAACAGTGGCCTGGTTGCAGGTGTGGGTCCATGTACACAGGCATCGACGGGGTTTTGGGGGATCCCGGGTGTTTCTGCGCTTGGCTGGTGGTGGGAAATTCACGTCCGTTACAGCAAGACGCATGGCTCGCCCCCAGCCCGCACGGCGGTTTCGGCAGCGAGGCGGCGGGGGTGCGGGTTCCTCCCGCAGCCCGGGGCGCACGCGCTTGTGCCGCACTAAACTGTTGGTGCAAATCAGTCGGGTGGTGATTGTGTCCCTGCGACAGAAGATCTTTGTGCTTTAGCACAATTCAGGCACATTCAGGGGGTGTCGTGGTTTAACCCGAGCCGGCAGTGGGAACCACGCAGCCGCTCGCACGGTTCTCCCCCTTCCCCAGAAGAGCAGGGAGAAGAGGGAGAAAAGGAGGGGAAAGGGAAAGGAAAAAAACTCGTGGGTTGAGATGAAGACAGTTTAATAGAACAATAACAGAACAGGAAAATAACAATAACAATAATGGTAAAAGAAGATACAAGACAAGTCACTCTCACCACCTGGTAAATTGGGGAATTGGCACCATCCCGAGCAGTGATTGTGAGTACCCCCCAGCTAACCCCATTTATATACCAACCATGATGTCTGTGCTATGGAATACTCCACTGGTCATTCCAGCCGTCTATCTACACTCCTTAGCAGCTTCTATGGGAAGCTGAAAAAAGTCCTTGAAAAATATAAACACCAACTGGCAACAACTAAACCAATATGCGTTACTGCCATTCTTGTCATACCAAATCTGAAACACTGCAACCACTAGAAAAAAAAAACTATTTATGCCAGCTGAAACCAGGAGAAGATGTGAGCACACTGGTAACCCCTGCGGCTGCTGCATCAGGGCGTCCAGCCCCTCGCTGCCCTGCCGCATGCCGAAGAGCAGCCGGCCCTTTTACTGCCAGGGGCAGGAGTGCTTCAAAAACGCCTAGAGAATGACCGAGCACCCTGGGCCGGCTGCTGCCCAGCGGAGGAAGCCTGAGCTTGCTGCTCCCCATTGCGTTTCTCAATTTTCTCTGCAGGTGCGGGAGCAAAGGCGGGACAGGAGACACTGCTGTGCACGGAGCAAAGAGTGTGCAAATGCCTCCACGTTGGCGTTACCGAGTACAGCAGTGCTCCTCTGCGTTGCACCTCCTCGAGGGCCAGCAGCTTCTTGCTTTTCTAAAGCTGCTCTTCCCGTGATGTTCCCCCCGAGCTCTGGGAGGGGGCAGGAACCCCCTGCGCAGCGGCTGCCTGCCACGCAATTAGCAATTAGCGCTGGCAACGAACACTCGCATCGTCCTGGGGACTTTGCAGGGCCTGAGCGGATAGCTGCGATTCCATCACCCTCATGCCAACATCAGCCCACGTATGCCATGAGTTAGAGAGAGGCCTCAGCAGGTCCCGCGCACATCGGGGGCTGAGCAAGGGCCGGGAGGACGCGGGGTTCCAGCCCAAGAGCTGTTCCAGCCCAGCGCGCGGAAAGCAGCGCTGCCTCATTTTTAATAAACATTAAGATGAATGCAAATCCTGTACATGGCAATTTACTTCCCCCCGGAGTCAACTAAGAATATTTTATTGCTAGTTTTGCTAATTCTCAAGCTGTTCTGTTTCTTAGAATTATCTTTAACTACTGAATAATGCAAGACGGTTGCATCACAAATATTAGTTTCTGCTATCTGTGGAAGTCTGGGCTCGCATCATCGTGTTATTAGGCTTTTATCAGCCTGCAGAAAGTCTTGTTCCTCAAATAATTTAGCTGCGTGCTTAACTTTGGCCATGTGAATAGTTTTATTAAGCTGATGGAAACCGCATCCTCTCTTAAATCCATGGACTTTAGTACAAAAATTAAAAATAATAACAATTATTATTCCATTTGTTATTATAGGCTCTTGGGTTGGGTTTTTTTCTCCCAAGTCAAAGGCAGACACCAGGATTTGCAGTAGAATTTGGTTCAGATCAAACTGAAGCACACAGAGATAATTTTTTTGTTTAATAAATGAAATAACTAAACTTTTCTTTGTTTGCCAGACTAAAGCCTTTGCGTTACCAAGACCTTTTTTTTCCCCAAAATATTTCTAAATAAAGAGCAGTCTTTTATCCAAAACCTGAGTCAACAGACACATTAAGCAGTTTTAGGTGACCCCCAAAACCCCCAAAACTCTATGCGCAATGTTACATTATTGTCAAAACAGCCCCCAGGTGGGGGCGGAGGAAGCATCAGGAAGATTAAATGCTTTTATTAACCACTGGCCAAGCTGTCTTCCTGTCTCAAAAAAAAAAAAAAAATTTAAATTAAAAAAAAAATAAAAGAACCCAAAGTCCTTTTTTTTTTTTTTTCAAATTCCTTCCACATATAATGAAAAATTTGCTCAGCTGTGACTAATGACACGGTGAGGTCCTGTGTGTGAGCTGGAGCGCGGCTCAGCTGAGCAAGTGTGCCTTCACCCTCCCTCGGCGCGCGCAGCCCTTCTGCCCAGCCTTAGCGCGGGATGGCACTAACAGGAGCCCTGAGCCAGAGCTTTGGCTTCTTTTCCTGGATGCTGAGTATCATCATCATCATCATCATCATCATCATCATCATCATTATTATTATTATTATTATTATTATTATTATTATTATGCAAAGTCGTGGTGAAGCCCCCGTGTCCAACTGTGCTGTGCAGCAATCCCTCTCCCTCTCCCAAGCAGGGTCAGAAGTGCTGCAAAGGACCAAGATGTGTGGGTGACAGATGGGGACACTGGGACATACGGAAACCTGCAGGAACCGTGTGTCCCGCTAAGTAGCTCCTTTGACTAATTACCTTGAAAATAGCCCCAGCGCTTCTCCTTCCAGCCACAGCGATGGCAGCACCGCGCACACTCGTTAGCCAGAGCAGCAGCATCCCTCTGACTCCCGGTGTACCTGAAAGGCAGTAAGGACCAGGGAGGGGGCAGTAAGGACCAGGGAGGGGACCCAATGGGGACAGGGTTTGACAGCACTCGCACTGGTGCTGCCCTCTGCTCGGACAGCAGCAGCGATGCTCAGGTTATTATTTACCATGTCCTCCTTTCCCACACAGAGCAGATCCCGCGTAGGGGGACAGCGTTAACGAGACATTAACGCTCTGTACATGGGTGCAAAGCCGAGCAGGTACTGGATGGGGAGGGGACCAACCCCCCCTGCCCGGGAACTGGGATTCCCCACCCAGCAGCGGGATGGACCAGTTCCCGCACAGGGAGCGAGCCGGCAGTGAGCCGCAGGCACACCGGGACCTTTGCAGCCGCATCGTTCCCCAACAGCAAACACTTCCTCCTGATAGAGCTATAGGATTCCCCCCCACCACCCCCCCCATGATGATTAATGTATAGCTTCTCCGCACTCATCTCAGTGGCACAGCACAATCCATCTCCCCTGCTCGTCGCCTCACCCTCCCCCTCTCCCTCCCCACCTTCTTTTTTTAATGAGAATTTTTTTTTCTTTTTGCTGCGATGCTTTTCTGCGAGCGCGGAGGCAGCGGCAGGGGGGTGAGGTGGGGTGGCTGAGAGTAATGGCAGAGTCTCCCCGCGACGGGCACACGAGGACCAGGCTGCAATCCAGCACACCTCCGGCCCAGTGACAGGTTCTTCATGCCACAGCCAGGGCTGAAAAATAAAAATGTAATGCAACCTCCTGGCTAGTTCTGGGTTTTTTTTGTGCAAGGCCACGGCTTGCTGACAGGTTTGCCCTCCCCGCTGTTGCCGGCTGTCCAGCCCCCTCTTGATGGAGACATGAGGAGCGGGAAGAGGGACGCCTCGGTCGCCGCCTTTCATCCGCCCCCTCAGGAAGGTGGTTTTTAAGCCGGCCTAACCCAAATGACCCCAAACCTTTTCTGAACCGCCCGGAGGCTTTGGTGAGCTGTGCTGGGTTGGAAGGGGAAACCTCGCTTCAAGTAACTGCATGGTTTCGTGTTAATTAGCAACCTGTTGGCTATAGGAAGGGGGGTTTCCACCTGCAGCGAAGGGAAACTCTCCCTCCCCAGCTAATTGGGGATGCACGGCCCAGGGCTGGCTGAGCCCGCGGCTGTGAGCCCCAAACCACACACCGGCCCTGTCCTGGAGCCGAGGGTAACACTGGGGGGGGGGCTTTATACAGGCGGGTCATAGTGGTAAAGGCAAAAAAAAAGGATTAGTAAGTCCTAACAAGGGGTTTCAGTGGCTGCGCTGGCTCAGGCGCTGGCTGCGCGGTGCTGCCCGGCAGGCGCTGGCACTGCTCAACGCCCACCAGGAGTGGGTGTCGGAGCTGCCCGGGAGTTATTGTCCTCTGAAGGGGATAACTCAAATAACGGCAGGAACCATCAGCACAGGGAGAGCCCCAGAACAGGGACTGTCCCCAGCTCCCTGCAGCCCCTGGCGCGTGCTGAGGCTGCTCCCGACTCCTGCTGCCTCCCAGTGCCTCCCGCACAGCCTCCCCTACCGCACAGCCTCCCCTCCCACACGGCCTCTTCTCCCGCACAGCCTCTCCTCCTGCACAGCCTCCCCTCCCGCACAGCCTCCCATCCCACTCAGTCTCCCATCCCGCACAGCCNCGCACAGCCTCCCATCCCGCACAGCCTCCCATCCCACTCAGTCTCCCATCCCGCACAGCCTCCCTTCCCGCACAGCCTCCTCTCCTCCTGCACAGCCTCCCCTCTGGCTCTCAGGGACATGGCTGCCAGCTGAAAGGCAGAGCCTCCACCTCCTGCGGGAATTTAGTCTAACGCAGCAGCTGCCGTTAGGGGTGGCTTTAGTGGTTAAAGCGCTCTGTGTAGGATGCTCCTGGCACGTTTTCCTCGGTGAGCACCACCCGATGCCGTGGACTTCCCTGGTGCCAGCACTCGCTTGTCACGTACACCTTTAAAACTCTGCCTTTACATCTGGTAATAAATATACGGGAGAATCGTCATCTAACGCTCAGCGCTGTTAAAGCGAGCCGGGCAGCCGGGCATGACGCTCGAGTCTCGGCCGGGAAGGATGGAGAAAGGGGCCGGCCAAGTCCGGCCAGCGTCACCGCAAAGTAGTTGAAACGCATTTTGGCTTGGAGGATTAGCACAGCCCCTCTGGTTTATGCTTATCCTGGCTCCATTTTAGCCTCCAAACAGTTGCAAATGTTTGCAAATATAAATCAATGGGTTAGTGCTCACCTCAAAATAGCAGTTTTCCTCTGAGAGGTTGAACTCTCTCTCTCTCTGTGCTGGAAGCTGCCAGAAGTGGATTGTCAAAAATCCCCGGGAGGCTGCAGAAGGAATAGGGAAGAATCAGGTCTCTGTCAATATTTCCATTCTTAATATACCAGATTTTTAATATCCGAGGCCGCATGGAAGCTTTATCACTGAGTACATAATGGCTGCGCCATTAACCTGGGCTATCTATAGCTAAACTCATTACTTTATGAAGTACTTTGAGTTACCTTGGAGTACAAAAGGTGACACAACTAATCCTGGTCCGTGAAAACCATATTGATTGGAACGTAACCGCCAGGTAATGCGAGGAGCGTTTGCAGCCCTCTGCAAAAACGCACTTTGAGCGCCCGTTGCTCCACGCACGATACCCAGCTCTTTGCGCCGGGGCTTTCCCATCCCGGCACTGGGCGGCACAGGCAAGGCGGGGATGAGGCGTCCTGCCGTCTCCTGCACGGCTTTGCCCGGGCAGATGTGTGGCGGGGGAGAAAAACCAGTACCAGGCACTGCTGACCGTGTCCTGTGCTGGTGGGATGGTGATGCTGGTGCTGTGCAAGTGCTTTGGGTTTGGTCGAAGGCAAACAAACGCTGTCGGATACACTTGGTACCTTGCCGCCCCCTTGGTTTGCCGCCAGAGCTCTCCAGAGCACGCGCTGCCTCGTGCGTGCCTGTGGTGAAGTTGCTAAGGCCATCGCTCACCACCCAGTTACTACAGCTGGGTACCAGTAAGCGCAAATTAGACATATAGCTATATACATTCATGTGAAGACTCACTGGCCTGTTCCCCCGTCCCTCGGCACCCAGCGCGGGCTGCCCTACATTTATCACCACAAATCTCCTTTCACATTGCACCTCGAGAAGGAGCAAGTTCCTTTCTTTAATACAGCGCTGTTGATCCTGAGAGCTTAAAACAATAACCATCGTATAACCAGAATCCCCACTTTTCCAGGAACTGCCATCGAGTTGCTCTTGCCGTTGTGCAGGGACAGAAGGAAACTCAGCACCTTGTGAAAAAGGCACACGAGGTCCCGGCGAGGAGAGGGTGCAGGAATCCAGCCCCAAAAACGGCCCCAAATCCCAGACCGCAGGCAAAAGGCTAAGTATGTCAAAAGGCAGTACATCACACTACTACAGTACTGTATGAAATATTTAACTTTTGAGTACATTACCAAAGTGGTCTCTTTTGACATTACATTTGTGCCCTTGTAAAAGACCCGCAGCCGAGAGCAAATATCCATCCCAGAACAACCAAACATCGCTGCAGCGCAGCGGCCGCGCTGGCTCGGGGGACGCGGGACACGGCTGACACGAAATCTGCATTACCTCCCGCTCCCGAGGAGGGGCCGTCCCAGGTCTGCCGGGCGAGATGCCGCCACCACCACGTGCGGTGCATCGCCGCAGCCCCCCAGCCTGGCTGAGACACGCTCCTGCCTACAGCAGAGCAGGAAAACACTCTGGTACAGGAGACTTCTGCTGTTTAAGTGACTCTGATCAAAAGCATTTTATCATCTTCCCTGCCTTAATGCAAGGAAATGTGCAAACAGAAAGCAAGGCTTTACTGCAGGTATGCAGCCCTCTGCGAGCAGGCAGCTCCTCGCTTCCAAAGCTTATTATAAATAGAAGAGGAACATCCTTTCCCTTGGTTCGCTAAATATTTCACTGAGCATCTTGGTTTTCCATTTGTCCTGCGCCCGTTCACCACTTGTCACTCCCGTTTCTTCTTACACTTGAGCAGTCGCGGAAGGGCCCCGCTGGCACCGAGGCAACGGCACGTGCAACGGGGGGGGGACCCGCGCAACTTGCCGTTTTGCAAAGAAAACACCATTTCAGCACAGCAACCTCCTCACCAAAAAAAATAGAAAAAAAAAAAGAAAGAAAAGAGAGAAAAAACCCCAAAACACTAAAACAAGCCTACAAAAAAAACCCCACTTTTAAGCAGATTTAGAAAAGAACCAAAAAAGTGAGACTTCAGCTGCACTGGAAATGATGCCCAGCTGGCGGGGGAGCCCCCGGCCATGCCACCCCTCTGCAGGTGGGAGCTCAGTCCCCATCGTCTGGGCTCCCTCCTGCTCCAGGGAGGCTGCAGTGAACCTGGAGACTTCAGCCCAGGCAGAAGAGGGGTTTTTTTAAGAGAAACTCTCCATTTCATTACCTAGAAACAACGCAGCTGAACAACCAAAGGGCCAAGGCCAGCTCAGCCCACCTTCTGCAGGAGTGTCTGAGGGCAGGGTCCTCAGGGCTCGCTNCTTCAGCTGCACTGGAAATGATGCCCAGCTGGCGGGGGAGACCCCGGCCATGCCACCCCTCTGCAGGTGGGAGCTCAGTCCCCATCGTCTGGGCTCCCTCCTGCTCCAGGGAGGCTGCAGTGAACCTGGAGACTTCAGCCCAGGCAGAAGAGGGGTTTTTTTAAGAGAAACTCTCCATTTCATTACCTAGAAACAGCGCAGTTGAACAACCGAAGGGCCAAGGCCAGCTCAGCCTACCTTCTGCAGGAGTGTCTGAGGGCAGGGTCCTCAGGGCTCGCTGTTCTCAAAGCATCCTAATAAGCACGGCCCAACAATGCTGAGGCTCCTTTGCGGGCCGAGCAGGGAGCAGAGGGCAACGCTGGGTCATCTCCAGAAAGGAGATGCCTTTTTAGCAGGATTTCTTAAGAAAAAGCAGCCTTGTTCCGCCCGCATCCCCTTCCCCTGCTTCCCTTCTGCTCCGCGTGGACCGTTGAACTCGCTGACAAGGAGCAGCTAAATTGGACAAAGCCAGGAAGATAATTAAGTCCCTGCACTTTTTGTGAAAAATAAGGGGCCAGAGGAGAGCTTCAATTCAAGGAGCAGATAAAACAGAATTTATGTAGGCGAAAAAGAGTCTCCATGGCAAAAAGAGCTTAAACCTGCCCCGAACGGGGATAAAACCTCCGAGAGGACTTGCAGCCAGCTACAAGGAACCCTGAGGAACCCAGCAGCTCTTTGCTTTGGCACTTGTGAAACGGCTTCTCTCCTGTGAGGTTACCGTCCAGCACCTCCCCGGGGGCTCAGGGCTCCGTCCTACTTATTTATAGGAGCTTATTCTTGAAAGTCTCGGCGGGGATTGGAGCCCTGCTATGCTAAATCCTGTACAAACACATATTAACAGTCCCCAGACTTGCTTCTCGAGTTGGGATTTGAAGCCCTCTCAGACACGGCCAGTCGGAAGCAATCTTTCCCCGGGAATGTGCTGCAGACCTCGAAACATTCATTGCCGTCTGTGTCTTTTTTTTTTCTGTTGTAGGTTTATACAGCTCTTCTCTGAGCGAGTTCTGGCCGAGGCAGGGTGACGCCACGGCACCCGAGGAGCACACTCGGTGGCTGATAATGTAATCTCTCTGCCCAAGAAATGCAGTTTCCTGGTGAAGACAAAGCGGCCGGCACAGGCTGGGTAATCCTGCGCCGGCAGCGCGCGGCTGCCCGCTCCCGGGACAGCCTAATGCTGCTACTTGCAGACAGAAGGTCTTTTGGACTGATTGCATTATAATTTAATCCATCCTTCAGCGATTTTAGCTCTCGAGATTGTTGTTATTTTACACCTCAGCAGAAGTTCGTGAGGAACAAAATGAGGTTGCAATCCTCTAGGGGAAGCTGGCAAGAGTCACAAATCCATCTTTGTGGGAACAGATTTAAGCTTAGGTCCAAATAATTAGTTCTTTAACCAGGCCTTAAGCTAAGGAGGTGGTGAGTTCATCTGCACAGGCTGCAGAATGGAGAGCCTGGAAAGCTGCGTTATGCTCACATTCCTTTCACGCCCTCGTTTCGAAAGCGGCGGTTGGGAGCGGGGCCGGACACGGCTCACGGTCGGGAGCCACAGCACGGTGCAGGCAGGATGACCCAACGCTCCTGCCTGCACGGCCAGGGGGGGCTTTTGCATGGGACAGGAGAGACCCTCTGGCTCTACATTGAAGCTCATTTGGATAAAAAGCTTTTTTTTCCCACCTTCTGCCTTCTTGGGCAGCCTGGTGCTGCCGTAGCACAGGGGGATGCCCGCTGCCGTCGGCTCATCAGCAGAAAATCTGGCAGGATGGGAAGAGGGAGGCTTCACGCACGGGGAGCCAGGGAGGTCCAACTGCCTTCCCAGCAGCAGATCGCTGCCTTTGGAAACTCAGCAAAGAATTAACGACGTCTTTGGCACCTCTAATCAGAGAGACAGCTAAGAAAAGCTTCTTGTCGATGCAAACAGCATGAAAGGCTTGGGAGACAGAAAGTGGAGTCGTCCCTGTCCTCCCAAGAGTTGCTCCCTGCTCTCCCCCAGCGTTTGGATAACTTCTTTGTGAAGAGGTCCGCGATGCAGAGCTGCTGTGGACCAGTGAAATCCTGGGCTTTAGCTTCTTGGCACAGCAACCCCGCACCAGACGTAGCCAAAGCAGAGGTAGGGCTGAAGGATCTTCCATGCATCAACCTTAGCAATGGGTATGTGCTCAGAAAACATCATTTTTCATCATCGCTTTCCTCCATCACAACAGTGACTGAAGCTCTTCGGGGCAGGAGAGCACTGTGGAATGGTGCTGGCAAAGGAAAAGATGAAGGAAACCATCTCCTGACGACATGCAAAGGGGAGGAAATCAGCCTGAAGAACAGAAAGTTAGCTACATAAATTTCTCAAGCTCATGAGGCAGGATAAAGCTCGAACTTCCCTTAGGCAAAGAGTAAAAGGATAAAAACAGTCCCATTACACTGAGCCACTTAAAGCCATTTGAAAGATAACGGCGGTTCCTACCCGTCAGACGGCGGCCGCACGGGTGGGAATCCCCCCTCGCATTGACGGAACCTCATTGCAGGAGCACACACTGCGGGATTCCAGCTTACCCCCGACCCTACACACATTTTTCCCTCTGCCCAGGAGTTCTGCACAAGGGAAGAGCTGGACCTGTGCAAAACTCCTGCGGCACCGCACGCGCCCTCGGCGAGGCCCCGGTGTTGGCCCAGCTTTGGCCTCGAGAATCGAGCCTGCGCCGTCATGGAGGCGACATGAGCTGAATTTGTCTCTCCCCACCCCAAATCTGGGGGAAGACTCCAGCCCCCCTATAGCTGGGGAGCTGCTGCCCCCGCCGGGTGTTCACAGCAATAGGGACCCCAGGGGGTGGACGGGGCCACCCGACAGCCTCCCGTCCCCTTTTGCAGAGCGCTCTGCAGCCTCCCCAGGCTCCCAGCCCCCAGCTGTGCCCTTCCCCTCCATCAACACAGCAGAAAAGCCGTGAGACCCCAGAAGTCCCTCTTTCCTTCCCACCTTTCCTCAAATCCAACCGGGATGTGTCCCACCTGCCCCCACTGCCCTGCTCACCCCCACGGAACTCCTCTTGGAGGCTTTCTGAAAGGGTGGAAGATAAACCCGTCAGCCCACCCACAAGCTTTAATTCCCCCCTTGCCAGGCCACCAGGGAACATAAAACCACCATGCTCACCCTATGGGCTGCCGTGCCACCCAGGGACTCTGCTGTGACCCACAGAGACCCGGCAAACTCGGCTCATGCATCATCCTTCCCTCTCCCCATCTGATGGCCCAAACCCATTGGGAGGCGTTGGGAACCCTCAAGCCTCTGCTCTTCCACCCAGGAGGAAGGGGAGCAGCAGCCAAGTGTTTCAGGGGCCGCAGGGACACCACGGGGACATATTCCTCATGCTGCTGCCGCCGAGGCTGTGCTCAGGAGGAGCGATGGCTCTGTCAGCTTCCCTCTGCCCACAACCGGCTGCGCTTTCTCTTATTTATTCCCCGCTTTGAGCTGCAGCATGTGGCTGCAGAAGCATTTGGAAATTCGTGTAAAGGTTTTATTGCTTCATTTTTAACCTCTGCACAAATGTCTACATCATTAGCTTGTTTTTTTCCCACGTATCATCCTCCCCTCCACACTTTTCTCCTCCTGGCCATCTTTGCGCTCCTGCCGCCTGTCAGCGGAGCAGGATGGGGAGCTGGGGGGAGAGTTATTAGCACTGAGGTCATTTTGCTGAAGGAGGGAGTTGGTCCAGAGTTTTTCAGTGCCATATGCAAAGATGTGCACGCACAAGGTCTGGTTCTCCACCACTCACTTCATTCCCACATCTTGACCACTCAAATTGATTCATACAATGCATTGCCACTTAATTTCAATGCCCCGCTTTGTATTCCCACCAGTGGGAGGCAGTCCGCCCCATGCCACCTGGCTCATGACCATGATAAACCCTACAGAGGGGTGAGGCCACCCTGGAGCTGGGCTGTCCCACCATCAAGGTGTCAACAACAGCCCCAGGGAGAGACGGGGAGGAGCTGTGGGAGACGCAGCCCCATCTCAGCAGTGAGGAGCCCTGCATCACCTTCACAGCTTTCACATCTAAACCCATCACAGCAAAACATCCAATCGCATCTATTGCAACCGGAGGGTTAAGAAAACGCAGGTGCTGCAAAATTTATCATGCCCTGGCTTTCCCATCTCATCTCTCTGCTTGTCCACAGGCGAGAAAGAAGCAGCACAGATTTTCTTTTTCTATTTGAAGATGCTCTTCTGCAGCCCTGGGTACACACACTTGCCATTTCACCACCATCCTGACTGGGCTCGGCCCCACTTTCCTGTAAAGAAAACATTCCCTGTCCTTGTCAGCAGGTCTAACCCCGCGGCTGGGCACACAGCACGGAAGGACACGGCCACCCAAAGCTCAGCACAGAAAGGGCCCTTCCCCTCCCACGCCGGCCGTGACTTGGCATTCCAATAAGCTCTTGACACCTTGGACTTCAGAGGTCACTTTGCTGCCTCCAACGGCAAAGTTCACCCCCCAGAAATGGCGTGTTCAGTGTTTTGGATAATATCAAAGCATATTTTCCAGGTGGGGAGTAAGATATGCAGAGCAAAATTCTTCCAAAGTAGGAATCCTGCCTCTGCAAATATTAGTGATGCAGGCATCGTATCGGGGATTATCCACCGTCATGGCATGTAGAGGGAAGATGGATTTCAAGATGATAATAGGAATGACACACGTTGCTTTTTCTCCCTTTCTGCTGACACACAATTTAGCAGTCACTGCAGAATTTTCTTCCCATTTAAAATTTCCGTTTAATAGCCACGAAGCTCATGTTAATTCAGATGATCCTTCCTGCAGAGCGGTAAGGAAGGGTGCCTCTTCTAGAAGCTTTTTTTGAGTCTCAGTGGTTGTGTCTAATAAAAAAAACCAACTCCTGTGGCTTTGTAAAGTCCATGGAGTATGTGTCCTTTACCACGCTATCAAATGCCACTTGACCAAAGGTTGGGCAGACTCAACAGTGTTTAAAAATGAGGTTCTCTGAGAAGCATCTCCTCCTAAGAGGGGTCCACGAAGCTTTCTCAACCCGTCTGCAGGACTGAAGGGGCTTTAAGTGAGTGTCCGCCTGCCTGCCGTCCCGTACCCGAGGCAGGACCCCCATGGTGGGCAGGCCAGCCCCAGTGGGGCCCCGTGGGGACGGCATGGCCGGGATGCAGGGACACAGGGCTGCGGGGCTGGAGCACCGATGGGTGTCCCCAGCTCAGGGTGGACGTGCTCCACCGGCTTCCCCTGCAAATTTCACCCTGGGAGGGTCGGGCAATGGAGTGTATATTTTAGATGCATTTCTTGGTTTTATTCCAATTTTCACCTTTCCCCTTACCCCGACTGTGCCCCCACCCAAAGCCACGCAGACAGTTGGAGCTGGGCTAACCCCAGCCGGGCAGTGCCGGCCCTACCGAGCGGAGACGAGAGCAGCCCTACGGCCTCCCCGATAATCCACCTCTCCCCCACGCACCCGCGAAGGTGCCGTCTTGGCAGCTCGTGCTAGCTGGGAAATTGCAGCTCTCTTTATTTATATATTTTTCCCATGAAGTGTAGCTTGCGGTAAGGCTAACCCACCGAGTTAACTTCCTCCTCAGCTAAACAAACAGCAAAATCATTACAAAATTATCTCCTGTGCATTAGAGTTGCATATATTCACTTATCCTATAGAGCAGAAACACGGGGCATTGCTTAATTAAAGATGTGGGTGTAGAGGCTCCAGGAGCATAGATTTAGCATGCAAATCTCCGGGCTGTGAGCGTACAGCCAGGATACATACAGAGCATATTAATGTTTTGTGCGCCGAGCCCCGCTGTCTAAAAAGCAGCGACTAGACCTAGTCTGAAGGAAGGAGCACCGGCGCTGATTAATCCTGGGCTCCCTGCCCTTGCTGAACTTTATTTATTTACCTAAAAGCATCCCGCGGACAGAGCTAGCGAAGCGAGGACATCTTCACACCGACCTCGGTGAATGCCATCCGCCATCAGAAAGCCCCTCCCTCATTCCCCTCCCTGCCCTGAAATAACTGTATAAACCCAGCATTTCCAACTTCTTTTTTTGTACAACATAATTCAGGTTATTGCCAAGAACTGCAAATTGTTTACCAGCCTCGTGCAAACAAAGCCTCCCCGTCAGCCGCAGAAGCACAGCCCTGGGGCTTTCCAGCAAGCCTCAATTCTTTAATTACTTAACAAAAGCTCAGTCTTACCTTTTTTTTTTTTTGCCTTTCCTTTGACTGTTACCTTGGAAAACCACAACCCTGGATGCCTTCCATACCACACGCTGCTAAAAACCTGGTTTAGCGATGATTTTGCCAAAGTAGTTCCCAAGCCGAGGCTGAAGCGGGACCGAAGCCATGCCGCGGCGGGGAGAGCTGCGTGGCACGAGCGAACCGGCGTCACCACCAACTTGCCTGCTGGTAAAATCTTCTCCTGAACACACGCGTGTGCTCGTGCGCACGTGTGCCGGAGAATGAGCTGCTCCTCCAGCTGCGGGCCCAGCCTGGCAGCTGCCCCGCACGCACCCCGGGGTGTTTCTGTCTCATTTTATACCTCGATCTTTGCTCTTACCTGGTTTTGATCACCAGGACCCAAAAAAAGTGGGAGAGAAGCACACAAGTGACTTTTCACCGGTGTGAGCGGTGAGGAGAGTGGGCCCTGGGAATGCCCGGAGCGGCTCTCGCAGGCAGGGCGAGCGGTCCCGCAAAACCCATCTCCCCTCCGACAGCGGAGGCAGTGGGAAAGGCACCGCCACCCTTCAGCTCTCGCTCCACTGCCACCCGAGTTCAGGAAGGCAAGGCAGGTGGAAGGAAGGGCTTACTAAATATTTTTTTTTAAGACGGCTTGTTTTTTCCATCTCAGAAAAGCCTCTGGCCCCTTTCATTGAAAAAATAATCTGCACATTTTTTTAAAAAATCATTTTTTAATAAAGAGGCAAAATTTGCATTGCATTAACCGAGTAGCAGTTCAAGGTGCAGAATAATTCACTGTCAATCTCGGGAAGGTGTCTGTGGAGGGTAAATAAGCCTCGTGCACAGCCGGTTAGGTGTAAGCTGTCATTGCAGCCAATGCATCAGTCAGGAGAAAAACATAACGTTGGCGGATCTCTGAATACATAAATAAAACATGCTTACCACTTGCCATCAGCGAAAAAATTAAAAAAAATATAAAAAGGCTGCCTTTCTAGCTCCCCCCTCGCCCCCCCTTACCTACACCATTTTGCTTTGTAGCATAAATTCAGTTCTCGACATCTCTGTTTTCAGACATCCAAATGGGCTCTAAGGAAAGGAGGGAGGGATGGAAAACAAACCCAAAAGTTTGGCAAAGCTGAGAAAATGCCGACTCAGCACAGAGGGACCGCTCCAGCCTCATCCCTCCCCAGCCCCTGGCGGCAATTCCCAGGGTTTGGGAAGAGCGGGAGAGGCTTGGTGGGGTGCCTGGGGCAGATGAGCCCTCGGCGCACTGGGACCGCTGCGGGTTTTCCAGCCCAGACCCCAGACGGCCACAACGCCGACAGCGGTGGCATCTCCCAGCCCTCCGGCAAATAACCCCGACAATTCTCAATCAAATCCCCGGCAGCGCAGATGTCGCAGTCAAATGCAGTAAATTGATTTGCCGTAAGTCGTATTCACTGTCTCAGCCATAAATGTGTCAAACCCAATCTTTTTAACTGTAAATAAAGCCAGAAATTCCCCTTTTTTTAGAATCCTCCAGTACAAAACCTCCAGCAGAGAACTGAAAGTGCTGTATTAAAGTGTGGGGGTGTCGAGGCTGCGTTTACAAAAAAGACCTGATCCAGACAAGTTTGGCTTCATCCTGCATGATGCGCCACAGCCGGGGAAGCCGCGCGGGAGGCGGGACGGTGGTGGCTGCAGGATAACCCTGGGCTTCGCACTGAAGAAAGATGCAGGAGAGACCCCCCCATGCACAGCANCATGCACAGCACTCCCCTGCAAAGAGAGGAAGGTCAGAAGGGAGAGCTGATATTAATGATTTTGTGTTGGGTTTATTTATCCTTCAGCTCCCGGTGGAATTGCACACCCAGCGCTGCTATCAACAACCACGAGCCCGTGGACGCCTGATGCTTCATTTCGGACAGATTGAATAAAAGCACCAGGCGACGGGCTCCGGGACGCGGTGGCAGCAGGCAGGCTGCCAGCACCCGCCTGCTCTGGCCCCACGTCCTGAGCGTTGCCACTCGGTACGTCCAGAGCTCCCTGCGGCTGCCCCGACCTCTGCCCCTCGAACAGGGATTTGAGCATCTCTTCCCTCACTGAGGCCATTGCTTCCAGCTCATTCAGTGTCTTAGTTCCCACTAAAACACCCGGAGAACCACCAAACCCTACGCACTGCCTAATATTCTGCTCTACAGCACGTCCACGAGTCAAACACGTCTGTCTCCGAAACACACTNCATCCGCGAGTCAAACACGTCTGTCTCCGAAACACACTCCACGGGCTGCTGCAAAACCAGGGAGAGACAGGACTACAGTAATTGATGTCAAACTGCCCTTTCTGCCAGCGTTTCAGGGGCTGATCTGACGGTACCGGTGGAAATCGCAGCTTGGGTTTAAGAGAAAGCTCTTTCTGAAGAAGGAGACTGAGCTCCCATCCTCCCCCTGCCTATTCGAGCAGTGGTGGGAAAGTTCTCCCCCCGNCGAAGAAGGAGACCGAGCTCCCATCCTCCCCCTGCCTATTCGAGCAGTGGTGGGAAACTTCTCCCCCCGCACCCATCACCTCCTCCCCGTCTGCCGGGAGCATCTCGATGGCGCTTCTCACCTCCCCACTCCCTTCCTTGCACTCTCTTCTCTTTCCATCACTCTCCCGTCTCTGCTGACAGGTTCAAAGCTCTCCACCAAACCCCATCTAGTTAATCACAGACAATCATCCCCATTTCCATGGAATTACACAAGAAAATCAGGGTGTGCAGCTGCAGCAGCAGTGCTTCCCTCCCGCACGTGGCAAAGGCCACCAGTCCCTTCCTCCAGCCCTTCCCAGCCTCTTGCTCTCCCACCACAGGCATCACCGCCAAAGCAGCATGTCCAAAGCCATCCCATCAAACGAGCCCCGTGGCTGGAGGCAGCGGGTTGGTAAAGGGGGTGGGTTACACCACCTCCTCCTCCCGCTCTCTGCAGTGGCAAGCTCAGCCCTGAGCTGAGGAGCCTTACAGCTCCATCACAGGGCTTTGCCTCCAAGGTTACCGGTTGATCCCACTTCATCGCCTCTGGGTTGCCCTTGGAGCCCACCAAGGCGCCCATCTGGAGTCCTGTCCCAACCACGAGCCATGCCCATCGCTGCTGGCTGCCTCGCTGGGCTGTCCCACCACGGCTCTTGGTCTCACTGGCAAAGGCCACCTCAGGACAGGGTGACCTGACGCTTGCTTCCACCTGGCCCAAGCTGAATTTCCTTGGGCATAAGCACGTTCCCACAGGATCCGGGTTTCTCCTGCTGTTGCACAAATGCTGAAGCAAAGCCAAGTCTCTGCTGTAAGCGCAGGAGACGCTGATGCCACCGCGCTGTCCCACCGCACGGGCAGTGTTTGTGTTGTACAACAACTGCTATAGCCATCAGCGTTCGGGTGCCTGCCCGACCCTCCCACCTGCCCCAGGATTTGCTAATACACCGCTGGGGAAGACCTGGTGGCTCCGGGTGACACAGTGGTGGGATTGCTGAGTACAGCAGGAGGATGAGCTCACCAGACGGACCGTAGCTTTTTGCATGCAGATTTCTAAGCACCATGCCAACGCGCTTCACCACGAACAGCACCCCCGGTGCAGTGTCCGTTTGCCCCCAAAAATCTGCTTTCTCACCCCCACCACGGCTTTGCAGCTGAACCATCATCTGTCCTGCAACATCGTCACCTGGCTCTGGGTTCCCCCACGTTATTAAATTGCAGGAGCCGCAGACGGGAGAAGTTGACACTGGAAATCAGAAATAAGGGCATCGCTTTGTGAACTTGCAGCTCGCTGGCGCTTTCTCTGATCATTAAAAGCCCGCATCCTTTCGAGCCGAGCACAAACCTCCCACTAGCCATGCTCAAAACCAGAAGGTGCACAATGGAGACAGCGATTAGGAGCAATTGCTGCATAGACAGAAAAATAATGGATCGGTGCTTCTTTGGATGAGCCCAGCACTGGGAGAGCAACCGGGCTGGGTGGGACGGGCTCCCTGGCCATCCTGTGATTTGGACATTTTTCACGGTTTCATACTGGGATAGAATTAAATGAAAAAGGGTCTGCATTGGGGTTTTTTTTTGCTAAATATGACAAAGTGACAAGCATCAGAAAGCCTTGGGAAGGGGCACTGACTCCAGGTGAGAAGGATGGGGTAACTTTGTGCTGAGCAAAGAGAGTAAGGACAGTTTCGGGGGGTACCTACCTCTATAAATGCCACCTCCGAGCACCCCAGATGCTGCTCTGCTGGAGCAAGCCGAGGCCTGATGCATCATTTATATATTTTTGTAGCAGGTTTTCAAATCTGTGCCGCACTCCGCCCCTCCTGGGGCTGTGGCTGGGAGCCGTTAGCGGCACAGCAGACCTGGGGGTCTGGCCCTCCCGGTGGGGTGTCAGCATGGGGTGTCCCTCGCCCGGAGCCCGCTGGCCGCACGACTTCAATGGTGCATATGCACCAGCACCAGTTTGTCTCCTGATCTCTAATTTACTTGGGGTCTCTATGGGATCATCAACAGACTTTGAGATTTTTAATAAATGAGCCATTAACATTCCCTCAGTTTTCCACGTTCAGCGGTGTCAACAGGTTTCCAATGCAAACCCTTTGGCAGAGCTTCCCCAGGAGCCGGGCCCAGGACTCCCCTCCTCGAGGCAACGCGATGCCGTATCTCAAACTCAGCTGCTTCCCGCTGCCGCGGCCGACTAGAGCCGGTCTGCCATAGCCAGCCTGGCAAGGGAGTCGTTATGAACCCCCAAAAAAAGCTTATGCATTAAATCCTCACAACAACAAAGCCTTTCTTTAAATCAAATAAAGAAGACAGCCCCTTCCTTCCATCCGCTAGAGCAGTTTAAACGACAAGGATAATGTCTGTCACAGATTAAAAAGAAAAATGTCCCACGCTAAACGATGTGGAGGGGAGATGGTGGTGGTGGATGTAACACAGCGGAGAGGGAANAGCAGTTTAAACGACAAGGATAATGTCTGTCACACATTAAAAAGAAAAATGTCCCACGCTAAACGATGCGGAGGGGAGATGGTGGTGGTGGATGTAACACAGCGGAGAGGGAAGAGCGTGCTTGGACGCTTGATTCAATTTGGACTGAGAATTACACGCTTCTCTACACTTTTTCCAAGCTAATGGGAAATTTCATAGCTTTTCACGAGTGGCTGACGGACGATTACCGCGGTACCTGCTTCCAGCCGACCCCACAGCACCGTGGGCAGTGCAGTAGCTGGGCAAAGCTTGGGCTTGCTCGATTCCCAGCTCAACCCGGACTCATGGATTTGGGGTGGTTCGAGCTGCCACGGAGCCAGAGGGCAGAATCAAGGACAAGGACAAGGTCGGGCGGCCGTCCAGTCTTGATGGCACCTCCAGGAGGAAGAGGAGGAGAGCAGCCATCCCTCCCTCCTCCCCTCCCGCTCCCGCGCCTGGAATTAGATGTACGGCTGAGAAACAGCCTAATGCAAATACTAATTACCCTAATTCTGATACAGTCTAAACTTCCTACGCTTGGCTTTGTAACGGTAGTGTTTCTTTTCCATCATCCGGTTGGGTGTGATTATATTTAGGAGAGAGTGAGCACAAGAAAGCACAGCCGAGCTGTGCCAGAGCCGCCGCGTGCGTAAAGGAGTTAACGCATTAGAGGCTGTTCTCCTATTATCTCGCACCTTAGTCACTATATAATCAGACATAAATCCAATATGTAAAAGAGGCACTACAAAAAAAAAAAAAAAGCACTTGAAAGTTGCTCATAGTTTTGTTCCATACAGACAGCATTGATCTCCGAAAACATGGGCATTTCAAGGTGCAAATGAGCCTTTCCTGCCTCTTACAGGCTTTTCGAGCGCTTTGACTTCGTGTAAGCGAGGTTAAAGAAGGTGTGATAGGCATTTAATTACAAACACACCAAATTCCTTTGACAAGTTCAAATGAGAGTTTGCCTAAGCAAGAATCATTTCATTCCCAGCGCAGAGCCACCGCACGCTCTGAACCGTGCACGAGGAGGTGAAGGCAGAATAATTTAAATAAGAGTCAGGGAAAACAAATCCTTTGACTGCAAAGTTCAGCACAGAGAGTTGCTGTTTTTATACAAAGCTACTGATCTTGGGAGGGGAAAAGAGTTTGCAAATTCAGTGAGGGAGAAACGCAGAAAATTTGCTCAGAAGTCCGAAACACAGACTCAAATTAACAGAGTGCGGGAGCTAACGCTTGGGTGAGCGCTGCAAGAAATAGCCGCTGAATTTTGAGCCTGGATTTTTTAAACGAACTCACCTCATTTAGGCTTGTGCCTCTCTTCCCATTCACTTCCATGAATATTCAAGCAGAGCAGAGAATTCGCTGGCAGGAATATTAGCGAAAGCGGTGCCAATATCGGAGCATATATTAGCCGGCACTGGAACACATTCACAGGAAAGTACATTTCAGAGCCGTAATTGCACTCGAGGCGCCCGTTCGGCGGGGCCTGGCAGTGCCCTGCGGGCGCTGGAGCTGCTGCCGGGCGCGGAGCCAGGCAGCCCCCACGGCACAGCGCCGGCGTCCAGCGTCCCCGGTGGTGGCGGCGTCACGGCAGGGCTGGCAGCCCCTCTCAGGGGCAGCTACAGCCAAAGGGGGCAAAAACCAACGGGGAGAGGAAAGGAGGCTGCAAAATAGGACTGGGGAGGGACCCATCCTAGGGTGGGGACACTGGGAGAAGAGCGGGAGATATGGTCCCCACCATGGGGTCGGGGACCTGATGGCCCCATTGAGAGACTGCTAATANGGATCGGAAGAAAACGCGTTTGTCCCCCCATGGCGGCAAAAATTTGTTAATGCCCTTGATGCCTTTTGCCTGACACACTTCAATTTCTTTATCCACCCAAGTGTTACACGTGAATGCAAACTGAAAACCATGAAGAACAGCGAGCGGGACAGGGCTATACCGAGGGCATTGGGTGTGAGCTGGGGTGGGCACAGTAGGACTCAAAAACCCGACGGACCTGGAGACACCAGCAAAGGCGGCAGGAGCAGAGGCACCCACTCGTCCCGGTGCGGTGGTGGCATAACCACCTCTGCGGTGCGGCCGTAGAGCTCCGAGCGGTGAGAGATGCAGAAAGCTGCAGAGATTTCCTGCGAGAGGAAGGGCTGGAAGAGCAGCTGAGGGGTCGTCCTCGCGGCATCCACAGAAAGGGGTCCGTGGAGCAAATTTT
>RSEF01000020.1:6840665-6906912 GCA_003993805.1 Himantopus leucocephalus
TTCCCTTGGCACAACTTGAAGCCATTTCCTCTTGTTCTATCAAACGGGCAGGGATCCCACGTCCCCTGCGCTCCCCGCAGCCGGGTGGATGGAAAGCAGGATGCGTCCCGCGGGCAGCTGCCGTAGGGGACGGGGACATGGAGAGGCAGCACAGACGGAGCTGGGATTGCAGGGCTGCAGACATCATTTCTCCACAGCTTTCCCAACCTCATCACGCCATGCAGGCTTCCCTGGACACGAAGCAGAACATCCATATTACACAACCCAATGATTCCCCTCCCCCCCGGCACTGCCCTCCTGTACTTGAGATAAAACTAAAGCATAAGGGTTTCCTTTGATTTTGTTCTTCTTTGACAACTCGAAGCACAGCAATGAACGGTGGCTCCCCCAGGACTGGGCTTCGCTGTGCGAAGTACATGCAGGGAGAGGTGGCCCTTCCCGAACAAGTCCACAGCACGATCCAGGTCGGAAAACAAAGATGAGATCAAACAATCAAAAAAATCATAATTTTCTATTATATCCCATCAGCTGCTTTTTGCTCCTCCTGCCATCGGGGCTGCAGCAGGAACGGGGTTACAATTTCCAAAACCCACCTAAACCCACCCCTCACCCCCCAGCCCAGGTAAATAACTGGCCATAATTAGCTNGGTGTAACTCACACACTTGACCTCCTCCCCAGGCACAGCCATCTCCAGCTATTCCGTTATTCCCCAAGATAATTTATTTTATTTGAGTCCCCAGTTCAGCCGCGCCGTTACTGCATTAACATCAGCCAGACAAGACCCCGTTTCCACCGGCCCACTGCACTAAGCTGCTAATTAACAATTCTTAGCAAAGCAAAGCAATATGACACAATTCAATTAAAATGACAAAAGGAGGGTAGAAATGACATATGTTCCCCTCAGTGATTTGTTCCTTTGTCCTAGGCACGGGATGAGCCCGTTCCTCTGCAGCATCGGTGCTAGGGATGCGGGAAAGCCTTTGCGTGAGCGGGACTGGCGGTGGCTCTCCGTCTCCCCAGGGAGAAGCTCTTGGAGCTCTCTGCTCTGCGTCCCCAAACCCCTCCTGGGTCGTAGTGGAGATCCCCCGGTCCCACTGGAAATCCCACGGGGCCTTTTCCCGCAGATGGGGGATAACGTGCCGGGGAAGGAGTGCTGACACCGCCTGTTCTGGAAGTGGCGGACAGAGGGGTTTTTCCTACCTGTTTAATTAAACATGTTAAGAAACTGCAAGGAGGAGTTTATTGGATTTCCCTCCCTGCTTTCAATGCACTGGAGCTCATTAAAAAATAAAGGAGAGGGGGGGTGTTTGCTGCAAATACAGCTTTCAAATAAGTCTTAATTTAAATAATTAAACACCCAGCATTTATTTTTCGTGTCGTTTTTATTTTCCTACCAGCTTCCTTGTCAGTTTAGCTCTGATTTAAGGTGCCTTGCAGTGGCGGGGTGGGTGCATGCCTGTGCCATGCCATGGGCTCTGGATCCCAAAAGCTGCTCCAGGAGTTCGGCACGCCTGGCCAAGACCCGTGGGGATGGTCCCATCCCACCTCTCTCGGGCAGTGTTTCTGCCCTGGTAGGACACCATGTGCCCCCTCGCTGCCCGTCTGCAGGGGCTGCATTGAACTAAGCAGCCAACTCTTTCCCCTGCAACTGCAGCCAAACCTCCGGAGTTTGTATTTTCAGTTTTCGAAGAGCTTTGGGATACATTAGACAGGATGAAAATTTTATAAGGGAAACATTACGCACTTTTATACATATAAACCTCATGTTTCAGGATAAAAGGCACCTTCTAACTGCCTGGGGTGAGTGGGAGACTCCTCCACTGGGTGCATTGGAGCCTAATTGTTTGTTATGGATGTTACATGTTGCCCTCTAAGTTTTTACTAAAACCTCCATATTTCCCAAACACACACACACAAAAAAAAGTCTGATTTTTCATACTTACTCCTGCCTCAGCTGGCACTGCCTGGGGCACACGGCTCTGAAAACGTACCCCCCAACAGCTTTGTCTGCGTCCCCATGCTTGTCCCCACAGCCGCGTGTCCCCGAGCTGCCAGGGCTGGCACAGTCCCCGCTGGCCTTTCTCATTTACCCCTCATCAGCCTCCATCGCCGGCGCGGGCAGGTTGTGCCTGCAGAGCTCTGATGGCCCAAACACGTCATAACCCGCTCCAAGAGCTCTAGAAGCAGCAGACCCCAGAAACCCCTAGTTATTTTAGCAACAACTCCTTACTAACAGCATCTGATGGATGAGAAATGTGTGGTACGGAGGTGGCTGGTGGCGGTCTCAGGCACTGGGCTGGGATGGAGTCTTCCATCCCTGGCTGACCACCGAGATGTCCCCTCCTGCAGTGCTTCTGCTCAGCCAGGCTGATGCCTGGCACCTACGCGGGAGGGTGCCAAGGAGCTGTTCCCGCAGCCAAAGGCACATCCCTGGGATCGCGGGAGCATTTCCCTGGTGGGTCTTTGGATGGGACATCTCAGCCTCTGGGGAGGGACACAACCCCAGCAGGACCCCAGACCACTACCCAGAGCACAAGCACTGCTCTCCTCTGCTTGCCCATGGCAGAGGCACCAACTTTTGCTTCTCCAGCGACTTACAGAGCCAACAGGTTTTTCCTCCTCTCTGACGCATGAGCAGTCTCTTCCTTCAAAGAGGTGATTCCTTCAAACCTGAGGAGCAGAGAAGCTGCCCTCGGTGCTGGGGCAGGTCCTGGCCACGGCGCTGCCGGCTCCTGCCCGTCCTCCTGCTCCCACCACCTCGGCTCTCCCCGGCCTCGTGCTCCACACAGCCCGGTTCTGCTCAGCATGGGACAACCCCAACTGGGACAGCGTGATGCTCCCGGTTCATCATCCCTGGTGTTGATCCAAGTCAAGGGGTTCTCCCAGCAGCAGCACGAAGCAAAGCAAGCAGTAAAAGCAGCAGATAGGCTGAAGGCCAGGCACTGACACTTGTCCTTCCCCACTGGAAAGCACTGGTTAGGGTTTTATACTGACATGCTGAACTCCTATGGAAAAACAAACTCTCTTGGCACCACCTTCATGAGATGAATGTCTCCGACCTCACGGGACAGGAGACATAGGCTTGGCTTTAGGGGGGCATCAACTTCAGTGGACTGGAGGTCCACCCATCTGCGCACCCGGGAAAGAGACAGGGCGCTCCCTTGGGGATGGTGGGACCGGGAGCCCATCCCCGTCCCCCACATAATCCCCTCCGCCAGTCCTGCTAAAAAATAGCATGTTTTTCCTGTTAGCAAATGCAGTCAACTACCATGTCTACATTTGAGTTGTGAACGGTGTCACATCCCCCAAGTGTCTTAAAGTAATACTTGATGATATTCTCTCCTCCAGTAAACATATTGATTAGATTACAAATAAGATTACCACTGAACACGGCCCTTCGCAGAGAGCGAGGCAGCACCTCCGCTTCCTCCTGTCAAGTAGGTGTGAGTTCATTTGTTACAGAAGCTCTTGACCATTGTGATTTAAGGCGACTCTATTCTTCCTCCCCCCCACCCCTGGGACACCGACCAATTAGCAGCTGCATTTTGGGGTGATTATAACACACCTTGGGGGTGTCCACAAGGCAAAGAACTAAACAGCAAAGGACTTAATGACCTAGAAAACGCAGCGATTGCCTGACACGGCGCTGCCCGTGGGGTGGTTTGACCTGGAATCAATGCAGCGGTCGGGGCCGAGCCAGCGCTTGAGCCGCAGGGTGACATCGGAGTGTGGTTTGGGGATCATCTCCGAGGTCAGCAGTGACCCGTGCACCCAGGGAGACGGGAGAAGGGGCAGCCTCGACCCTCCACTTGCTGCCGGCGGCGGGGACGGGTGGGATGGAAGCAGGGTCACACCGCTGCCGGCCCCGCAGCCCGGCCCTGCGCCCACCTCTCCCCATCACCGCATCCCCCAACCATGGCTGAGGGGGGGAAAAAGTCCCACTGCTGCTCAGCTCAGCACAGATTAACAGGGATTTCGGGCCAACAGCCACAGGGAGCCCACCTGAAACCTGGCAGCAGGGAAACCCGCACCAACCCGCTCCTCCATGCGCAGGAGCTGTCTTGCAAAGGCACGAAGCAGCGGCGAAGCTCATTGTGACAAGAACCAGGACAGACCCTGCTCCGCAGCGGTGCCCTCCCTGCTCTGCCAGCCCTCCCAAAGCACATTCCTGAGATATTTGGGATTTTCTACCTCCAGCAGCAGCTTACCTCGACCCTCTTCAAACACATCTCATATGAAGCCTTATAGATTTGTAACTTGTAGAAATCACAGCGCTTGAAAGAAGGGGGGAAATTAAAAGGCGGTGGTTAAAATGTTGATTCTGCGTGCACCGTGCTTTTTGACACTGATTTCCTTACATCTTGCCATCACCAGAAGTTCCCTTTGAACATCTGTGTCCTGTTTTGTAAACGTTTCCAATCGGCAGCTCGCTTTCTTCTGCGCCTCGACTAATTCCCCTGGCTTGTACCTGCCTTCGCACTTGTAAGCTCACAGACATCTGCCACCCTCAGCACCTGCGCCCTCCAAAAACACTTAAATACATAAATAAGTAGTCTGGGGCACCCATTCTGATCAAAGTCTGCCGAAGCACACAGGGCTGTCCTCATTTCCCTTATTTACTTATTTTTTAATTGGAGGTTTAGTTTTTTTCCTGCCGCATCAACTAAGCTACATCCCCCCTTTCTCCCCTTCCCACTTTCTATTATTTAGCACTCAGCAAATGAATAATTTATACCTTGATTTAAGCAGAAATGCATCCCCCCCCGTGGCCAGTGATTTCTGGAGGGCTGTGTTTCTCCGCGGAGGGATGGGGGATCGGTGGCGGCGTAGCCGGGCTCAGAGCACCATCTGCCGCCCGCCGAGACGAGCCCGCCGCCGTGCGCGGGGGAGAGACGGGTACGGCACCTTATTAATGAAATAACAGCAATTAGAGAGCATCGCGCAGCCGAGGGTTTCCGTGCGCTCCCTCAGCGGGAATTCAGCTGAGGTGGGAACGGGATGCGGCGTTAATCCGCCCTGACAGCTGGGGGCACAGGACAGCAAGGACCAGCTGCCTCCGTGACCCTCCCCTCTTTTCAAATATTTTTTCCCCGCCAGAAATCATTATTTTCCTCTCCCTCAACCCCAGGGCATGAAACCCCAGTGCTGACCTCCTTAGTCCCTCCCACCCGACTCCACACTGACCCCGGTTTACTCCCATTAAACTCACGCTGAGTGTTGAGCTACTTCACCAACGCTTTGATTATTTTTTTTTCTCAGCTTCTTACACTTCCCCTTCCCCCCTCTTCCAAATTCAGCCACAAAATACTCTACTACAGAAACGTTCACTGGATACAGAAAAAACCCCGTGGCTTTCCTTGAAGTAGCTATTAGCATCCCTGACCTCAGAGTGCGCATCACATCGCACATCTACTGTGCGCAGGATGAAACATCCGAGAGGCTCCTTGCTGCACAATCACGACACAATCCCCTCTTACACCCCTGAGCAGCTTTGGGTGACAACTCGCACTCCCCAATTCTGCAAAATCAGCTTTAGGCAGGAGCAGAGATACAGGAGACCTGCTGGGTCACAGAGCCAGCCCCGCTGCCGGAGAAGGGAACTTCCCTGCAGAGACTTTTATACATACTTATGTGTGTATTTATATATATATTTATATATAAGCTGTATCTAAACATATATACACACATATATTATGAGTCTCTCTATATACGTAAATAAATAAAGCAGGCTGGGAGCAGGGGGAGCCGCAAGCCCAGCTGCAGGCGGTGACAGTGCAGCCGACACCACGAGGAGCCCGGGGTCACACAGCCCCTCCTGACCTTCCTCCACACTGGCAAAGCAACTGCATAAGGCAACTCTTGGAAGAATCCGTCCCCGAGACAGCAGTTCACATGGCAGGGAGGGGACGCCGGCACCGGGGGGGTGATCCCTCTCCTCGCCCCCCCCAAGGCTGGTCCCGCTCGCCCATCACAGACTTCTGTTGCCAAGGAGACGGAGGATGCTCGCACAGACCTGCTTTGTGTGCTGTGTAGGTACCAGGGGCCGGTTTAGCTATTTTTTTAAAATATATTCATCTGCACAGACTATGCACAGGAACAGACTCTCTCACATCTAAACCAACCTGGGCTGAACACATCAGCAGCGGGCGCAGCCTCGGGCAGGTTCCCATGGGGTGAGGCCACCCCGAGCTTCCAGCTTGCTCATCGCCTCGCGCTGCCACGCATCTCGGCTGTCCAGTCCCTGCTGGGGCCCAAGGCTGGGCAGAGGGGAAGGTCTCTCGTTCCCTCCTCCCCGGCCACCAGATCCTGCTCTCGGCCATACCCACGGGAGCCCTCGGGCAATTTGCGGTCAGGGAACGGAGAGTTTGGGGGAGTTTTGCTGGGTTCAAGCCGTGGCGTGGCTGGCCTTGCAGGGACGGGGAGGGACAGACCTCCGCTGGGATTTGGGGCAGGAGGAACAGCACTCACAGCCACTGGCACTCTCCGCTCTGCCAACACAACTGGTTTAGGGTTGTGCTCTGAACAGGGACCCTGAAATATCTGGACAAAGAATAAGCAAATGCACACAAAACATACTCCCACCATTCAAGAAGAAAAAGGAGAAGAAAAGCTACTACATGAAGAAAAAAAATTCACAACATCTAATCACACACCAGTGCTGTGCATCAGTGGGAAAAGTGTGACAACATCTAATTTTTCTAAGGCACTTAACTCGTATTTCTCAAATACAAATGATCAGTCCCACCAACTCCACCTGGAGGTGAAGGGCCTTACCCACCACTCACCCGGATTCTTCCCGGGCCCTCTCAAAGCGGAGTGAAGGACCTTGGCCGCTAAACGGGGACACGCCTGAGATGACATGAGGATTTTCATTTTCCTCGTAAAGAGGCTGTATCTAAACATCACCGCGTTGGTCTCCTGGGAAATTAGATATATTGTTCTTCAAAGCAATAACTGGGCAACGCTCCAATGTGTGTGCTTGAAATCAGAGCACCAAATGCATCACAGAAAACTAGAAAGCACTTGCAAATTATTATTTTTTTTTGGCAACTTAATTCTGTTATTGCATTGGAAAATATGTAAGTGCTCAAGTAAAACCATATAGTACTTTTACAGAGCAGTAAAAGTGAGATTTGTTATGCATTTATTCAGTACTTTTACAGAAGCGTGGGACATATCACAGACCAAACGCTGCTCCTGTTGTTTGTACAAGTCGTCTATTGACTTCAGAACGGGGAAACTCCCAGGAGGAAACCAAGCAGGGTGCAGCCCAGCTCCTCACACAAATAACAGCAAATAAGCCGAGCAGGAAAAGAAAGGGAAAACAAGCCACATTTCACGGGGAAAGGTATTTCTGAAGTAGCAGAACACAAGTGAAATCAGGTAGCAGCTACGAAGCACAGAGCCTCCCCCAGTGCGCCCAGAGCTCCCGCTCGCGCTCCCACATCCGCGGCAGCACGGAGTGAGTTTCCTTCGGGAGCCACGGGAGTACAAGGACCACGACTGAATTCCTAAAAGCAAGTTTTAAAGAATTTATTCCCTTTCTCACATCGAGTAACAACAATTCCACCGAAACCGAAGCAGCGCTGGGTCGGCGCTCGGCTCTGCGGTGCAAAGCGTGCCCGGGGCGGTGACGGGAGAGCGGAGAGCGGGGCTTGGCTGTAGCAGCTCCGCTGGGGGAGGACAGGTCTGCGCTATTAAAATGCAGTTTGGAGTATGGTCCCAATTGGCAGCCTGTGGGATATTCCAACGGGGAGGACGTGGACACGCTCCAGGGGTGGCAGGCGCTGGGCGAACTGCAGGCAGGCCAGCGGGGCGGCGCGGGCGCCGGGGCACTGCCCTCCCTACGCATCCCTTCAGCGAACACCAAACTCGCCAGCCCGGCAACTTTCACATCAGGGAAGCACTGCTTGCTAAAAAAATATCCCAAAATACAGAGAAGCCAGTCGCATACACGGTGCTGCTTGCATGACGTGTCCAAAACTCTAAGGATTAGGATCAACCCGCAGCGCCTAAACCGTTTCCTCTCCTCACTTCAAATCCTATTTTAATACACGAGGTTGGCCTGCGCTGGCCTAAAGCCCTGATGAGTAAAAATCCTTGCGGAAACACCGAAGTCTTTAAAGAAGGGCCCCTTCCCAACCAGAACTGACGAGCACGAGGCTTTGCACGCTTACCGGGACACACGGGGAGGGAACGCCGCTGCTGCGGGGGTCAGCGCAGCCGCCTGCCCGACCGAGCTGCCGTCCTACCCCGCTCACCCCCAGAGCCGAGACGCTTCTCTGCGGACGGACAAATAACTGTAAACGTAAGGAAACGGTTAAAATTATCATCGCATTAGACTTCTCATACCATTATTCATAATTTAGACCATCTCAGAAATACAGGGAAATTTCTTGGATCGGATGAAAATCTCCAATAAAATCTTAATTACCCCGAATTCGATGGCATTTATCAGAGCGTTCATGCGTTCACCTCTCACTATGTATTTCAATAGGTTCCCTGAAAACATCTACTTAATTATATACCTGTGAAATACGAAAAACAGGCTGAATTCAGAGTGCCTTATTATATCCTATTTGTTCTGTTGAATTTTTGTGCCAGAAAAAGAATGGTATCAATAGCTCAGGACCATTACGGCTCTGCACTACCTCATCAGAGATGTTAAAAACCAGAGACATCAGGACCGCTGTAAAGCGGGGCGCAGAGCCCACCTCCAGGTCACACACACAAACGCTGGCAAACCCGCTGCCAAGAGAGAAGCCGCCGCTCCCGGACACGGGGCTGAATGTGCTAAGAAAGGGTAGAATAAACCATCATGGCCTGCACCACGCAGAGAGCGCCGCCGCTGCGGCCGCCTCCAACGCACACACCTCCGGTTTTGAGGGTGCTACAAGAAATTGCATGAGAGCCCCAGGTTCTCTCTCCCCAGGTCACTAACGCACAAGAGAAGTGCTGTTGTGTGCGTGCATCGCTCTGTAAATGCCACCCCTCCTCAGTTATGGCTTTGCCCTGAAATGCAAAGCTTCTGAGCAGTTTCAAAAGTAGTTACCATTTTTATCATAAAAAAAAAGGAACCCACAAAGCCAACAACCGATCTGCCGCAAGAGCTTGTGCTCAGTACGCCAACGGCCACGCGTGGCAGCATTCCCTCCAGCACCAACAATAAAGTGTCAAAACCAACATGAATTTGAACTACTGGAGGGAGACGGACTCTACCAGCTTTTCAGACTAAAAGAACAGCAACTTTTAAAAGCTGAGGAAAAATTATATGGAGTGAAGGGCTGACTGTGCACTTAAAAATGTGTTATTTAAAACAAAACCAAGAGCTATGGTCTTGCAGAAGATCTCTCCCGACTCCCTTGGCCTCTCCGGGGTATTTCTAAGCTGCCACCTCTACCGAAGGTAGAGGTACAGGCAGAGTACAGCACGCTGTGTAATACCTTGAATTTTTCAAACATGTCTTACCCCCGACGTGTTGTTGGAAGCAACACTGAAGGTCAGTTTCTTCCCAACTTACCTGCCACAGCTTTGTGGATACTGTGCTGGTCGCCGGCCGGCCAGCGGCGATGAACATTTACAACCAGCGCTTGTTACAATCAAAGGAAGGCTATGACAATGTTTTGGCCAAAAGTCCAAAGTTGTTTCTTTCCACTTAATAACATTACACAATTTGAAAGACAGTTTGGAGTTTACAAACAATTCAGATCTTCAGGTAAGTGTCATACGTGCTGCCAGGCGAGTACATCACTTTAGGAGCTAATCCGGTTTTTCAGAGACAACGGGTCTCCTCACGTGGACCAAGCCAGTGCCGGGCTGAGCGCCAGTTCGAGAGCAGTGTGCTTGGTGCAGCAGCCTGTAGACATATTTGTCTCTATGCAAGAAGTAATTATCAAATTAATGTGATTTTTCTGTTAATCTACTAGCAGGATTAGGCCCTCACAATTGCGATTTATTATTATTTTTAAGTTGCCCATGAGAGGGGATTGAAAAAAACAACCCAAAAGCTAAACATTCAGTACAGAGCATCAGAAATACACCTTCTCACATTTTCACGTTAATAATCCAAAGTGTGTCCCTGATTATATTTCTTTATAGTTGTGCTCCAAATTCTGCGTTTTATGTCACACCTTCTTCGGCAAACCATCGCAGTTACTTGTGTTTGAGAGAGTAGGTTGCCCTCAAGGAGAGGGTGTTTTATTAAACCTTCACTAGACAAAAGCAAAATACTTTTGAGATCTCTTCAGAAACTTTCCCTGCATAAAAAAAAAAATCCCAACCCAAAACAAAACCCACTATCCATTGATCTTTGTCCAAGACCCCTAAGACAACAATGACATTTCAAGATTCATAAAGTTACACACCTCCAAAACACTGACAAAACAAAACAATATAAAAAAATCCCCAAAGTGCATCTTTAGGAAACAGTATCCCCTCAGGTAGACTAATCATTTACTGTACCAAGAAAAATAAATCCAGGAGGAGAAAAGATTTAGAGAGAAAAATACATTAGCAAATACAGATAAATTTGTTTTTAATAAAGGAGTTAATTTTCTTTCAATCCTATATAAAACAATAGCAATTAAAAACTTCATTTTTGAAAGTAAAATATTTACATATGAACAAGTAACTGTGCAAAATTTACATGAAAAAAAATGGAAAGACAGGATTTCCTAAAAGACAAAATAAAAGGGGTGTAACAGTTGTCAGGTGTTGATAAAAATACTGATCAGCATTCAGTTTACACGCAAGAGAGTTAAATTCTACCATGAGAGTTCACACAAAGAAAGCCAAAGTATTTACAGTCATAAAAGTACTATCAATAGACAATTTAATACAATAACCTCTGAAAATATAAAGAACCAATTAGTATATTTGTAATAAAAAAATAGGTACAAAGAAGGGACTTTGCTCTGGACATCTTTAAAGTAGGCCCACAGCTTGCATACAGTCTTTTAGCAAAATAATTATAGTTTACATAGCCATTTTTATGTTATGTGCCAAAAATTATGTACAATTACTGACAAAATACACCAACCATTTTTCAACACTTGATTCACACTGAGAAACAGTCTTTTGATGATTCCTCTCAACTTTGATTTTATTTAATCTAAGCTTTCACTTTAGCTAAAAAACACAGTGCAAGTAAAATATATTTATGCTGAAAAGGTTTCTCTTTTTTTCCTTTTTTTCCTTTTTTAACTTTACAGCTTTACAAACTATAGCAAATAAAATGCATTTTTACAGATGCTGCTAAAACATTCAGAAGTAACCCTCCTTTATGGGATTTCAGGGCCTCTAATAAGCAATAATGTGATTAAAATTGAGGTTATGTTTAAAATTAACTGTATATCCCTCTAGATTTTGAACATTTTGGGGAAAGATAAATATTCTTAAAAAAAATCAGTTTGCTTTGCTAACTGACTGTTCAAAAAAAAAAAGCTAAATGAAATGAGGTCATCTGCTGTAGACATATGCCTATATAATCGATTTAGTTGAATAAAACTGAACTAAAATGCACAATTAATGTCGAAACTGCTACAGGGCTGACAAAGGGTAGCTAGTTATTTGCTAAACGATTCCATCAGTCTTTATATATGGCTTGTTTGGCAAGAAGGCCACTCAATCAAGAGATGAGTTAAAATTTAATTGTCCTTTTATAGTATCCACAGGCCTTGTAAGTATCCTCACTGTTACAGAAATGTATTTCTCCTATACTGAAGAGTTTATTTATAAACAGGAATATAAAACTGTTCCATGTAAAGAGGTGGTTGTTTTTTAAACAATATCCCATTTGCTTGTTACAAAAAGGCGTAATTTGCAAATATATAAAAAAATGTCCTCAGGCGTCTCTCCGTCAAAAATACCTTGATCTTTTCCACTTTACTTAAGGAATGCTTTATATAGCAATAGTGAATGGCTTGTCTCTCGCTCATTTTCTAAACAAAATATGAGGTCCCTGAGGTTCACCCGCGTTATCCTTTGTCGCGTAAACTGTCTGGTTGTTCCAACTCCAGAGCTGCCTGGGACTGCTGCACTTGAACCAGATCCCTGGAAACGAGAAGAACAGATAAATCAGAAGGTGTCAGCGCCCCCAGGTATTCTCAAACTTTTCAGAGAAAACACTCGAGGTAAGAACTAAGCGACTGTGTACAGGGAGCTATCAAACAGTACGCTGTATGCTACCAGATCAGAGATTTCTTTTGAATTCTTACTTATAAACAACAGTTGAACAATCAGAAGTTTTCAGTGACATTTAATAAAGACAAAAAAAACCCAAAGCACTGCTCTTATCTTTAGGAAGGCACTAACGATGAGCAATCCCAACCACCAAAACAAGCAGAAGAGACAGTATTCTTCACAGCATACAGATTCCAAAGGTAGCCCTGGAGTTCTCGAAGAGCTGGGGAGCAGTTCTACCCCCCTGGACCGTGAAGGCTTGAACAATGTCCCAGATGCCCCCCCCCCTCTTCGTGGCAGGGTGCCACGAGCCCTCCTTTTGGCGAGAACAGCTGTAACCACGCTCAGGATTACATTAAGTAGCAACTGGCCTAGACACAGTCAGACACTCCCTAATGACCTCTCGATTCTTCCCCATCATTCAGCAACACTTATCCCTCTGGTACACACTAGTAGTTTTCCACACAAACTGGCAAGATAAACAAGTAGTGTATTATGATATTTGTCACTTCAAAAAATAAACAGGAGGAAAACCCCCATTCGCTCTCTTTAGAGACACCCACATCCTTCAGCTGTCCAAAGGTACCCTGCCTGGTGAGGGAGTTACAAAGCAAATCTGCTGGGGCTAACCCCAGTGCATCTTCCCTTGCAGAAAGCACGGTTCTGATGGGATACATACGATTAACGCATCTCTTCTGTGACTGTTCCGCTTTCCTTTACACAAGTAAGGAAATCCTGCAGTGCTTTAAAGCCCGCAGCCATCAGATTCGGCAGGAACGCTACCCAGTAAGAAGGTGCCTGTTCCAGTGACGGCTGGGATCCGATGGCACCGGGGGGGGGAGTTTGGGCAGGGGGGGATGCCGGGCGGGCGGGCCGCCGCCGCAGTACGGCACAGCCGCCACCAGATGGCCCCCCCGCACCCACCAGCCCCACGCCGGTCCTGCAGCCTCCGGGCAGCGGCCGGTTGCCGGTACTTCGCTCTTCGGGTAAATAACGGTGTTCTGAGTGACCGGGGACAGCTTACATTTGTGTCTCACCCATGGATTCTTTTTTCCCCTCCAATTTAATTTGCTACAATAATGTGGTTGGGGTTTTTTTTTCTTTTTTAATGGAACTTCAATACTTAGCAACACCAGAAGACGCAAACACACTCTACTAGCGAATAAAGATTTACCTGCCTGAAAGTTTGGAGAATTTTATATATATTTTCATACTCCAGACTTGAGAAAAGCCAAAATTTAGAGTAGCGCAAAAGCCACGTGAATAAGCTCACACAAATACAGCCCTCTCTACGTGTGAAAGTAGTGTATTTATGATCAGAGCACATTATTAAGAAGCCAATCTAAACTTGCGCTGTAAATTACCATCTCTGGGTTAGCGGTACACGGTGTTCAGCGCAGGTGTTCTTGCTTCACCACACTGCTAGCAGTGAAGTCAGACTTTGCAAGTTACCTGTTGAACCAGCAAGTGTCACATCATTGAAAACCGTTAAAACGGTTTAAACACTGGATTTTCAAAGGGATGTTTTTAAGCGCCTGCACAACTTAGGTGCCTCACCTCCATCAACTTGAATGGAAATTAGAAGATGCAGGAGAGCGCACTGGATGCTAACTAAATTTTCTCAAATACATACATATGACTACTAACAAGACAATAGAAAGAGTGGGTTTTAATTTTTGTTTTTTAAATATTCCCTAGTAGATGCTCAAGCCTAATTTTATGATGTAGCGTATAATACTTTATAAGCAAAGGTAAAATTTCAGGAGTCTTTAAAGACACAAAACTATGCTACTCCCGTAGGCATGGAGTAAGTTAAGAAGCTTTTCGGTAACTTTCCATAAAATCACATGGACATAAAACTCCAAAACTGANCTTTTTAAATATTCCCTAGTAGAAGCTCAAGCCTAATTTTATGATGTAGCCTATAATACTTTATATGCAAAGGTAAAATTTCAGGACTCTTTAAAGACACAAAACTATGCTACTCCTGTAGGCATGGAGTAAGTTAAGAAGCTTTTCAGTAACTTTCCATAAAATCACATGGACATAAAACTCCAAAACTGACAGCAACCTGTTTTGTTGAATTTTGAAACAAAACAGTACAATTACTACTTAGAAGTGATTTTACATGTAATTAAGATTCAGCATTCCTAGACATCAAAAGCTTACATTTTCAAATCTGTGTCTAAGTAATGACAAACCTTATTTTCCACACTTCTTGTAATATGCCTTAACTACAAACTGCATACAAATGGTGACAAGTGGAGCTCAATTTAAAAATGTCAAGTGACACAGCAGCAAAAGCACAGCTGTGAGTCTATCAGATCAAAAGCAGCTGGTTCTTAATTAAACAGACAAAAAGATTAGATTTCCAGGGAACCTGCAGTTAATTGGTTAACCAGTAAGTGATTAATCTAGGATAACTAAATTAGTCAGATTTAGATGAAATACAAACAAGTGTTCACAGTAGATGTAAAATACATTCCATAACCTAAGTGACATTAACAGACTATTAACGTTGCACAGTTGAGCATGCATAAGTAAGCAATGCCAACATTAACACTGCATGAGACACTTCAGCGTATTCCTCAGAGACAACTTCATTCATACACACATCTATCTTTGCAAAAGTGCCAATTTCTGCTATTTTTAAAAATTTAAACCCAATTTATAAACCTTTAATACAGTAATTTGTTAACTTGTATAAAAATAAGTCTTATTATCAGTAACAGCCATTTTAGTAAATGACATTTACTACTTTTCAGATTGTTCTCTTAACAGTTTAGATCAAGCACATGTAAATTATTGTTTCTATCAACTCAGTATAAAACAAGATGAATGTATAAAACAAGAGACTTTTCTACAGTATAAATGCTTTAGCACTAAAAATTTGGAATGCTCAGGGAGTAATAAACAGAATTATTAAACTCTGACTGTCCTGTCACTTGCTATCAGATACAAAACTCCGCAGGGAAAAAATCCTCAAATTATGAAGAGAGCTTTTGGCCCTGTAAATGACAAGTTTCGAGAAGATTTTGTACTTTTTAAACACTAGAAAAATCCCACGTTGTATGTCTTCCATGCAGAAAGCAATTTTATACCATTTCATGGTCATTAACTTGTTTAGAAATACAGCAGATAGTCTACCAATGTACCTGAATTTAAATTAACATTAAACTAATCAGACACTGACCGTGCTGATACTTAGCACAGAAATTCTTAAAGGGCCAAATTAAACAGTAGAATATACAAAGGATATGCAAGAACATCATAATCAGATGGAACCGGTCAAACTGATCTGCTGTACAGATACTAAAACTAAAGGCCAATCAACACCTGAAGAAAGAAATTAGGCAAGTTACTATAATCTTGACCTCCTGCTGTCAAATTTAGCAGTGATTCAATTCTACCACTGCACCCACCTCAGCAGCATTACTCCGCTCTTATTTAGCTAGATTGGCTACAACCACAACAATCTCTTCCCAAAACTATGGAGGTCCAAAAAGGCAGAGACTTGAGAGAACAGTGATGGCTTTTTCAACATTCCTCCAGTTCCATGAATCAGTGAACGACAACTCAAGTTTTATTCCCTTTGCCGCTACACAGATGCTAAAAATTGATCCTGGCCTTGGAGCAAGCAAATCTGAACACAAAATAACACTTCTGTCACTCAGAAAGCTTCCACAAACTAGGGAAAAAGCTCTGAGCAGAAAGGTTTTTATAGAGCCTGACGCACCAAAACCAAAGATTACAATTACACCATACCTCTGTCCCTGATCCAGATCCCGGTGAATCTACTTTCCTTTTCTTTCTGGGACCGATCGCAGCTAATGCAGTCAGGTTGGCATCCCTCTGTCGCATCTGTGCTAGCTCTTGTTGCTGCATCTGCATTTGCCAGAACAAGTACAGTTAATTATTTTTCCTTCAACTTACAAAAGAAAAGTTCACATTTAGGTGAACACTTACTTCCTTGGCTTTCTGTTTCAACCTAAGCTGTTCTGGATCTTCTTGTCGAGATCGAGACTATGTTGATAAAGGATGAACATGGAACGTTTGGAGAAAAAGAAAGAAAAATTAATTCAGTTACAAAAGCAGTTAAAGATTATAACTTTTACATAGCATATGAAAGTTTTTCTTAAACTTCAGGAGGCAGTGGAGAATACCTATCACTCCCGGAAAGGGCAACAGGAAAAAAATCATTTTTAGAAATTAAAAGCAGTTTTCCATTTGTTAGTTTCGGGTATCCGTTTTTGAAAAAGCATCCCCTTTTTCAGCTTTGTTAAAAATAGCAAAGGAATAGCTAAGCATTTATGCCTTAAACAAAACCATTACAAGACACAAAGTACACAGATCTGAATTGAAACACACACTTTGCAGATGAAAAAAGGAACCTGACCTATACTTTTTGGAAAAATTCCTCCCCTTGCTGTGTAACTACGCACTTACTGAGAACGTATCTTTATGCTACACCTACACATACAAGTCAGACTCCTGTTAGAACAAACTGCGGCTAACTGACCTACAGACCCTTTACATTAGCAATTGCCCATTTCACTTAGGCACCTACAATTTCTTGTACGTTTCATACTTTTAGAAGTAACAGAACATATAATTTCAGCAAACTTTATTGGCTAATACTATTAACACACCTTTACCAATTAATTTTTTTTTTTTTGCTACATATATCAAATCTCTTTGTTTCTTGGTTTTTCCAAGTCAACAAACAGAAAACAGGAAGAACTTCAAGACAGTCTTTCATCCACACTCTCCGTAAGGCAAGACTGTATTCAAAGAATTGTTAATCCCATATATTCTTTAGACCACCAACAAAATAAATTATTTTAATTCAATGCTCAAGTACCCTTAATATGTTAAGCTTTTCCTAATGATTAACCTATGTCTTCCCTGCTGCACTTTAGGCGCAGCAAACACAGGGAATTATACGAATAAGCAAGACACAGTCATGAAGACCTGTGTCTCACCCCAGCCTTTTCTCTTCTGAAGTAAATGGATTTACTCACTAATCTTTCCTCATAGGTCACAATTTCTAGAGCTTTAAATTGCTTTCCTTCTGAAGTCTACTTGGTGTAGGGCCCAAAAACTGGACAGAGTATTCCAGCACAGGTCTAACAGGAACCAACTGAAACGAAGGGGTTAGTTCACAACTTCCGTGTGAACACTGGATTTTGACATGATCAACTCATACCAGATCACAAACCCAAGAGAAACCTTCAGTTGGTTTGTGAATTATTTCTAGAACCCTCCTGCCTAGTTAGTCATAATCATCCTATATTCAGGTCACTGAGTAAAACCACAAAGTCTAATGCTTACATTTGTGCTTACATCAACTGCTTCCTATTTGTTGCATTTCTCCAACTTGTAAAAATTTTTCTGAATTCTATTTCTAGTCTCCAAAATACCCCTCACCTCTCTATTCCATTTAAGAGTACCACCAAGCTATAAAATTCATCTTTTTCACAATGCAAAGTGCAAAATACTAAGTTTTAAGACCTACTTTTAATTTGGGAACATGCAATGAGACTGGCAAAGAAGCTGTCTCGCATGCTTTACCATGAGAAGCAGAAGAGAGCTCTAGCTAAAGAAAATATTCATCAAACTCCATCTTTGAAGACTAGAGTCCTCCCCTTCATTGCAAGTGCTTTAGAATGAAAAGAAACTCTGCAGTTTTGACGTCAAAAATGACACTTCGCAAACATGTATGAAATCCAAGCACTTGCCTTTGCTGCACGCATTAAAATTTCCCTTTCTTGTTCGTCTTTACGCTGCTTTTCTATTTGATCAAGTTGTTCAAAGAACTTGAGCTGCGCCCGAACGTCACTTGCTTGTTCGTATCTTTCATCATCCTGAAAACATGGCAAATATGTTTCTCATTACATTTCTTGAAAACAAAGCTGTTAGCTTGTACTGTAGAAGAACATATGCATTTAAAACTCAAATGTTCACTTTGTCCTTTTCAAACAAATAGCAAGTGTATATTTACACCAGTCAAACCAGCTAGAATTCTTAAAAGCATTTTGTTCGATTCCATGAATCATCAGATTTTGACTTCTAAACTAATATCATCAGAGCTTTAACCTCACAAACATATTTCAGAGCTGTGTGGTGTTTTTTAAACGCTGTTTAGGCATTTGCATCTATTAAGAACACACATCTGTCAGATAGCAGTCTCTTGAGAATTCAAAGCAGTGCTTTTATCTGCCTATCTGACTGTACAATCACTCAGACTCTAAACATTTGACATAATAAAGGGGAGGGCAAAGTTTCTCTGCATTTGTTCTAAAAACATTTTGTATATGCAAGCAGAAGAGTTCTAGTCATCCGTGTGTATTAATATCTTAATATAAGATGAATCAGTCAAAGAGAATAAACAACCTAACTTCACAGAATGAAGACCACCTGAACTCATGCACTACAGCCAACATGATGGTCTGCTGAATTTGTGCAACTTTGGCATTCGACTTGCACAATTAAATATAGTTACCTTGTAAGAAATATTCTTTTGTTGAGCAGTCTCTGATAATTTTTCCACAAGGTTTTGTAGTCTTTGTTGCGTAGCATGTGATACGTAGCTAACTACATCAGGATGGATTTCTGTTATTCCATGTTTTTTACCTACAATTAGGAAAGAAGTCAGTTGTAAAAAAGATGATTTGACAATGCAGCTAAACATGTGGCTAATCTCAGTCATGGAAATTCAGATGCTGTTTGCAAAATAAGGTTTTCAGGTATTTCTCAGACAAGCATTAAACAGGAAATGGCAAACATTAAAATTTACATTAGCTTAACAAAAATTTACCATTTATTAATAAATGCTGTATACTACAGTATGACAAATAATTGAAGAATGCTTTTTGTTCTACCATCAATTCTGAACTATTAAGTAAATATGATAAAAGTGTTTCTGGATTTAGCTTTTAAAAAACAAATGTCATTATTTGTGTTATGCCTTATCAGTTTATACAGCTAGAATTTTAATCAGGTCCAGTAATTTTGATGCTAAATTGCCATCATTTTAGAAGGCAACTCTACAGATTTGCTATCCCTTAACACTATTCTACTTTCATAAGCTGAACGATTGCCCACAAGCATCAGAATATACAAAAGGTAACGACTCCAGCTACTTTAAACTATTCAAACCAATTTCTATGGAAAATGCCTTAAATTAAACACAAGACTAGTGAAATTTGTTTATTAAAGTTCAAGAAAAATCAACATACCTATTTCTAATATTCTTCTTTGTAAAGGTGTTGGGAAAAGGAAGGTTTCATCTTTACAGGACCTTGTTAACGTGCCCACTAGCTCAGAGTTTGTTGCCAATATCCGAGCACTTTCTTCCGACAGGTTGACTCCAGCCATTGATGCAACATCATTGATGTCATCATCATCCCTTAAGAAAGGGAAACTCATTGTAATCATAACATTTAGTGCTTATCTGCACACATCACTACAATACCACAGCTGTATATAATGAATTCCACAGTAAACCTGAATACTTTATTTCATTTTGCATTTTATTTGCTTTTATTATATGATAAAACTAACATAATTTGATTCCAAAGAGCACTAAAAGTACTTTCACAGTTTTGTAATTCCTAACTGTTTTCTGAAGATCCTTTCTTACGAAATGTTTCAACACCTTGAGAAACAAGAGACCAGACACATCACTACCACAAAACAATAACAAACTGCACTCATCACCGTACAACAGGCTGTACATCCGAATAACCTGAGCAGAGTTGGCATAAGTGAAAGAATGAATTCTATTTGCTTGTCCAGGCAGGAACTGTTTGTGAGGTTGATATTTATCCTTAGTGCCAGCTAAATGCTAAAACCAGTAGCAAACCCGCTCAAAGAAAATCCACCTCTAGTTCTTGCGAGTTTACCCAGCCTGATTCAGCATCACTGGAGCACAGAGAAAGGTTCCCGCTGAGTTCAGCAGGCTGCCCAGGCAGCACAAGCACAAATAAGCATACGGGTCCTCACCTAAAAGAGCCTCCCCCAGGTTCTTTCAGTTTATTCTTCTGAGCAGCAGCTACTTGTGTCGAAACGGTGGCAATAGCCTTGTTTCCAGGTAATACTGCTGGTTTTACCACAGGTACTGCAAGAAGACAGAGAAGATTTGTACTCCATCAAATTTGTATCAGAGTTCAGATTTAAACGCCAGTCATGGGTAGTAATGGCAACAGGTTTGGTGCAAAGAGTTTACCTCAATAGTTTCTGTCAGCACTTCACCCACCTAAAAGAGGATCCTCCCACCCAATTCCAGTACCCATACAATTCCTCTGACTGTAAATGCCGCCCTGACATATGCGTATCCCCAGCCACTACGGCACTATGCACTGAAGATTTCAGCAGTACTACAACAGCCACCGTACAGTTACAGGGCACTTCAGAACTGACATTCATAAACCAGACTTTAGTTAATGCTATCAAATACAGCATATACCAAGTATCTTGACCCCTTACCTGTCTGAAGTTGATTCAGTTGAATTTGAGGAGTAGTGAGCATAATACGACTATGTGGTTGCCGCAATGCTACCATTGGTGTCTGTGTCAACGTTACCTGTGGAGGCCTTATCAATGCCCCTGCTTTTTGAGACTGTTGGATAACCTGCAAATAATAAGAAAAAAAAGAGCCTTAGTTATTTCTCAGATTGTTTACAGTTAAGAATCAGCTGGGAAGAACAAACCCTAACAATCAGCTTGTAAGTTGTCATCTTAACACATCTGTTCATTGATCTAGAGTCAGCACGTTTTAAGATATTTAAAAGTTTCTTTAGATAAATTATACCTTACAGGAAAACTAATACTCCACTTTCGGTGATACAAATCAGTAACCTATTTCTATTAAAAAAAAAAAAAAAAAAAAAAAAAAAANGAAAAACCATCTATAATCAAAGGTCCAGTTAAACTTTCTACATGTGGTTTCTACATTAGAGACACAGAGGCAAACTGGATCTGCCTGAACAAACTCTAAAAATAAGAGAGCCACAATAAAGACAATGCAGCTGGTTCTACATATGCTGTTTTCACCCAGAACCAGCATAAGCTATAGCTGTGTAGCTTTCTACTACCGGATTGTTAGGTTAGAGTGAGTCTCAGGCAACTGTAGCCATCCTGTGTCTGAATGTGAACTCATAAAATAAGGGTTACATTGCAGCGCTACAATCAGAGCCATTTATGCAAACTCGTCTTCTGGCCTCAACTAGTTTTCAGAAACTTAATTGCAAACTACTGGAAAGAAATCTACCAACTCTACCTATTTTGCAAGCTCCATTTCTGTAACTCTGCAAGTCTTTCTTTTGCTACTCTTGCTACTATTTTATATATTTATTTAAATTAAAGGCCAAACTATATTCTTGTAAATCCAGCACTAATTAGTCAACATTCAGTTTGTATTCCTTCCCTAGGTTCCTAACATCTTTCTATAATACATAGGTTATAAAGGCAGTAAGGCCAATACAATCACTAGTTTTTCTCTCAAGGCAAGTGAAAAATATCTGTGAATTGACAAGAGAGATCTCCTCATTTTACATGAAAATTTCTGGGCAGAGCAGCTCAGATGAATGCCAAACATTCTACAAGAAACACTGAAGTACTACATAGCAAAAAAAAAACCCTAGTAATTTAATAATGTATATTAATTAATACACATCCTAGAAAAAGCTTACACTCAGACACTGCGTTGCTATGAGAAGAGGAAAAAAAAGGTGCTGCACACTATATTGTTCTTATTTGGTTTATGTGCAGGCCTGAGGAAGTTATCTTTCTCCTCTTTTGGGGTCATCTCTTTTTAGACTTATGAAAAGCGAAACGAAAAGACTCCGGAACACTGCTCTCATGGATATTCAGTGATTGAGACAATCTGCCAATATGTCATGCTAAAATATGAAATAATATAGTACGTTAATCAGAAATGGATTTTAAATTACACCTTTTTTTTTTCTTAGTAGCTAGTTTCTCTAAAGAGGTCAAAGATCTCTGCTTGAGCTAAACCACCAATTTAAGAAGAAAAGTCACTGTTATCAAAAAAACCCTGTGCAATAACAGATGATGCACTTCAGCTTACGTACCAGTGGTGTAGACTGCCCTTGTTTACTAACACCAACTTGTGTAGGCTGAGTTAGGCTGATTACAGGTTGTTGGAGAGTACTCGTTACAGTTGCAGTTGCCTTCCCTGCTGTGCGCTGAACTGAGGAGCTTAGAAGCACCGCCGCAGATGGAATCGTTGCTATCGTTGCTTGCGTTGTTGGCTGCTGCTGCTGACTTTGTTGAATGAAAGCTGCAGAGTCCGGTGTTAACTGTCTCAAGGCAGGTAAACTCCTCTGAAAAGAAGAAAGGAAAGAATTTGCTTCAATCCTAGATTACACAAGAAAACATTAATTGTAAAAAGCAGTGCATTTCATTTCAGTCCATTATATCAGTCTGTGTGCACCTGAAAAAAATGCAATAGCAGCACGCACAGAAGTACCATGCTATTTCACATTTAAAACTAGACAGAGTGGCAGTATGTTTAGTTGTGGAAGCTTGGATATCATGGGCATCTATGTTATGCAAGCCTATCCGGAACCCCTGGGATGTATGCAACAACCCAAGCCCATGCTGCCTGCCTTGACTGTGTTCCCACATATACATCAAGCTGTAACGTGTAATGGCTTAAAAGACATACTGGAACACTGGTGAAGATTTCAGAATAGCTCAACAGAGGCCACAGTGTTTTACCAGATTCTTACATTAGTTATTCTCTTATGGTAACAATTTTTCTCCTCATGAGCAGCTCAGGGTTGATCAAGCATTTAAGAACCCAGATACATCACCACACACAAAAAATTATCCCTTAATCATATATTAGTCAAGCAGAGTTATACTCTTGACATACAGTGCTGCTGTAATTTCTCGGATTTTCAGATGGTAAATGTTTCGGAATAAACATTATTTTAAGATGTGTCCAATTGCTATACAAATTATGACAAATGGGGTTTATTATCAAGAAGTGACAAATTTCCTGTCTATCCATACAAACAGGTATACAGCACAGGCAAAAGAGCATGAGTTTGTTCAGAAGGTAGAGTTTTCTGTGTCATTCAATCCCTTGTTTTCCTTCCAAGACTAAAAAGAGGATAATAAATCAGTTCATAGGTTTGGTGCTATGGAAAGAAACTGCTTGTATGTCATAGAAAGAAAACTTTTCAGATTTCTCAAAAGTGCTACGATGTGACACTACGGTAGAAATTACATTATTGACTGTGCCAATGAATCATACTAACAAACTCTTGGAATCAAGAGGCAGAAATATTTTTTAAGGGAGCAAAAGTCTAACCAGGTACCATTTAAAACTTCCACTAACACCATTTTGGAATTCCACCTATACTGGTAAAAGATGTGCTTGTGTTCATTGCTGCTGATATGTAAGCACAGAAACATATACAGACTAGTGAACACAAGTTACCTTCAGGAAAGGCACAAGGTAAGGTTGAGGTGAAGAATTAAGTTCTCTGTACAGCCTACTGGTAAAGTCTTCTGCTTCAATTTTTCCATCCTTCAAAACAGAAAATCCAAATGAATGAACTTGTAGAAATTAACAGATTAACAGGTATCCAATACCAAAAAAAAAAAAAATTAAGACTTAACAATATATTGAAAATAAGTGGGTTTATCATCCATCGCTATTTTTAGTTATCAATAGCTTTATGGTAATAACTAATTTTACTACAAATTTCAACTATTAAAACCTACAGTCCCATCTTTCCTTTTCTTCTTCCTGTCTTTCAGTCAATTTTAAGAAACACCTTCAGTTGTTCTCATCATTACAGGACTGTCCTATCTATAGATCAAAGAGCCAGGTGGAACCTACAGGAATACTTCATGGTACCCGCAATCAGCCAACTATCAACTGCTCAGAACAGCCGGGCAGCCCCGTCTCTGGTGTTCTCTTTTCCAAAGGTACTATAGTTCCACCATTTCAAATAACTACAGTTGCGCCCACCGTATGCTCAAAAGGCAGATGTCTCTCACCAAATTAAATGTATATCCCTCAAGGGAAGACACACTTCGAATTTTGGTCTTGTGACAACCTCTGGTTATCACAGGATAACACCTGGAATACACAGCTCTACCTTAACTTACAGGTTGCTAACAACTGGGCTAAGCAATGCTAGTACTCCTTCTATAAATAATAAGTATGTCAAGCTTTTACATTAGCTTTAGGTAATATTACTTTTTTTTGTAAAAACTTGTGATTTCCTACACTCAGCTATTGCACTAGCTGTAGTGTCTTCCCTCAAGTACGTAATTAATTTTTTTATTCACTGTTTTATCAATAAAAACACGTAGAATTTAAAGTCACCATTTAAATTACTCACACTTCGATTTAACTCACATTCTCATGCATGAATATGAGCAATAATGTCTCATTTACAAGCTTAAAGGAAAGTTTATGCATGTATTTTACTTCAGAAGAAGCAAAGTTTCCAATTTGATTTATCTCAGATTTTATAATCTCTCTCCTTTCAAAAAAAACAACCCCTCAGTTTTGAGTCTAAATTTGCCCAGATACTGTTTCTTACAACTTTTAATGAACTTTTCTTACCAGCAGGTTCTGTACCAATTCTTTCACGTTAGCTGCAGTCTCTGAAGACTGTTTTCCAGATGATGCCAGTTTTATTAATGTGGACAGAAAGTTTTTGCATTTCTTCACATTTTCCATAGTTTCCTGTTACAGGAGGAGGAGGGGTAAAAAGGAAAGTGTTACAGAAGGGAAGATGAACTCTTTAATACATGATCTGATTGCATACTCTGAGAAATAAAGTCCTTCTCTCGTTCATCACTTCAGAATATTATTTATAGATTCACGTTCCTCACCACTTAAGACGTAATCAGACTGAAATTATCATTTTGCTTCACATGTATTTTTGTTATCAAAATTTAATAAATTATGATTCTTAATGAAGTTAGGAAACACCAAGTATTTTAAAAATGGCACATTGTGTATGGGAAAACGTGTTTTAGCAGGACAACAAATAGTAAACTCTTCCTTCCCAGTGCATAGCACAAGGGCACAGGTTCTCCCTGATTTGCAGGCCTGGAAACACGCATCTTGAATGAGTCAGTGCCAACTTCTTATCCCTTCTTATACTGATTCTACTCTGCAGTGCTGAACAATTCACTTTCCTATAAGGTTCAGCTAATATGTTTTTAAAAGAAAAGGAGTGCTTTAAAACTGTTACAGTAATCACAATTAATACTTTGACAGCTTTCAAAATGCAAACAACCTCTGTTCACACTTTGTAAATTACACCGTTCTACTAAAAGTTTACCTTTTCAAGACCAATAGTTCACAGAACTCCTGCATCTTTACTACTCTCCATTCTGATCTGTGTTTATGTGCAAGTATACACACACTCACACACATGTGTATATGTGAATGAACAAAAAGATTCTAAGTGCACTCGGTATCTTACTGTGGCAGCAGTGGAGGTTGCTGTTGTTCCTTGCACTGTTCTCTGAGGAGTTCCAGTTTGTACAGCTGTTGCTGTCCCCAACGTAGTTGTTTGTGCAGTACCACCCAGAACAATCTGAGGCTGCAGAGAATACAAACATAAGATTATTTTACTTGGAATGTACCAGAATCTGTTTTCCTGAACCATCAAACAGAAACTGAGCCACAGGACAGTAGAACACCTTTCTATATAAAAAGAAGTTACTAATCTGCCATCTGTTGCAGTGGAAAGAAAGAGCCACCAGATGGCACAAAACACTACACATTCAAAACTGAAATCCTAAAAGTTGATTAAGAATTGCACGATTTTTGGTTACTGAATAAAATGGCAAAATAATACCATAACCATACCCTCATACACCGTGGTTTCAAAACACAACTAAAACGAGCACTAAATTTCTGTGAATGCAATAGCTTTTTTTGCCTGTTCCCTTAAATGCCACTTTCAAAGGGAGGAATTTCTAAAAAGGCACAAGGGACACAAAAGCCCAGGTCTTATCTAGGTCTTTTTGATGAACAATGGGACAAAACATTTTTCTACTTTTTGTAGACAAGTTGGTAATTCAAAGCAGAAATACCACATTTAAAGAATCAATATTGTAAACAAGCTCTTTTCACGTACGCAGTTCATTCGTGGACTTCCAACACAGTCCAATTACTAACGATAACCCAATCAGAGAGACAGTAATTCTTACCAAGCTCAAGTTAGCTCCCAGAATTTTAACAAATCATTTGTAAACTTGCTTTTTACATAGAGACGCACAAGAAAAGAGGCTCCAGTGCTGCCAAAGCTAACTTCCATTGGTATTTCAGGAGACAGAAAAGGAGACAAGGATTTAAGTTGTCTCATTTTTTGAAATCGGGACAAATGAAGTCCGTGGTATGCTCATTGCAGCAAAAAATATGCAGATGGAATGATTTATTTTTTGTCCAGTATAACAGCAGTGCAAATTAAGGAGACTCAGTTAGGTAAATTAACTCTTAGATCTGGAAAGATCACTGGCATAGGCAAAGGCTCTCTGAGGGGAAAAAGGTTAACTGGATGCATAACAAAACCTGCATGTTTTAAATTAAAACTCTCTAATCCCGTCTACTCAAAGGATGAAGAAAGCACAATGAAACAGATTAGGCGACAGCAATCATATTGTATCACTGTTGCCTGGAAGCCATGTGGAGAATTTCACACTTTTGCACTGTGTTTTAAACTCTTATCACCACCCCTCAAAAAAAAAAAAAAAATCTACAAAAAAGCCTATCATTAATACAGGCCAGGCTATTAGAAGAGAGCCCACATACTAAGACACCACTATTTATCCTTGAGTTATCAGAATCTCCCTAAGCACACAGACCAAAGCAGAGACTCGTGTAAGAGCGAGAAGGCTCGTGCAAGAGAAGACTACCAGTGCAGTCTGTTTAGTAATTGCAAATTTTGCTGCAGAATTCAGAGGACTACAGATCCATCACAGGAATAACATCACAGCTCCAAATCCACAGGGAACTGGTGTCACTTTCTTGAGGCAGGAAACAGAAAGGTATTTTGTTTTAGTCAATTGTGTGATTATACAAACTAATAACAGAATACCTTTAAATACATATGCATATAGGTATAATATGAAATAATAATATACACATAAAAATTATACATATACATCCAAAACATACAGTAAACCAAGATCTGCAAATGTCTTAGAAAGGATAATCCAGAAGATATTTCTTCCATGCACTTAGCAATTATATTTCCTGTATTTCTGGCAGTCTTAAGCAGGTTTTTAGCTAATATTAACCACTGATGTATCTCATGTATACGATACTTTTCTACAAACTCACTTGCACAACAGGAGGACGCTGTAGCGTTGTTGTGGGTTGCACTGTTGTTTGAGCCTGAGACACTTGCTTGATAATAGTAGTTGGTGTCACCTGTCGTGCAATAATAGGTGTTCCTGGAGCCTGGGGAAGAAGAAAAAAACCCCAAACACATTAGTTCCTTTATTTAAATATAATCTACCTTATCTACTATTTTGTCTCTGGATAGCTGCCATTATTACAGATACAAAAGAATGTGTCTGGACCACTATAAAACTGTGAGAAGGATTTTTAGTCTTAATGCAACTGTGAAGATCTCAGTATATAAATAGCGATATCCACTTTTTTCTTTTAGTTTTATAAAGAATAAGGATTCTTTGGGGAAAAGAGTTCTACATGTTAACCATATATGGTCTTGAATGCTCTTATATCAAACAGTTTTAAACTTAATGCCATTCAGCTAGGTAAAAATATTTTTGATGAGTAACCGCCAAACTGTAACAGAATTAGAACAAAACACAATGCTTATGCCATGTGGAAAAGCCTGTATTGCACCAGTTTGATCAATGATTTCTTCAAATCACTAACATCATACCTTACGTTCTGGTGTATTCTTCACAGGAAAAAAATCTTACAGTTTTTCACACTACAAATTGCTGCACTAACCTGCACTGTCGATATCTGCACTGGAGGAGCACTGGTAGGTGTAGCAGGACGAGGAGTCATAGTATTTTGAGGCTGAGACTGGGCATGTGCCTGTGCTTGCATCTGCGCCAAGGCTTGTTGAGGGATCATCAGCAACTGCCCATTCTCACTACGCACAAGTACCATGCCTGTTGAAAAAGAAACTGGTCAAGACACATACATGCTTTCCAAATATGAAAGAACATATTTTTTCAGGTTTTTTTATCCAAGTTGGATAAATACCGAATTAATGTGCTGTTGAAGAACTACACAGCTAACAAAAGTGGTTTAGAATAAAAGCAAAATACCCAGCTGCATTATCACATTTTGTCTAGAATATCTTAATTACAGAAATACTCTTTCTCTATCAAAACATTCAGTATGGTGTGCATCAGAACACACAATGAGTCGTATCCGCCCCAACCAAAAAACTCCATTTGACTAGAGGTTAAAATTAGCAATCATGTAAAAATCCTACCTGCTCTTTACTAAGAAATTTGTTTTATGAAACATTGCAAATAAGAGAAAATCTTGCCATTAGGCAAGATTCTTGATAGTTTTGCTTTAAGAGGGGGGGAAAAAAATATAATCAAACATAGGCTTCACCATCAACAGGAAAAAAATTGTCTAAGTTCTAAATTAATTTCCCATAACAAATTTAGTAATGAAAGTGGCTATAAAATCATAATCTTTCTCATGTGCATCTGCAACAGACTGCGTTGTGCCATGTTACACCCCAAAAGAAAAATAAAACGGAGCGGGAAATGAGGCAGTCATTCCCTGCTCTGTGACTCAGATCAATACGCTTAACCCCACTGGGTAGCTATAGAGAACCAGACTTTAACAGGCAGATTTTCAGATGATAGTCCCTCTTTCTTGAAGGCACAAAGAGAATCTGGACAACAAGAACAGTTTTCCAAAAGCTCATTCATTCAGCACACCTCAGTCAGTCCATAAGAGCCTCAGGACCTCATCAGCTCTGAAAAAGCCACCTAGGGAAACAAACTGGGCACTCAAAATTAGTTAGCCTTTCTGAGCAACGAACTACAGGAGGAAACTTCACCATGAAAATCAAGAGGCACTACTGAAATCAGAAACTTTTTCCTAAGTGTTGTGCAGTGAATAAAAAGCCTATACATGCTCCCCAACAGTATCTGGAGATCTGCACTACGCCATCTCAGAGCATGACTACTTCAAAAGAATAAGCTTTTATTTGCTTTTATATTCAGATGTGCTGAAATGCTAATAGACATCATCTTAAACAGCTTCCTTGGACTGTTTGAAAAATCCGTGTTAAACTCCAAAAATCCATATACTGATCTCTACAAAAACGAATTCAAAAGAAAAACAGTTTATATTAGTCGATTTGCCCCTAATTTTTTTCCTTACATTTTCTACATTAACTCTCTTTTAATGAAGCTGAGTCACACAGAGATGTTAAACCAGTTTACACAAAAAAAGGTAATTTTCCATTGCGACTTATTTAGAAGTGTTAAGGTGGGACTGCAATGTGCAACTGACAAGAGTTATACCTAGAAACAAATATTCTCAAAATTATTTTCTGTAGGAAAGAAAGAGGGGGGGGAAAGCTTATTTATAATTTTGCAGACTGTAGAAATAAATACTCTTAGTTTAGCTTTCAAGTCCAAAAAAAACATTTTCCAAACCATCCTAAACAGTGAGGTCTTTTCACCTGTAATTTATGTAGGGAGAAGCATTTTCATTAAAAGCCATACACCACCACCACAGCTTACAAGGAATTTAAAAGCCTCAATAGGGAATACAGAGCTTGATTCTGTCACCCGCTCATTAGAACCATCACTACTTTCTCACCATCAGCCTCATGCTACAGGGAGGGGGCTACTGACAAAAAAAAACAGAGAGAAATTCAATATTTTAAAGACCAGAGAGTGACCTGCTACCACATCAAGCTAATGCCTGCACAAACAGGACTTGGCATCCTCTTCCAATGTGCAAACATAAAATCTTGGGAAATGAACTCATGTTGCCCATTTTTGTCATCCCTCATAATAATGAGCTAAAGAAGCTAAACACCGAATCAGTGGAAATCTTCAATATTATTATAATTGAAAACATCAGTATAGTGGAAGTCTGATTAGAGGAGCTATTTTCAAGTCAACATCAAATATTAAGGCTTGTCGATTACCATTTAGTTTCTAGTGATTGAAAAGACCCAATGCAACTATATATGCCTGTGCTTTCAGAAGCCCTTAAACATCACAGAATTGTACTGACATCCCATAAGATACTTTTTTCTTAAAATTCACCATTTTGGGGGTTTCCTAGGATATTCTAGGGCTAACGTACCATCCAAACTCTTTAAGAGTTATATCTTTTTTCCTTCCAGAAGCAACATAAGAGATACTAACTCTATTTTGCATTTGGGGAGGGGGGGGTGTTTGTTCTTTAAACTTCTCTCTCAGTGCAAAGGTGACTAAAGTTATTTGGAAGTGCCAACCCAAAGCAGCTCACCTGTGTATGAGAACCTTCACAGCACTAGGCACAGGCACACAGCTCCATGCTACCTGTTCCCGTCTCCAGCTCAATACGCAGGCTAAAGAATGGGTCCGCGCTACACATACTGTCCTGAAACAGCACAACCACCCCTCGGGACACCTGTACGATCAACTCATTGTTTTGCTCCCCAAAACATGAATGAGAAAAAAGAGAAAAGAAGGGAGACAACCACAAAATGAAGGTTGACTACCCCTGAAGAGCAAGCACAACGTCTGAACAATGAAATATTCTCCCTGAGCTACATGCACAATTAGAACATGCCTACACATTAACATAGCACAACTGCTGAAACAGACAGTTGAAAAGCATATTAATGTGAGCTTTAGAAAACATATCAAGAAAGTTCAAATTTTTAGCAGCAGACAGACAAAACAATCATTTGTAATTCAAACCCTGACACTAAGCACTATCCTGCTAGATTTCTAACTATGGGAAGTCTGAACCTTCCCTCAAGTATTGGAGTCATAATAAAAAAAAATAATTCACACAAAGCTACATTCATATCTGTCCCTGTTTAAATAGTTCTTTTATACTGCACTCGTATTTGATACGCAGTTATTTCCAATTTATACAGTTTCTAACATGCCTTTAGGTTAGAGTCTATCACTGATGAACTTTGTTATTGAAATTTCTGTGCAGAAATTCACCAGTAATACAGTGTGCAGGCAAGTAATTTTTGACTGAACACTTAACACCTCTCCAGCCTTCTTGAGAATTCTTTAAAGAGGGAGATGGAGCTGCTCTCTCCGCTTCTCTCCCCCTCCTCCAAGCCCAACCAGAGACTCTTTTCCAACTCAATTAGCTAAAAAAGAAACTCACTAACCCAAAACTACACCCAAGCTGGCATTAAGTGGATTTTCAGTGAAGTTCGGAAAGCTCATTGGAGCTAACTTGATTAAGAATTAAAAAGAAAGTCCCATTTATTTCACGCTTCTAAACAAAGTCACTGTAGGACTGTAACAGCCCCCTCTCTCCATACATACATTAACTGTCTCTCAGTTGATGCATTCATTGCAACACAAAACAGGAAGGGCCGACAGCCACATGTGTAGAAAAATAGCCATTTCTTTCTTTTACGTTCCAAAATGTATATTTTAAATATTTAAATACACATAAGTTTCATGATCGCAAACTCCAATGCATAAGGGTGCGAATGCTGCGTGAACCAGACCAGAAGTGACTACCAGGTACTAGAAGACAGCTAGAATTGTACCATGGTACCTCATTTCTCTAATTAAATTCAACAACATATTTAAAATAAGGATGAAAAATATCTTTCTGTTTAAAGTTTACCATCCAGGCTTTTGTTCCACAAATGGATGAGCTGCTCTTTGAGACCAAACAGCTAGTAAAGATCACTGGAAATGTTCAATTAGAAAAAGGTGACAACAAAACTTGGCCATTTTAAATTTCTCTCTGCCTTCTTTTTCCTAGAAAGTCTGATCCCGTGTACACTAAAATCATATTCACTATTAAAAATGCAAACATTCAAGCATTCTTTCCAACTCTCTCATTAAAAAACTAATTAAAATTAAAATTAATTACTATTTTTGTTAGAAGTTGGAGGCTTAACAGAATCCTGAAAGAGGCTCATATTTTAGTTTGAATTAAACAATTCATCACAGCTCCAAATGAAGGATTAACAAAATTGAGTTGGATTGCTCCTTATGCTGAAAAGACCTGTTCCCCGGACTAGTACAACGGTCATCTCATGTGTTCTTGTTGTGGAGACCTTCCCAGATCTCTCCTGTTTGCAAGAGCGTTTGGATGGAAAAGTTCATTATTATACGATGTAGCTGCATGAATCTACACTGTGCTGTCTTTACCTCTTGCTATTTGTATTTCCATTTGCTAACGGCACTTGCGTTTACAAAGTATTGTGCTTTGGGGTTTTTTTGGTTTGGTTTTTGGTTTGGTTTTTTTTTTTTCTTTTTAAATTAATAAAACTTGCAAAATCATGCACTGGAATAAAAAGTGAAGACCTCTGGCCGCATGGCATGTTGGAAAAACATAAATCAGGCTTTTTTCTAATGCCTTCCTCTTCCTTCTTTTTTTGAAACATGGCTTCACTTAGCAAAGACTAAAGGAAAAAAAAAAACCAGAATACTAAAGGAAGAAGAATAAAAAAATATTTTTTAGCCTTTGCAGACCACTCTGATCATCTGTGTAACTCCTGAGACATACAGCTTTCTTGCTAGAGAACCTCTACATCCAAAACACCCAAGCCAAAACAGTTTCCTGTTCTGTTACCAGTTTTCACTGGTAAATCTAGATTAATAATATTTATAGGAGTTGGACTTCCCAATGACAGAGTTAAAATTTTCTGCAGATATAGCAAGCGCCTTCAGATTACTGTTTTGAGGAAACACACAGTCCTGCAAATTATCACCTCTGACAACTGTACCTAGCAGGCAGGCACTCAAACAGCAACATACCTAGGTGTCACCCTCTCTCCGAATAAATGCTCCATTTCTCAGGGACTCGATTCATGCAGCAGGTGACATACTAAAAGACCTCCTCTACAGTTCGCAAGCACCTAACACGAGGACCATAAAAAGGTATGCCCGTGCTTGTCACAGGGCATACCAGCATGCAAGAATGAACTCTTGTGTATCTGTGAAATAGAAAACCTAGAAAGTATCCTAACAGATCACAAGTGACATCATGTCTCTTTCTGATGCAAATACTGAATGTAAGAACAGATCGGTTCAAGTTTACAGATTTTGCTCGTTACCCACAACGTAGCTCATGGTCAATTCAGAACCATTACTAAAGAACCTAGACCTTTAGTAAGTTCTTTTCTTTAGTAGCTGAGACATGACAGAAGAATTAATGGATGTATGATCCTGAAATTGCATGGAGAATAGCCCTTTCCAGTTTCCTGAGGAAATTCTCTTCTTAAAGTAAAAAAGTAACTGAACTTTATTTCCAGAGAAAAAGAAAACAGTTTGGGTCAGGGAGAACTGTTAAGCAGCAAAGAATCACCTTCAATACACATACATGCTGATGTTCAGAAAGAATGTCCAAGCCTAAAAGAATAACTAGAGGATTGATGCTTCTGGTGTAGGAAATCAAAGTCCTTACAAACACCTCTAGAAAGAGGATTATTGATCATAAAGTTCACCGACATCTGACAAATCTTCAAGTCCTAACTAGATTTGCCAAGAAAGTTCACTAAGAGGTTATCTTAACGTCACAGCAGTTTGCGCCTTAAGCTCTCAAGCACATACTCATTTGTGGCAAGATGCTGCAAACATTTGACACCGCCAAAAAAAAAAAAAAAAAAAAAAANGCCATATTGGCAGAAGAAAGCTTTATAATAGTATCCCTTCTGTACTGTCAGAAGAGATTCTGTCGCAACAAAGAGGAAAGCAAGTGTCTGGAAGGTTATGCAAGTTGATATCATACACACCACAAAAAATATATAAAGCAAAGGGGATGAGTCAACGCTCTATAGATAATTGGATAAGGCTATACAGAGACCCTGGAATGACAAAACCTTTATAAAAGAATGAAGTTTCTAAGATTTTTCCAATACAAAAAAGCTAATACACTAGAGAGACAGCTGGAGAAAAGGATAGCTGCCTATACAAACTGCAGGAAGAACTTCCAGCTGAAGCAATATATATGATAGGGTCCCTTACTGCAGAAAAGGAAATGATAACCTGGTACTGACATCAACACTGTCCAACAATCCACCATTCCTCCTCTTTTGATAACTGACCTGCCTGGCAAAGTTCTCACTCTATAGGAATGAAAGGCCAGGAAAAGAGGGAAGAACCTATCAAAGCCTACGAGTCTACTGCATCTCCATGAAAATCTGTGTAATTAAGCGAATCTTCCCTAACACAAGACAACTTTTAGCAGATTTAGAATTATTTACATACCTCAAAGAGGAGCATCTGTAATAAACCAGCAGACGTGTAGCAGCTCATGAAGGATAATCTATATACCAACTCATGAGAAACAGTGATTACAAATCAAGGTAGCAAATGGCAACACAGCTGTGGATTAGGTGTGATTGAAAACACATTATTTTGTACCTGATGAGAGATGTGCACCACTACATTAGATGCACTATCCTAGTTTAGGTGCTTAGAACCTCAGGTGACCTGTGCTGCACAACAAATGCAGAAAAAACTTCCACTTGAACTTCCTTGCCAAAGTCTTTGACACCGTCAGCGATCCAGGTTCTTGAGTTTCATGAACAAATGTAGCTGGTTTGTCACTTCTATAAAGGTGTCTCAGCTCCACAAGGATAACCATAGTGCTTACGGAGAAGTCTGCATAGTGCAGGTATGGGCTCCTGCAGACCAGCTAGCTGAAAATGAACCACCACTGTCTGTGACTTCAGCTGCTCCAGAAGCACTTGCGCTGCACTGGCACGGAGGTCAACCTGTACAAACGTGAGTTAGTAGCAGATACACTCCCTGCTGAGCTGCAGGCCATCGAAGTGCCCGGTGGTGCTAGAGCTGTCCAGCACACCGGAGCAATGCGACATACCGTACCAGACTCCCTCACCTCCTGTTTCAGAGTAAGGGGCACCCTAAAGCAGTGAACACTGAGGTTTTGCACACGCAATTGTATTGAGAGCGCACAGTGCACACTATGCCAAACGCATCTTAAAGGTGCCTGTTAAACGTTCAGCACCTGTTGTGCTTAAGGTGAGCTGCAACTTGGCATGAAAAAACATGCCTGTCAGGTGTTGCTTCAGAGCATCTCTAATACAAAGCACTCGGAGTCTCTCCTGACAGGCACTAAACTTTACACCGTAGTGAAGATTGGCACGGCACAGAGTTTTGGACAAGAACTTCCTACAGAGCTACAAAAGCACATCACTCCTTTCACTTTTCAACTCATGTCACACTGGAATAAAGTCAAATTTTACCCAGATACAACGCCTAACAGTTTTGGTACAGCATTAGTTTACTACAGCATTGCACTCTGTTTGCCTACCATCACCCTCCCCACACGCCCAATCTGCACACGCAGATCATAACTACCGGTTGCTGCCTGTGAAATACTAATTCTTGAACAGCTGATTTAAAATTATTGCCAACAGAGATGAAAGATACATTCTCAAAAATCACCAAGAATCCTGACTGCAGTGCACAGAGAATGTACTTTGTACAGACTAAGTACACAAGTTCACATCATGAAAAATTGCTTGTTTTTTCTTACTAGAGTCAAAAGATAAAAGAGACTCAACTTCATAGTAAAAGCTTTTGCTTATTCTTACTATGCAAGAATTCAGTTTCAAACTACAGAACTCAACTGTACCGTGTAAAAAGTGAAGAAGTGAATCATTTGTAAAGTATTGATTCACAAGTCTTTTACGAATATAGTTAAAGCAATAATGTCATGCTGGAGTGCCAAAAAGCCACTGTATTTAATAGTGATCCCATATGGAAAAGACCTTACCTGCTCAGTTGAAAAGGCATGCAGGAAGTGTTCTGGGAAATATGTCATTCTATATAGCAACAATTGACAAACACTTCAACAACAATGCGATTTGAAACTATTCTGACTTTTCCAGAAAGCTGTATTCCTTGAAAGTGTGTTAACATTCCTTTCTAGTCAAGCATACAAAGCCAAAACACCAGTGTACTCTGTCAAACTGCAACCCAGTCATCACACAAATGTCTCTAGTCTGATGCAGAAAGAACTAAGAAAAATACTATCAAGAGCTAAACCAATTACTTTAATTATTGATCTCAAAGCGATTCAGATTTAGCTCTGCCATTAATTTCAATACACTTACATCAAACAATAATGCAGTTATACCAAAATCGGATTTGTTTTTGAGAAAGGAAGACACAAAATAAAGTGTCACTAATTCTTTTCATCTGTTATTCTAAATAGGAGATTTTAAAACTCAACTAGTCTTCATTTCTGGCAAACAGTTGGTCTGTACCAAAGGAATACCAACATCACTGCTGTTCAAGCACCTGATGAAATGCGAATGGGCAAGCTACTTTGCATTTACTACAGTCTGCACGCAAACACTTAATGAGGAGTAATGCATTAAATCAATGTTATCTTCCTTCAAAAAGCAATACCCTAAAACAACTAAGTACATGAAAACCCATAAAAAACGCATTTCTTTAATTTGTCCCCACGGTGAATGCCCTACTCTAGGTATATATCCTCTGTAATTTCAGCAGTGACAAAACCCTTTGCTGATGCCACCTTCTCACCCGGAGCTGTGCAGACCTGACGTTAGACAATTCCACCGACTGACAGCTATCCAGGGCAGCCTCAGCGGAAACGTTCCCTTCAAGTCCTCCTCTGCAGAAACAGCCTGCAATTTTACGACTCTCTCACTGCTGATACGTAAGTTATTCTTCTTTAAGAATATGCCAAACACTACGCCTCAAATACAAACTACCACCGTGGACATGATATTACATGTCATTTGGCCGATAGCAACATTTATTAAGTAGCGCTGCTTTTTCAGTTAGTCTGAACACAGAAATAAAAGTATTTTCACACCTGTAAGCTTGAATGCAGAAAGCTTTTAAACAAAATCCAGCCTAGTTTTGATTTTTACTAACCATCAAATGCACAGTCCTGAGTAATGACTAAGCTTAATGACTGGGTATGACTAACACTTATAAATAATTAGTGCCTTCTCTCCCCCTCCCCCATGGAGGAGAGGAAAGGAAAGAAAACCAAATGATATGTTGGAAAAAGGGAAGAATGAAAGGAAATAAGAGGTGGAAGTTCATGGCATGAACACTTGCCTCTTCTTCCAGTTCACCCTTAATACCACAGCAAACATGACTGCACATCTGTTTATTAAAAACTAACTGCTCCTCAGGCTTCTCTATAAACTTCTGCACATTTAGCCACTCTCAGCCGTCCGACTGCAGATCTCTCTTTCTGACCTCCTCCACTGATCCCTCAGCAAACACTCTTCTGGTCACCTCCGTTGACTCTTTCGCCACAGGTGCTGCAGTTCCTCAGTGCTGCTCCTTGGAGTCCGTACTTCTGACTCATGTGAGTACAACTGGTCCCACTCGCTGCACCACCACTTATGCCGAATGCACCTGATGTTATTACATTCTGAGAGAGGCACTGAATCTAACACTCTCTTCGAGAAATATTTGATTAATAAACTGAAGGAAGGTGTGAAGACAGCTAACTACAGCCTTGCTGCCCCCTCAAACCATTTAAGAAAGACTAGAGCTTGGCACCACACCTCATTGCTTAGCTTTTGTTTATACTCTGATATCTAGAGCACACATTTTTCAACTGAATCTATACTGCTTGTCCGTACAGAGTCTATCCAGCATGTGCTTTATTCTGTACAGAAGTACTGTGATGGCTTTTAACAGTTCAACTACTCTCAGAAGCATATATTAATCAAGTCATAGTGATAAGTTAGACCATTTTTACCAGAGAGACTTACTCGATTCTATACAAATCTTAGAATAGTCACGCTAGCCATGTAGAATAGTACTACATACTGAGGCGAGTTTTATGTTACTAGTTGTCTAGGTACTGCTTACAATGTGTTACTGGAAAAAAAAATTTTAGTAATGCATTTTAAGGCAAAAAAAAGCATCAAAATTAAAATATGCATGGTATTCATAATTTACAGTTCTAATTTATGAAGAGTTCTACACTGACAAGAAGTTACCCAATTTTTATCGATACACTTTTCCAAATCCCACAAGAAGAGCTTGGCAACTGCACTAAATCCTCTACAAATACAAAGTAAAAGGACTGTCCCTGGGTAAAAGGATTTATAACCTATTTATGCACTTTGCTGAGTATCAGCCTTTAATGTTCAAAGTGTAACTTCCTGATCACTGGTAATACAAGTACAGAAACACATCTTTTAAAAATGTTGTTTCTAGCCCGACAACAGTTACAGAGCCAAAGATTATCTACCTTTGTACAATGCCTTAAGACAGCTCTGTGAGGTGCTGAACTGCCTGTACAGATCTCGCTGCAGAAACAGAACACAGCTGTATCAATTCCTTATGATTTTCACATCTTTCTTGATTATTGATAACCTATACCATTATATAGTGATGATAATCAAGGTTTTGTTCTCACCAAAAAATATTCTATATTTAAAAAACCCTTAGTTAAAGGCATAAATAAGGCTTCAAGGACAATTATTGCAGTTTACATTAAGTATAACACCGAAGACAACTGAAGAAAATTACTCCAAGACAGGAGGCTTTGTGGTAAAAACTTGGCTCTCAGTTCCCTGAGACACCCGTACCTCCAGAAGACAACCAACATTTCTGGAAGGAAATTAACACAGAATAGAACCAGGGTCAAAGTTTCCAGATTAAACTGAGGTAAAACTGTCCTAAAAGATTATTTTAAATAAATAAATTGGTCTATTTATGTGTCCCTTGTCTCAATAAAAAAAAAAAAAGCCTCATCTGATTTAAAATATGGGTGACCACACAGTCCTTACACCTGTTTAATTACAGCCTGGTCTCTGTACAGTTTTTATGCTTCTCTCAACATTTGAGCTGGAAATGGGACCACTTTGCCACAATAATTTACTGGTACAATCTCCAGAGCGGACACAACCGTATCGTTGTAAAAGATGGTTATTGTATAAGCTAATTTCCTTCTCTTATGAGGAAGCAGTATGCAAGAGGGCTGACACCACAAAAACTGTATCCAGACAAGAAAGGTTTTACAACTTCCAAGAAACCTGTATCAGTATAAATACACTACAACTTCTTGCATTTAAGCAAGACGATAATTGGTTTAAAAACAAATTCAAGTTAATGCATTAACGACCTATAACGACACAAAACCAAAGCCTAAACTTCCCCACAGCCACTGCCTCTGTAAAGCAACTGCGTGCAGCCTGTCAAAGGGATGGAGACGTACTGCAGCTTCACTCCCAGAATTGAACGAGAGAAAATTCAGCAACATTCACAGATCACACAACTATTTGTACACAGGAACATCCCTGTGGCTGTGCACAGAAAAAGCCCTTTGTAACTTACAAGCACCACGTATTCTCTCTAGAGTTTGGCCTTCCTTCACACAGCTTTACAGTTTCTAATACAAGTGAAATAGCTGTCTACTAAGTACCACTGAAAATTCCTCTCTAGCATTGTCTTCAGTTGTGAGAAACACAATTTTCAATTTTTTTTTTCATGCCACTACCTATTCAAATCTTCTTTCACAAGAGATAATATGCCTCACATAAAAAAAAAGTTAAACTTGCTAACACTTACTGTCTTCCACCTGGCAAAAGCCTTCTTTTTAATATCAAGCAAAGACATCAAATTCAAGGAGCAGATTCAGACAGATAAATGGAGTTAGAAACACTCATAAAGTTTCAAGACAGAGAACAATCCTGACAAGAGTAGTTATTTTCAGGTAAAAATGCTGATTTCAAGCAATTCTGACAAAAACTGCATATAGTAACAAAAAAAAGTTTAATGTGCTGTGTTCTTAAGTGACTTCTATGTCTAGTTCCTACCAAGCAGACTCTTAGTATTTGATCAAGCAGTTTTTATGAGAACAGAAATCTAGAAAGCAAACTTTCCGCAAGCCAATCTTTTCTCTTTGCTAAAACCCACTCAGGCTACTATCAGTATTTTCAACTGTGTTCCTGAACTACTTCATATATTTCTTAGGATTCTATTCACATATCATTTCCCAAAACAGAGAAGACAAACAATAGTAAGAGTTTTCATACATTAAAACATTTCATTTGAAGAGAGTCTGTGATACCTAGTAATTTGTGTCTTATCGGTGCCCAAAACTGTTGCATTTTCATCTCAGGTTGCTAACTTTGCTGCAGCATCCTGTGTTAGTAAGTGATTCAAGTCCTGGGCAGCATCCAAATTTGCGGTCCTCAAACCAAGATGCTGCATTTTAGAAGCAACCCACATAGATTTCCAGAGATGGAAAACTCATTTAGCTCACTGAACATAGAAACACCATGTAACTTCTAGAGTAGCAGAATGCAAAAAGGCTCAAAAGAATGAAATCACTCACTTCTGGTGATTGACCAACCACCTTGATCATAAGCCTAGTGATACCCAAAAAAACCAGAAAGACCACAATTTGAAGTGTAGATAAGCATATGAAACAAATCCATACATGCTCGTCCAAAGGCTGTTGGGAACAACAGTATTTTCCATACAGAACTGAACAATATGTAGTCAGTTAATAGCCTTCATAGCTTAACGGAATCACAGTTATATACCTGTTAGATCCCATCACTTAAAGAGACACCCTTATCAGATGTGCAAAACGAGGCATTGGTTTGCCTCATGACACTCTTTTTAACAAAAACAACAAAAAAAAGCCTATCGCACAGCTCTCCGAGTCATAAGTTCTTTGGGGTACAGAGCTAAGCATGCAGGATTCCTCAATTATGAAAGTTGCAATAAGAACAAACACAACTTTCAGTCTGGCGACATATGGCAGATCTGATGTAGCAGATTTCAAATAAAGCAGAATGTTCCTTTTGCTGATGCATGATTTGAACATAAAATCCACCCCTCACCCAGAAGAGTTCTGCAGAAGAGATCCACAGTTATCTTTCAGAAAGAGAGATACCACTTTATGTGCCAAGTATAGGACTCCCAAGCTCTAATCTTGGCAAAATATCGATTCCCTCATGGCCTTGGGCAAGTCAGAACTTCTCTAACTTGCTCTTTCCCCCAGCTCTAAAACCAAGTTCATACTACTTTATTTACCAACCACACAGGCATGTTGCAAGGATTAAGTTTTGTAAAATGCTTTGAAAGTAAAACATGCTATAAGAAGCCTCCTATTATCATTGTGCATTACAGACATTATTTTTAACAAAATACAGCCATGCCAACACAGTTAACAGGCATAATATTGGCAGCACATGCAACATACAGGGAAACTATGATCAGGATATGTTTGAACTCGCTTGCTAGTAAGTGAGAAATAGAAACAACTACATTCCACTACTTCATAGTATTTCTTCTGTTCCTGTCCATATTTCTTCTATTACGGAAATCTGTAGATTTCCTCATCTACCTATACTCCTATTTACTTTAGGCACTTCTGGGGTACATGTTTCAAGCGCAAAGTAACCCAAAGAATGCCACATTCCCTATGAAAAACTAACACCAATTGTTTTACGATGAAAAGATTGCCTGATTCTTCCCAGCCTGCTGCCTTTTCTGCTTTTTCTATCCGCTCTCTTTTGCCCGACAGCCTAGCACCCCAACTCCTTACTGAAGAAAACTGAACTGCTCCTGCGGCAGTTATTTTTCAGTGACTCCAGCTCCAAAAAGTATGACTGCTCAAGTCAAAAGGACCTGAACCCATGCTTTAAATTAAGTATGAGTTCAGGTAGTTTTCCCATTCTAAAGCCAGTATAATCAAGGGCTAAGTGAGAATCCTTCTTGGATAGCTAACACAGGCTGAAAATCGTCAGTTTCTACAAAACTTCAGCTTCCGTTTAACACCAAGTAAAGCTTCCAGGCTCTAAAGGCCATGAAGAAAACCTTGAACATGCAAATAGACGTAGCCCGTCCTCCATGGACTGCAGATCTATGGCACCAATGTTCCTCCAGGTACCCTTTAACTTCTAGAAAGCACCAACATTCAGTTTTTAAAGGAGCCCCGCCAGTTTCACAGTTGGGAAATGGCCCATCTCGTAGTCACCACAGAAATGGCACATGAGACGACTCCAGAAAGAAAGCGATGAAGAAGTCCAGTCTCATCCCCCACCATCAGCTACTGCCAGATCCAACTGAGTTTTGTGAAAGTAATAAAGAAGTTTTGTTATTAGATAATAAAACTAAATCTGCGATAGCAGTTTTACCACAGTTGCACAACTGCATTACTGACTGCTAAGGAGAATACTGGTCATGATCACAGAAGTAAAAAAATTACATAAAGACAACCTCTCCTATCTGCTATCTTCAAACAGGGCTGAATGTCACAGTCTTGTTTATTCAGGGGGAAAAAAAAAAGTGAGTCTTTTCAGTTTCACCTAAGCTAGTAGAGAAAACTGTCCAGACCTACAAGCTCTATATTGTTCTTACTGTATAGCTACAGCGCTCTCTCCAAGCTGCTCCTTTGTTTAAGCAGGCACTTTAAAAGCTTACTATGAGATGCTTGTACATAAAAATAAAGCAGAAGAGAGTAACAACATAAAGCATCTGCATTCTACGCAAGAACAGAAACCAAATCTTTGAACCCTCAAGTTGACAATACTGCTAAAGTATGCGTAAGCTCACAGACGATGGTTTTGGAATTGGATTATAGCATTGCTGGAAAAGATAGTATTTTGAAAAGTGATTTTAAAGTGCACAAGTTTTGTCATTTTACAAGATGATTCTACCATGTGTCAGTGATGACCTCTAAACACTTCACAAACTCTTACATTGCAAAAGACTAATCTTAGGGCATAATCTCAGTTACAGTTTTCTGCAGACATTTCTGAGCATCTGTAACAGCAGAACACTGACTCAATGCTTTAACAAACTCATCAATTTTCCTACCTCGTACCATATTATTGTACGCAACAAATTTCACATTATTGCTTGAAGTACTCTGAAACAAAGAACTTCATACAATTTATTTTCAGTCACAGTTTCAGAAGATGTTGCATCTTTAAAGTAGCATTGAATAAAGAGAAACTTGTGTTCCCGCCCCCTAGAAAATTATAAGACAATATTTTCATGTCTTTGCTACGAGGCTACAAATAAGGTTATTTTTGGACCTTCATTATCCAGATCTCTCCAACTGGACCACAAAGTTCCAAATACGGGCTCCTGAAAAAAAAGATTAAGCGCAATAGTCCTCTTCCTCAAAGATGTCAGTGGTGGAATACCATCATTAATGCACAGACGGTCTGAAGAGTCCAGTTTCTTTGAGAAGCAATATACCAGAATCCAGTAAGGTCACAACAACTACGGCCCATTAGCTCTTCAAACACCTCTAATTTCATCCGTCAATGTTTGTTGCACAATTGCCTTGATGCAATACAAAGCATTATTCTAAAAGTAATATATTTTAAAGAACGTTGATCGAGCTATTTTCCACATGGTCTATATAAGAGAACATTTGAAACCTTTCAAGGTTTCTAATTTTCCAGTTCCAGGTTAATAACAGTTACTGACATTTTATATTCTGCTTTCCATACATGTGAAACTGTAACTGTATTTTGGAGAGCTAGAAACAGTAATTCAGGGTGAGAAAATAACTATAAAACATGTGCTGCTTATTGGTCAAACCTTGCGTAAGAATTTTCTTTCAATGTGTTTGTAAACCTTGGTGTAAAAAGCAACATGTGCAGTGTATGATCTCAAGCTATTTCATGCACTTACAAACTCTTATTAGCATACACTACTAACTTTTAAAAACATACACTTGTGTATGCAAATTTGATGCATACTGTAGACGCACAGGATACAAACACTGCAGGTGCAGCTTCATGCTACCAAACTGCCTTTAAAAATCTGGCCTATGATGCTGTAATTTGAAATACAATTTCAAAAGCGTAGTCACCTATTCTCCTTTCACTATGAATGTATATGTACTCTGCTAAAGATTAAAGCAGTTGCATGTGGCTAGACTTTCAGAGGTGCTCAGCCCTTGCACCTCTGAGATGTTCGCAAGAGCTCAACATCCATCAGTTCTTAAGTGTTCTGTAAGAAATGTTTTATGCAAAACATTTTCAAAGTCAGCTACTTTCACAAGATATAAAAATGTAAACCAAAGCAATTTAAAAAAAAATCCGTTCCACTAAAAAAAAAAATCCTTTCCAATATTAAGTCTGTCTCATCATGCAAGAGCCCAATTTCCAATTTCTATGTATTCAGTCATGTATACTTGCTTATTGTAAGAGTCATGCTATTCTTTTGAAGTTATAAATATTTTTAAAGTGTAGGACAGACAAGAAAAGTGCTTAATAAAAAACCTCAAGTGTTTAGAACCTATATTGTTTTACTTTGATCTATTGAGACCTCCAAAGAAGCAATTTATGGTCCAATTATGCTTAAGGACTGGCAACGTTGCTTTTAAGAGCAACACATTTCAGTATGCCGTGGCAGCTTGAAAACATCAGCTACCTGGAAAAAAGGTCCCACTGGACTCAACAGCAGTATTTTTCCCATAATCAGGTTTATAACGCAATATTAGTGAAAATGTAGGTATACATGGCAATAGACCGTAAACCTGAAAAATCTTCTGATACACTGCGGCAATAAATAAATAAATAAGGCTTTTCCAGCCTATCAATTTACAAGCTTCAAATTAAGCACTTTCAAGGATTTCAAGGTCTGAGTTTTACTGCTATTTTTTAAATTAGCAACGTGTGTCATTCAAATTACTCATAGAGGAAATAATCCTCTACACAAAAAAAATGAGGAATATTTCTGTCAGTTAGAACTTAGATACACAGAACGTCTGACAGACTTCAAACTGCATGGCATCACATACCATAAATAGTATGTTACACAAAAAGATGGTGTATAGTAACAGAGTATGGTTTCTGACCTACCTCATGTGACAGGTGCATTGCTTTAAGGTTGGTTAGGAGTTTCAATAGATGTATTTTTAAGAAGACCAATTGAAATGGATGATACATAACCACCACTGATTTCATTCGGTACTAGTAGTAAAATTTAATTAGCTGTTCTTTGTATACTGCCCTGAAAACACTGAATAGTAAGAATTATTACTATTACTATATATTATTAAAGAGACACGAACCGTGTAGGTTCACACATGTATTTTCAGTTAAAATTGAAACTGCATACAAGTACAAGCCTGGTTCAAAATAACAACAAATATAACACCTTAAATCTCCAAATCTCGGATATTTAAGGAGGGACAGTTCTCAGGAAAGAAATGCTTCTCATCCTGCTTTTTACTCACCCACTGAGTTCAGGACTAGATTCCTTGTCCACAGATGCTCAGCACTAAGCATGAGACTAGCTACTACAAAAGCTGCAACCCTAGACACAACAGGGTGAGGTAAGGACATAGGAAGACTGCCTTTTGTATCAGAACTCTAGTGACTAAAAAGATCATCATAAGCTTCAAATCTGTGAGTTTTTAAGTCAAGACTTTGAAGGTATTTAAAGCAAAAGAGGGTAGTTTTCTTGTGTTGTATCTGCTGCTTCTCTATTCATGAGAGCTCTGTGGTACTGGGGGCATGCAGGGACAGAGAGGGAACTGAACAGCAGCACGTGAAGGTTATACGAACTACTGACAAAATCGCCTTAAAAGTCAAAATACCTTACGTGAAAATGAAATAGGAACATTTCATTTGATAATATTCTATTGTCACGCTTTAGCAGTTTGAAGCTTCATCTACACTCACATTGTAACAAAGATACCAGGCAGAATTACTTTCAAATTATTACTGCTGAAAAGACTTTTTGGTCACCCGAAATCATATGCTAAGTAGTGGAATGCTACTATTCTACTACTCAAAACCAGACAATTCTCATTGTTGATTGTGATGCCTTTTCCACAATTCACAATTAAACAGCAAGAAATCTTATTTGTATACCTTCCTTCCTGCAAGAAATACACTTCCAAAATAAAACCCTTCAATCCTCTTACTTACCTGGTGGTAACTGAAAATTCTGAATGTTAGTTGGATTCTGAGGTGGCTGAGGCAAACGAGGTGCTAAAACTGTAGGAGTCAAAGTTGCTCTGATTCCACTCGTAGTTGCTGTTGGAGTCCTTGGCAGACTTTGTGCCACCGTGTTGGCAGTGCCTTTAGCCATTCCTGTGGGGGTGCCAGGAGCTGCAGGAGGTATCCCACCAGGATTGGGAGCAACATTGGAGAGCCCAGCTTGCATAGTTTGCCCAATAATCATGTTACCCCCTGTAGTACTGGGCTGGCCACCAGTAGCCAGCGTCTGCTGTTGGGATACTGCCTGGACTATAGTTTTAGGAGACTCAGATTTGATGACTTGTGTGGCGGGAGCTGCTGGCACAGTGGAACCAGACTGGCTGTTCACAAGCGATGTCTGGAGGGAAACTCCAGATCCCACAGTGGCTGTAGCAACAGCAGGAAAACTCCCCACACTGATGGTTGAATTGATCACAGTATTGCTCCCATTTTGAGTGGCTGCACCAGCTGCAGCTACCGTGGGTCCTGCTGTGTGAATCGGTGGCCTTACAAGCGTTACCGTAGGCGCCCCAGTTCCAATGCTTGGTGGTGGCTGTGAGGAGATAACTGTGGGCGACGAGGAAGATGCAGAGGACACAGCAGTATTAAGGAAAGAAGTCTGGATGACAGTGTTGGAAGCTGATGGCAAAACAGCATTAACAGTATTTCCTTTCCCCACAGATCCAGGTCCATTGTTAACGAGAGGGGCAACAGCAGGTGCAGAAGCAGGGTTAGCAGTCACAGGAGTCCCAGCGAAAGCAGCACCTCCTGTATGGTGAGAGTTCATCACCACGTTACTCCCATTCAAAGTTTGCACTGTTGTGGTCCCAATCTTGCCATTCCTGGTGGACAAGGCAGTTGCCATGGTGCTGATAACCACCGATTTGCCCTGACTGAGGGTCCCTGGAGCAGCAGTGACATCAGATCCTCCTGCTGCTGCAGTGGTGGTGCTGGTGCTCGTTGTGGTGGCTCCATCCAGAGCTGAAGTCTGGGACCTGGTGTTATGATTAATAACGCCCCCTTGCACTCCTCCTGCTCCTGCAAAACAACAACATGGTTAAACAGAGAGAATGAGCAAGAAGAGAAGTCCAGTGAAGACAGAATGTTCTCCCTCATCAACAAGTCTTCTCCATCTCCCAGGCGGCCTGCCTGGAGCCAAGAAAACGGGACAGAGCACAAACTGATGGTGGCTTTGAAGACATTATCTTGAAGCCTCTGATTTCCAGCCCAAGACTAACAGATTCAATATTAATTGTAACACCCCTGCTTTCAACACTACAGTAAGACAAAATAAGGAAAACAGATTTGATATGAACCAAGGGAAGGGAAGAGGAAGATCATCTTAGACCTCTTGCCCATTCTAGAGCCTGCCACCACATTTAGCAACAGGACTGCAACTGCACGGAGGGAAAAATGGCAATGGAAGACACGTTAATAAGACATATTCCCTATGCCCAGCACACACTACCCTCTAATCCTTTCACCTCCTACAGGGTAAGTCAGTTAGATCAGGAGGTTCAACAACAGCAAAATATGAAAAAGTGAAAGAAAAACATCGGCCTGCCAAGATAAGAAGTACAGCAAGGCCTGGAGTAGGTTATCAGAAGACCCCTCCACTTTATTACAAAATTTGTTCTTCTGGATCTGAAGTTCCCTCAGCCAAAGGTAGTTAAAAATAAATAAATAAAAAGCAAAGCTGGTTTTGAGAAAGGACAAGATGATGTAGCTTCTTGTCCTGAATAACCCTCATGCCCCTTGATGAGGCCTGGTGTTATCACAAGTACAATCACACAGAGTCCGGCTCCTGGCCCTAAGGAGACAGAAATGGGAAAAGAATAGCGACAGACAGAGATACATGTTATAAGGGTTAAGAAGATCTTCCTAGAAGAGCTTCATTAATCATGACAGAAGGTCTATAATATCTTCTTACACTTCAGCAACAAGAAAGAAAGCAAAAAAAAAAAAAAATGGGGGGAGGGGAGGAATTGCAGGGAAATTCTGGGGAGACATTTTTTTTTAATTCCCCTGAAAACCAGCTTCCCTCCATTCCCATGTAGCGAGCCCTTAGTCCCAGCCTTCACACTATTCCCCTACAATCTTCACAACGCGACGAGGGGGAATATTCCCAGGTAGCTAGGAGGGGGTGGGTGGGAGAAGACACTGTGCAAGGTGGGGTGCTGTGGCCTGAATTCCCCCCCTTCCTGGGACCCGGTGTTGTGACAACCCCCCCTTGAGGGCAGAGGAGGAATGAGAGGTGTTAGATGCCCCCCTTCAAGCCCCTGGAACAAGGGAGAGGAGGGGGGAGAAGAATATTCGGGCAGGCAGATATGGGGGGGAAGCATTTTGAGGGACTTCCTCCCCTTGAAATCCCCCCTCGCTTCCTCCTCTACAGGAAATAGGTGTCATGATTAATAACACCCCCCTTGCACTTCAGCAACAGAGAAGGGGGAGGGGAAGGAGCATTTACACAGACAGCTAAGGCGGCATTATCAAGAGGGAATCCCCCCCATAACCTCCACCCCTGGGAAGGGAAGGGGAGCAGTCACAGGCGGCACGGGAGGCACAGCCGTTACCGAGGGGGTGGGCTCTGCCTCCCTCGGCCCCCGAGATGAAGAGAACCCTTATACACTCCAGCAACAAGGGCAGGAAAAGCAGAGGGGACCGGCAGAGTCACGGACGGGCACTGCCGGCTTATTCTGCGGGGAGGCTGCCCCCACACATGATAAAACACCCTCTAGTAAGCAGAAGCGAGGAGGGAAAATAAAGGGGAGGGAGCAGAGGCGCGGATACACACCGAGGGGGCATGATGAGGGGAGGCTCTCCCCCAGATGATCGATACCACCCTTTGCACTCCCGCTCCTGCCACAACGAGAAGGAGGAGAGAGGGAAAAGGGGGGAAAGCAGTGAGGGAAGGAGGCAGCCGGAGCTGGGGAGTGGGGGGAGGGGAGGGCCCCTCTCCCTCAGAGCCCCCCACCCCTGCCCATGTTACCTGCTTTTGTGATCTCTGGGGCACTCAGTCCCATCTTGCTGCTGCTGCTGCTCTCTGTTTGGGCATTAGCATTGCCTCCTACTACTACTCCTCCAGGGCTAGGGCTAGGGCTGCTGCTGCTACTGCTGCTGCTCACAACATGGTTCCCCAGCAGCCCCCCAGCGGCCCTCAGGGGCTCCTGCGCCTTGTGGTGCTGGTGGTGGTGGCCGGAGGCCGCCAGCTGGGACTCCAGGGAGCCCACCAGGTCGCTCACCACCTTCTCATCCACCTCCGTGTTCAGGAAAACCTCATCCAGCAGATCCGAGCCCGCCGCCATCTTTTTTTTGGAGGGTTCCTGTGAGCTGCTCCCTCCTCCCCCCCCTCCCCTTCCACTCCTCCCTCCCTCCCCCCACCCCACACACACACTCGGCCCCCGCCGACTGCGCAGGCGCAAGCGCCCAGCCTCACATCACCGGCCGGAGAGGGATTCCGCCCGCCGCTGATTGGCCGCCGGCCGCCTATAAAAGGCAGGGCAAATGGCTGCGAGCGCTTAGTTGGAGCCGGGCGGCAGCGGCCCGACGGCGGCGCGGCGGCCGGGGGCGGGAGGGGGGGTGGCGGCGGCGGGCCGCGGTGGCGGTGGGCGCGGGCGAGGCCGGGGCCGGGCGGAGCGGAGCGGAGCGGCGGGGGCCGCCGCCGCGGTTCTTTGTCTGCCTCGGCCCAAAATGGCTGCATGGCTCCCTGCGTCCGGGTCTCCCCCGGCGGCGCGAGTCTGAAGGGCGCCCCACACCTGTGCCAGCTGCTGTAACCGATCCACCGGCCGAGGGGGGGGGGGGGGNCACGCCCAGCCCCGGGCGAGGAGGAGCGCGCCGGCCCCCGCGCCTCCCTCCGCCGCTGGCGGAGGCGGGCGGCCCCGCGGCGCTGCCCGCCCGGGGGCGGGGGGAGGGCCGCAGCCCCTCGGTGCGGGAGGCAGCGCCGCCGGCCGGGCCGCGGGGGCGGCCGCCGCCGTGTGCCGGGCGCGGTCTCGGCGCGCTGGCCTGAGCGGCCTGACTCAGCACGCCGGGGCCGCGGCGAGCCCCGGGAAGGCGCGCCCGGGGAAGGAGGCGGGGGGGCGGCTGCAGTTTCAGGGCTGGGGAGGGGAAAAGGGAGAGGAGGCGGGGGGGGCGGAAAAAGCGAGGGAGATCCCAATTTTGAACGGTCCACTGGCAGCTGCGAGCCCGGCGGGGGCCCTGCCGCCATCCCCGCCCGTGTGTCACACCCCGCCGCCGTTAACCCTTGGGGGAGCGCCGTGCCGCGGCGGGCTGCCGGGGGGCACGGGGGGGACCCGGCCGGGCGCAGGTGGGCACGTCTTGCCGAGCGCCGGCCTTACGGTAGGGAGCTGCACTTTGACCTTCTTGTGCAACCGTCATAAAGGAAGTAAATGTAGTTAAAGTCAAAATACAACCTGCCTTTTAATAAACGCTCTTGCCAGGCACCGTTTCCCCAGAAAACTGAACTAGTTGAACAATACTAACTGAAAGATAAATCGTAGCATGTGGTAAGTTTTAAGCTTAAAATAGCACATCTTATTTCAGTATTATAAAAGCAGCTTTTGCTCTTAGGTATTGGGAAGGGGCGTAATTAGAGGCTGGGACTGTGCTGCAGCGGGGCTGAGCCGGCACCTGCTAATGGCGATGCCCGACGTGGCCTGGCCTGACGGCGGCTGATTGAAGGCTGCGCAGGTGGAGACTCGGAAGAGTAAGAGCCATGAGTTACCTGTGAGAAGGGATTGCTTTAAACAGGTCAGAGCCAAAGTAGTCCCCACTTAGGGTTGCCCAAACATGGGTGTCAACGCTTCCCGCATCACGTATTTGTGGTGTTCGCTTAACTTGTCGTACTGTAACATGAATTAAATGGTTCTGCTCGCTAGTTGGCCCCGTGAGCGATGGGAGCAGTGCTGAAGTACTGTCCTGTGCCTTACCCTGCCCCGAAATATGCCGGTGTATCTACAAGGGAGAAGGTGTCTGCCAAAAGCTCGCAAGGGAAACATAAAAACTGCGAGGTATTTGTTCTTAACATATAGGCCTCAGATAATAAGGTAAGTATCTTTAAATCAAAAGTCTTAGAAATTCACAGTTTATGGTGAGGGATGTTACTGTTTCTCATGTCCTCTCACCTGCAGTAGAGTTCAGCTGCTGAGTAAAAATTAGCACGTTGAGCCCTTCCTAAGGCTCTGATGGCTTCACCAGGTGGCATCTCTAGGAGGATTATATTCATCTTTTATATTCATCTTTCATTCTTGTTCTCAGATGTTTGGTACTCTGCAGCTTTTCTCAGCCATCATTTGGAACTGAAGGGAGAGAAAGAAAACACCCCTTCCTTCTCTCTGACTTTTAACTTCCATCTTATCAATTTTTGCCAAATTACAATGCTGCAAAGTAGCTGTGATTTTACAGACATCATTGCAGGTCATGTTGCCCGTTTCTTACGAGGCAGGAATGCTCCTTCGAGCAGGGTAGTTCCGACCAGTTTGCTGCCGCCAGTGGAGCACATTGCTAGTTTTAGCTATGGTGAAATTCTATAAGCAACATACCAAAGAACTATCTAGAATAGAAGTCTGGTCACATTCCCTGACCAGTGGAAGAGTTAATCTGCATCTGCTGCTCAAATGATTTATTAAGGGTAAAAAAGCTGAACTTGAGCTAAACCAGCCCGAAAGTGCGGGGCGGCTGCAAGTCTTTTCTCCATGGCATCCGCCCGGGAGTGCAGCCCAACGCCGGGCCGCAGTGCCCGAGGAGTGACGGAGGAAAAGAGAGTGACGCGAGAGATGGGTGAAATTACCAAATGGCAGCAGTAGTCAGTGTGAAGGGTCAGAGCAGCCTGTATTCTACTGCTCGCACTGTAGGACAGCTTGAATGTAGTTTACAGTTGCATACAAAACTAGAAATAAAAACCTAGAAATCTTCACGTCCTTGTTCTAACACTCTCTTTAGTGTACCATATGGCATATCTACCATATTAGGTAAACAACTTTACAAAATTACAAGAGATTCATTACAACTTGTGCATTACAAGTGTGTAGGATTCATTACTGAATAATTTATCTTTTCATACTCTCTGCCTCTTTTTTGATGTTGGAAGTAACTTTATGGACTGGATTCTTCAGGACTGGGATTCCAGCTCCTCTGTACTGTACTGCTCACCTTCTGCTTTAAACGGTACAAGAGAACAACTTGCATGAGAATTCTAGTAATGGATTACTGGTATTTACTGGTGTTGGTGTAGAAACAGATTCAATATACAGTGAATGCTATGTATTTCACACATCAGCAAAAGATCTCGCACATTACAGGCACGTATGGATCCTCTCTAGTGTCAAAGAGTAGAAGCTAGCAGGAGCTATACAGGAAAAATGGAGGACTGTCAGTTCCTTTAACCTGTTCCTTTTAGTGTATTATTATTTAAAATGCTTTTTATCCCCCCCTAGAACTAGCCTATGTAGATCACAGCACAGAGACTGTGTGTCAAGATACAAGTGCTAATGCAATTCTCTTTCTTTGTTTTCTAAAAATGTAGTTAGCCTAGAATTCATCACAGGAACATCTGACAGAGGTGACAGCAGCTGGATTATGGTGAAAAGGGACATATCAGAGAAACCTACAGGTGGTTTGCGAGAAGGAGAGTTGCTTTTTGTTGTCTGTACACAGCTCCTATGAGTCTTAACTGACCAGTCAGAATCCTAAAGTCCCATCAATAAACAGATGAAAAACTGATAGTGATAGTTTTGACTGGTGATTTTTTTTTGCTTTTTTTTCCTGCCCCTTTCTCTGCTCCTCACCCATCCACTGATCATTTAAAACGCTGAAGGTTGAGGTTTAACCAGTAATACCTTGATTCCACATGTTCAGTCAAACAAGATGACAGAATCCACACAAATTTTGGGTTGATTCAGAAAGCTTCACTGTCCTTGTAGCCAGTGTCCCACTCCACCTTTCTGCCTTGTACCCCATTTCTAATATTTTTTGAGGAGCACAAGAGCTCCATGGACAATTTGATAAGAACAGAGTGCCAGGAGGAGAAAAAGGACTGGAGCCCTGGTTGAAGATGACACAGTCCTATGCAGAAGCTCCCAGTTGGTAAACTTGAAAGTCTATCTGCTGCTTCTCCTGCAAATTGGGTGTCAGTCTGCACTAACAAGTGTTCAAAAAACCAGCAAGACTTCAGATGCATCTGGAATACAAATGTTTGACAATCTGTAGGAAAAATATTCCCGTTTTAAGTATTTTACTTTGAATTTAGGGCCAAATGCAGTCTTACTACAGACATGCCCATGGAGATAAATAAAACAACTTTAGTGCCTCTTTGCAGCCTATGTACTTCACTGTCTTCTCCTTGGAATCTCAAAATACTGTTAAAGTCTTGGTCTTAAAATCATCCCATGTACTTCAGCTGTCCTTAGTTGAATCCCTGACGAAGTCTATTGCTCCTAGTAGTCAGGGATTAATACTCAAAATTAAGTATGGTATGCGCCACGAAAATGCCCTAATCCTTCCATTGTAAAATAAAAAGAGATGAACAGTAGATTTGGAAAGCAACTGTACAGTCCCTTTTTATTTTACAATAATCACACCTACCTACACTTCTGTTTCCACCGGAGGACAGTGTCTATCCTGATGCATACTAGGCCGTTTCTGCACCAACCCTTTGACTGCAAATCAGTGTTCCAGACAGAACACCTAGCACAGTGCTGCTATAGAAGGGGTATGGCAAAACCACCCACTTATTTAAGTGTTTATATCTACATCATGCTTACTGGATGAAGTAGAGCAGAAAAACTGCTCCAGAAGTGGAGCAGAAAAACAAACAACTTTTTTTTTTTTCATAAAATAGATTTAATTACAGTGAGATATGATTGAATAAATATACTGTGTGACAGCTCAAGGGATCTCCTCTTTTTAAAAACAAGGTATTTAACAATACCTAGTTATTAATTGGGAAATATATAGAAAATACCTGTTAGAGAGAGACTACTTATGAGCTTGATTTACAAAAAAAGAAAAAAGTTAGCTAAGCACACAACTGCCTTGGCAATCTTCTGTAGTTTTTATGAGACAGGTAGGAGACAGTGTCACTAATACATGCAATTCACATTGGAGTTAAATTTAAGTACGGCTGTACTGAGGCATACCAAAGCCCATGCAGTTCAACATCCTATGCCCAAAAGAAGATGCCCAGAGAATATACTATGGGGTAAAGGATTATTGTTTAAAGGCCTTCAGTATAAAGGCCACAGTATAAAAGAGCTGTGGAATACTGGTTTTCCTTCCTAACTGCTCTTAATCTCACTCATCATGCTTGTTACTGCCTGCCAAGATAGAAAGTATCAATATCCAGACTCATCTGTAAGGCAAGAGCTAGGGAACTTTACTAAGAAAAAGAAGATGGAAGTTTCCAACTACACACCCCAATAGCTAGTAGAATTTTTTTTAAGCAAATCTTCTGAATGGAGATTACTAGAAAATGCCCAGAATTGTGTCTGCGTAAGAGACAAGAAGCAGGCATGTCAACAAAGATTTGTGTTTTATCTGTTAGAAAAATTTCTTGTGCAAGTCTACATGACCCACGGAAAAAAAAATATTACTAAGATTAGTGGTCCTTCTGGTCACTACAACTAGCTTCAGTAATCTCACGTATTTTGAATTTAGCAAATTATTAGAACGGACTGGGCAAAATGAAAATGCTTTCCTCTCTAAGCAAATTAAAGTAACTTTTGGAAACGTGAATCACAATTTCCGAGTGACACTCTGACAGAGTATGTCAAGAAAATGTGCCTAGTGATGAGTCTCATTACTGGAAATCCAATTTGCACATTTTACAGTCGGGCTTTGGTAGAATATGTTTGAAGTATTTCTTTTTAGTGAGAGGTGACTTTGGCAGTTTTTGCTTCAGTTCTTCTGGGACTCTTTGTGAGCAAAGTATTACCCTGCCAGTGATGTTTTATCAACAATATACCCTCAGACAACCTAAACAGTACACTAATATAATGGATATTCCAGTTCTGGACTGTCTCACACCCTCCTGATTCAGAGCTGTTCTAGTTCTTCCCTGAGCCTTCCAGCATCATTCAATATCTAACATTCTCTCCACCAGTGCTCACTGTTTACTTTTTGAGCTGTGCAGATCACTGGTCCTCTTCCTCCTTTATTCCTCTTCTAGATTCCAATTCTCCACCTCCCAGCAATTTAAAAAACAATGATCAAATCGGTCTGTTGCCTCCAGACACAAACTTGGTAGCCTGCTATGGTCAGAAGGTAGTTTATGTTCCGCTTACAGCTCTGTCCAGCTTCATATATGACATACAGTAATGGTCACTCAGGTCACTCTTAAGAGTTAAGAGTTATAGTTAGGATGACTTAACTTGAGATGTAAAGGCCACAGAAAAATTCCTTGTCTATGTCAATATACTAACGGTTTTCTTGTTACTGATTATGCTGTACGTGCTGCTGTGCACTGCTTCCTCATCTCTCCAATACTCTTCTGTGTATCAGATGAAGTCAAGAGCCAGAGCAGATGGGAACTGAGATGGTCTGACGCTATTACACACTCCATTGGGTGCATCAAGAGCAGAGCAGCATGCACTCTTAAAACTGTAACTCCTTAAAGAACTGAAGACTCCTTGATTTTTTCCAGTCGATACCATGATACAGCATTCTTAGATAGTTGCCTTTTTGCCCCATCAATAAGAGTTTTTACTGTACACTTGTTTAACATTTGACCAGTTACGGCAATCGGTGTTAAAATTGACCAGTTACGGCAATCAGTGTTATCCTCTTTCTTCAAATGCCTCCCTCCACTCACTCACCTTATACATAAATAAAAATAAATTAAAGAACAGAAGATAAGTCTTCATCTTGTTTGTTTTTTGTCAGTGCCAAGAACAGGTACAGTTAATGCCCTGTCAGTCATGAAACTGTAGTTGCTGTAGATGAAAACATTCGTCCTATGGAATTTGATAGGCATTTGTTTTATCACAGTGCCTAGAGACTGTAAGTTACAGGAACAGAGCCGGACACATCCTTTGTGCCCGTGCCCCTACCTTAATCATTCAATAGCCCCATGGCACCCCTCTTAAAATAGAGGAGTTATTTAAAAAGAGGATTGTGTGTGCGCCTGAATATACACATTTTAGCTCAACAATAAGAAATGTCAAATGAAACTAACAGGCCGAAAAGTTGGTAAAACTTTCAGCGTACATACAATACATAGGTCAAAATCCAGATTCTTGTAGATTTGAACTGGAAGAATAATCACTTGCAAGCATTTCTGAAAGTCATCTTCAGATGACAAAAACGGCTAAATCATTTTCCCTACTCCAACTCTAGTTCATAGTCTGCCAAATGCTCTTACCAAGCTTTATGGGACGATAGGATTCCTCAGAGCAACCTGACTAATCTTAGTGACATTATAAAGAAAACAGACACAAAAGACACTGAACTGGAAAGCCAGTGTAGACAGAAGAGGTATGGAAACATCATCATTTAAAGAAAAAAATGAAAGAAATCTAGTACAGGAGGTTTGTTTTGGTTACAATGAAATGAGATTGTATCTAAACATTTTATGGATTTGGAATGCAAGAAGTATGTAAGCAAGATTTTGCCAAGTGTTTTTTTTAATGACTTCTCTGTAATAACTGATTAAAATAAATCATGCTGTAGCTTCTTTATTGAGCTGTCTCAGACTTAATGAAAACACAGCACGAAAGGCTGTTACATAAGTTTTTTCTGAATTCTCCAGCAGTCTGAAATAGTTAGGGATATGATTCCAGACAATAGGTTACCTTCTTTTACTACCTAAAATAAATTCTCACTATCAGAAAGTTCAAGTACTTGTCCCTATTCCTTTAATGAGCTTTTGCTCATTTTTGAAACTCCAAACAAATCCAATAACTCAATTAAATATGGGATGAGTTCCCACAGTTGACAGAAGAAACTAGTACATGTTTTGAAGCAAGTCAGACAAATATTTTATCTCTCAAAATACAAGATGGGGAAAACTTCCAAGCCAAAGGAAATGACACACCCAGATGGAGGGCCAAGTTTTTTATGTCAAGTTATTCCTTCTTGTCAATTTTGCCTGTATGGGATTACTTGCAATACTCTTCCATTACCACAGAAGTATAACAACATTGCCATCACTATTATTTACTTTTCTAGATAGGACAGTAAACCCATCCACCTGTGTATACTAACCATTTATTAACAACCAGACAAAATGGCAGGCAACAAAAATTAACATCTTGTTTAGGAAAGATGATTAGTTAGGGAAGCAATAGACAATTTGTATGTTCTTGTGTCAGAAAGTCACATTGTTTTTATGAAACTATAAAACTTGTTTCTCTTAATTATTTTCAGCAGAGCAAAAGAGGGAGCTAGTTTTGCTGCTCTGTACAGTTTAGTGGGCCAGTAAGTTTACTCATTCATTAATATTCCTTGACATGAAGCCATCCAAGCAGAATTGTATGACTTGGCAGCCTGAAGCCATCCCTGCTACACCCTCATCCCCAGCAAGAACCCATCAAACCTAACAACCTTGCGACTTTAAAAGCTATGTGAAGTTGCACACTAGTATTTGTGTTGGTATGATCATACAACATGGTAGCTCTTACACCTGTACTATTACCAGCATTTCCACTGACTCAAAGAGAAAAAAAAGTCTGTGCAGGGCTACGTTGCCCCCTTCCTAAAGCTTTCCTGTCATTAAAAGAGAGTCACAGAAAAGAGAACCCTTAAACCTTCTCTTGCAGTTTGACTGCTTTTAGGTGTTCTAAATTCAAACTATTTAATTCAGAAGGATCACCTCTCCTACAGGAGCCACACCATCCTCTTTTATATCTGGGTGGAGTAGTGAGCCAACTGCATCACACAGAGACTGAATCACTAACTCTTGCCCTGTAAAAACCAGAGTGCATTATTACCCTATTACAGCTCAAGATAGTTATTTGAAAAGTTATTCAGTACAGTGTCACTTTGGGCTTCCAGTTCATTCCCTTGCAGATGCAAATATCAGATTTCTTTCAGTTTAGAAGAAGAGAAGATACTGATAACTCACAACCTCACCCTCAACTCTACTTGGGGTTCTTTCTGCTTCTTCAACAAGAATTAAGATTCTTCAGACCTATTTATGCTCCGAGTTATACTTACAGAAACCTTTTGCCTTCAAAACATCTTACTAACAACTGTACGTCCCAGATAGCCTTTAGAAGTTTGTCACAGGTGATGTCATGGGCAGAATAAATGCTGAGGATGCTGTTGAGTAAAACGCAGAATCCAAGATGAAGCTGTGAGGCTCCCTGGAAAAAAATAAGCATGTTAATATGAATTAAGTGAGAAAATCGAAATGCCAAATCTCAAATGTTATTATTAGGGTTAATTTACAGAACAAAAATGTGGTTTAAAAATGCACTAACTAATAAAACCCTTCTCATGCATCAAGCAATAGAGAAATGAGGTATGAAGTACAAATAACACAACAGTAAATATCAGAATTTTCAGTTGTATGTAGGAAGTGTGTACACAAATACTCCAACAGTAAGGAGAAGCACAAGTTAGAACTGACCAGCAAGGGATACACTGCTGTCTTATGTGAAGATTGATTTACAGTTTAGCTTCCAAAATGTGAAGGAGATTAAATGCCAGTTCATTGTCATTCAAAAAAAAAATTACATTCTGAAATGGCACTAAAATCCTATTGCTATGAATTACCTTACTATTCTTGGTATCTTTAACCTAAACAAGAATTAAAAACTAAAAACTTTAAACTCCAAAGCCTGTTTAGTCTTATTTTAAAAAGTAAACTAACAAACATAAAGGAAGAACACCCTAGCAGACAAGACAATGACTGATGATTCACATCCTCAAAGACATTTCTGAAACATGCCTTTTAAAACAAGTCCAAGAACAATTCAAGCTACGAAAACTACAGCAGATGTTATGCAGGGAAAGAACAGCATACTGCCGAGTCTAGGTAAAATGATATGTTACCTAGCTGAACAGAAAGAAGCAGAATCTACTAGTCGTTTGTAAAACAGGTAAGGAGGGGGAGATTCATTTCTTTGGCTCAAGAACAGAGTCCACTGTAGAGAATTCATGCAAATGAGGTCTCTGAACTAAAACATCTAATAAAGGATCTGTTTCCTCTGTGTTCCCAGCCCAGTGATGTATGTTGTCTATGATTTGATTTGCACCAGCAAGAACCAGGCATTAGGGTCTCAGTTCAACCCCATTCAAGCCTCAATGCCAACGAAATAGTGCTCAATACTGATAGCCGGAATGTGTTCAATAATTTGTAGAGAGAAAGAAGTACAGAGAGAGAAGGAGGAGCTCTTAAAGAAACACTGCTATGGAGCCTTCTGGAATTTTAGCCAAACTCAGTTAGTAAAGATAGATTTCTGTACAGAGAATGGTGAAATTTGCTAGTCTGCAACATCCAGGGGTCTGAAGCACTGAATACAAACTGTACTCTCCAAAACATATGATTTTGTTCTGAAAAGAGTATCCAGAGTGATGTATCAGTCTGTACTCCCATCTGCTCCTTAGTCTCTCCACTGAGACTACTGTCAAGTGTACCAAGTAGGTCAGTTGTGATAGTCTAGTTGTAACTTGGACTCTTTCAGCCTAGAAGTGGATTTAGATCATTGGTTATCGCTGCAGCTCTTGAAGCTCTTTGAAAGTTGGGCATGAAGCTAAATACACAGATTCTTATTCTCCCAGTTAATGCATAAACCTGAAACCCTACAAAATCTTTATTTGCAGACTAATCCTCTGCAGCATTTCATCCCTCAAAGACAATTTTTTGCCTCCTTTCTCCATTTATTATCTCCTAGTCACCTTTCAGCATGCTCTTCACTCCACCTTTTGCTTCCTTCATGCTTGAAAATACTTTATGAAATCCCACTTTCACCCCATCCCCTCACATCAGCGCATCAGTGAGAAGGATACACAGAGGCTTGCAGTTCACTTCAGCACACCACTACCCAAGAAAAAGCAGCCTATGCAGGGGAAAAAAAAAAAAAAAAGTTGGAGATTTTTCCAAAAGGAACTTTGTATTTTAGGCTATGTTCAGTGCTCCCCACTGTCCTAGATAGACAACTATCTCTCTTTATGCCCTAATTATTTCTAAACTTAGGTCTGAATCCTCTTACTCATTTGAATGGGAGACAGATGCCTAAACACCTTTTTTAGAATCTAGGTCTGGCTTGTAAGGCTTCATCCTTCAATTTCTGTGACCAAACTGCAAACTTCAGCTTCGTCAACCTTTTTTTGTGTCATATACATTATCCATTTACCTGTCTTCATGAAAGGATCTCTTATCTCCAGCTTCCACACCTGTGAATAAAACACCACCTAGTTAGCCAGGATAACTCCATCCTACCATTCATGATTCAGAAAGCCTCAGTATAAAAGGTTTGTGCACTTCTCTAACTGCTCCGTCCCCCCCATGCTTCAACGATGTAATGAATCGCAACAGCAGACAGGACTTTGGGTTGTGTTCTTGGTCTTATGTCTTGTACTGTGTGTGGTTTCTAGTCTCATTTTCACAGCTTGTAAAGTAGACACTGTAGTGTAGTGATGTGAGCGTGGAAAAAGTCTAGAATAGCAGTCTGAGTTCATTCTAATGAAAGATGTCATGCATGTCAAATATATTTGTTTTATAAAAATAAGTAAACATATGTTCCCCCCTCACTCTTGCATCAAAAATGTCCAATGACTTCTAATCTCTATAGGTTCAGGTAATCAAACACAACTTTTTTAGGCAGGCCCTGTAGATTCATGAGATACAAACAGCAAAGACTGGGCAGGTCAGAAGGGCATTGTTGGCTTATCCCATAAATTTAAGTGGATATATTGAACCGATCTTAAAAAACTGAAGAGTTTAGAAGTCAAACTGGTAATCTGAGTCCCCACACGATAATTTGAATCTTCTGCATGGAAGTGCTACACAAACAGAAAAATTCTCCAGCATTTTTTTGTAATTTTACCATTGGATTTTCACAAATACAAAAAAAAATTATCGAGTTATAGCAAAGAACTGTCTTTCCCTATAGAAAATGATTGATTCAGCAGGAAAAAGAATAAACTGACTACAGTATGACAAGTGGTACCAAATGGAACACAGAACAAGAAAATAAAGATATACTATTTTAATGTGAGCGTATTTATAATAAACCTGGTTAAAAAGTATGGATTAAGAGCCTGTTAAATATAGTAGGTAATTCAAAAGGCTACTTTAAAAATCTCTATAGGTAAAGCTTAATCTCAGATATTGACACCATACCTTGTAAAGCCTGTGTATCTGTACAAAATAAGTAGGTTTTTTTCATTCAAACTCATGCAAACATTTCCTCCTCTTATATTTCATACAGTTAGAGCATTGAAATAATGAACAATGCCCAAATTGTAGTCTTGCTTTGAGACTCACAAACTTTGTGTGTCTGGATAAGAAGTTTAAGCTCTCTGCCATCGCATCCTTATTGGTAAAATATATTTTGTCTTGACTGTGCAACGCACTTGGACTGCTCAGAAATGCAATGGAATAATGCAGATTTATGCCAGTTCCACTAAGTACATAGTCGAGGTACTAATTAAGAGAGCCAATCCCACACAAGCCTAAAACTATGACATTTTATAAAATATTTCATTTAAATCCAGGAGTTAAACTGACTTTAAATTTGATATATGGGGGTGGAATGAAAGATGTCAAAATTGAAATGTCTGAGGCACAGACTCAAAACTGAGAAAAAAAGAAATAGAAAGGGGAGAGAGGACAGAACAGTATTACATGTATTAAAATCTCTCTATTTCTGGAATAAAAAAGAAAACAACACCTATTGTTTTGATGGAATTTTTTTCAGAAGAGATACACCTTTTCCTGAGATGTAAGACAAAATAATATAATGAAGCACTACTTCCTACATGCATCATTGTATCTCTTTTTCTTAGACTGTGGGAAATGGAGAAACTAATTGTACAAAGCACATATTATCTAAATGAATGTTACCAAATTTTCAAATTTTTTCTACTTATTCATGTTTCTATTTTTTCTTTTCATTTCCTTATTTCTTTCTCCTTTCCTCTCTCTTCCTTTTACTCTAGTTTCCTTCAGTTGGCTTTACTTGTTTTTTTCTTTTCTTTATTCTACTTTCTCTGCTTTTCTTTATTTAGAATAGAAACACTTACATAGATGGATCGCTTTTTTTCCTTCTCATCTTTCCTGCATCTTTTTAGTTCTTTCATCTTTTTCTAGTCCCTCCTTCCTTCCTGGGCTCTTTTCTACTACCTGTTCCCTGCACCACCATGGAATCGCATTCCGTACTTGGTGACCTTACCCTCCTTCCCTGCAGCTACCACATTTTTCTTTGAAACTACTGGTATGTTTCTAACTTTTCTTCCTCTAGGGCTCACATGTTTCTCTCCCTTCCTATGTACCATTTGTTTTGTTTGCCACACCCAAATTCAAATCTCTGTTCCACTTTCACCTCCTCCATTTTCCATGCTAGTCTCTCTTCTCTCCTCTTCCCTCTTCCTTTTGAGAACCTAGCCTTCCCTGTGCCAACTCCAGTATTTTTTCCCCCATCCAACTCCTAGAATGTCAATTCAATCACTGCTACCATTAGCTGCCATTTTCCTCAGCAGCTGCACATGTCCCAGTAATTCCTACTGCGCCTAGTGCAAACATATCCCACTGTCCCCAGGTGTAAGAGGTGATGCTTCAGCAGCCAGTGAGCCAGGTTCACTTCTTCTGGCGGTTGGAACTTGTTACAGACGTCTTTCCAACAGCTGCCCTCTGCCATTAACTGCCAGATGTCAGTTCAGCTCACATTGCCATGGACATAGCCATCAGCCACCATGCAAGTGCTCTCTCATCGTCATACACCCCACAAATTTTCATCATTGCTCTAAGTCACAGGTTTCTCTTTTAACTGCTATGAAACTTCTTTAGATATATCCATGTTGACCATCCCAAATGCCAGTAGTTGCATTCCAACTGTCATGGGAGTCTCCTTAGTTCTGGCAACATAGGTTTTCCTGTAAATGAACAAGCTATGTAGTGACATACTCTGACTGTACCCTACCTCCAGTCTCCAAAGACCACAGTTACCAGTGGTCCAAAATGTTGCTCTGCAAAAGCTGTGTCTGCTGCTATCATGAGGTGCAACTCTGCTAGATTTCTTCCCAGTACCGCGATGAACTGCAATCGGCTTCTTCATATGAAGCCAAATATTCCCTCTTCATACAAGGGATGCCCAGGATGGCACACTTGTCATGAATTAACACAGCGAAAGATGCTCTTTCATTCCCCTTTTCAACACTTAATGGATGAAGAACTGTGTTTTTTAAGAGAGTAAATACCACTAACAGGGCATTTAAAATGTCAGGTGTCATATTTCTTCTTGCTGATCTCTTGTTATCTCTGACTGTTGTCAAACAAAATATACTGAGGAAATTCATTACAATAAGAGTATCTTCCAGAGGCAGGTGGATTTATGGCCATGATGATTACAACTAAAATTCTATATGTTTGCATATCTCTCCTTACCAGTGTAGAGTTTATGCCATGTTGGTGTATTATTCTTTTTCCACATCACTTTAACTAGTCGTCCTGTGGGATCCACATTGCTGTGTGGGTACCTGATTGTCCATTTCTCTTTCCTGGTATTTAAAAAAAAAAAAAAAAAAAGGATAGAACAATCATAATACCTTTTACTGAATACAGAACAAAGTACTGGAACTAGAGGTGCTCATGATTCAGTGACATTTTGGTGGGCATAAAGAAAAAAACCAAGTTGAATGAATGAAAAACAATGAAAACAATGAAAAACCCGGAGGCCCATTTACCATTTCTAAAAAGTATTTTAAGAGTGGACATGAGGAATATCAAGTTAAATATATTGTGGAGTTGGAGAATATAAACCAAAAGAGGAAGCATTGCTTCACTGCCTTTGGTTGCATCGCCTATTACTGACATCATTTTTCCCAGTCAAAATAATTACTTGTGACTGCCCCTGAACTGAGCATTTTATTATTATTATTTCTCGACTTATTTTTTCTCCATTTGAACTTTTCCACGTTCTTAAACTAGACACTCCTCATACAGGGGAGCTAGACGAGTTTTTTTCATCAGAGAAGTTTCTAACCAGTAATTTGCCCGCTAAAGGGCACTGTTTACTGCAGTAAAAAAGGAATCTTTTCTTGCTCTGTATAGGCTATACTTAAGGCTGAGCTAAAAATCTAAAAAGATTGACTTTAAGAGCTGACTTTCTTATTCAAAAATAGTGTTTGCCCAATTAACATATATGAGATCATTTACTTTATTTTTTTTTTCAGCAACTCTCTCCATGCTAGAACAACGAAAATTTAACAAGAGAAAGACTGCACATGTGTGTCCGTAAGACAGAGTGAGAAGGAAGCGGTCTTCCCTGTTCAGCCAGGGAGATCTGCTCTCCAGGCTGTTTAAACAACATGCAGACTAGCACCATAAAATACATAAGGTCACAGGGCAGACAGCTTGGGGCATTTGGAGAACAGCTCTCTGAGCCATGGTGCGCAGGGAAGCAGGTCGTCCTGGCATGAAGATAAACCTGTGGACTGCGCACTAGTGTCGCTGTTGTACCACGGGTGGAAGGCATTGAACCAAGGCATGGGTGCAGGCAGCTCCAGCAAACCTCTTTACATTTAGACAATGGCTCCTGCTGTATTGTTTTGGGTTTGTATTGTTGCTGTATTGTTTTGTTTTTGTATTGTCACTGTTGTATCACTGATGGAAGACACGTAACCAAGGCACGGGCGCAGGCAGCTCCAGCAAACCTCTTTACATTTAGACAATGGCTCCTGCCGTATGGTATTGCTGTCCAGCTGCTGGTTTTGAANCGTATTGTATTGCTGTCCAGCTGCTGGTTTTGAATCTTATTCATTTGTGTCACACAAATTAGTGAGATTTGTGCACTCTGACCTGCTGCCCCCAATGTATCTGCCCTGCCTGATCCCCATCCACCCGCAGGTTGGTTAGTGACTTCACCTCCTGTGACTATGTCTGCCAGATGCTGCCGGTTGTCTCTCATTGACCTGCAGATGGCTGGGGAGCTGCAGAAGTCCCGGGAGACGCCGCACTGAAAGATTAATTCTCCAGCTGCGGCCTACCATTGTGGTCCCTCTGCCGCCATGCGACTCGCCGCCATGGATGCACGGGGCACATCCCCTCTCGCCTGCTGAACAAAGGCGGGCAGTGCGCCTCACGGGGCAGGCCCCCCGCACGCACCAAGGCCTCTTCCAGCACGGAGCCGGGCTCTCCCACCGCCACGGCACCGGAAGGAGGGGAAGGGGCTCTGGCGGGAGGCAGCCATCACTGTTCTCCTCACAGTGCTGCAGCGGCAGGCCGCTGGCGTGCGCGGCGAGCCCTGGGGCAGCCTCTCTGCTGCAGACCCCCAGGGGGGCCTGGCGGGGAGCGGGCTGAGGTGAGGCGGTGGGCGGGAAAAGCTCCCCTCAGAGCCCGGCTCAGTCGGCGGGCGTAGGGGGGAGGCGATCACACCCTCCCCCCCCCGCGTTATGTGACAGAATCTCTGCGACACGGGCGAGCGGAAAGCGACACTCGGCTGGCCTGTGTCCGTGACGCGGCCCGGCCCCGCCGTTACCCGCCGCCCTCCCTCCCCTCAGCCGCGGCAGCGCGGGAAGGGCGCGCGCTCCCGCCCCGCCCCTCCCCGCCCCGCCCGCAGCGCACGTGGCACCCTCGCCGGGGCCGGTCACGTGACGCGGACCCCGGGCTTCCCCCCCACACCCCCCTCCCTTCCCTCCGCGTCTGACCCCGTCTCCCGTCTGGTCAATAGCAGGCGCCGGCGGCGCATGCGCGGCGGGGCCGCAGCACGCCCCCGCCCTGGCCCCCCCCCAGCCCGTCTCCCTCCGCCCTATATAAGGC
>RSEF01000020.1:6907012-6929011 GCA_003993805.1 Himantopus leucocephalus
CGCCGCCGCCATGAGTTCGGGGACCCCCTACATCGGCAGCAAGATCAGCCTGATCTCCAAGGCGCAGATCCGCTATGAGGGCATCCTCTACACCATCGACACCGAGAACTCCACCGTGGCGCTGGCCAAGGGTGAGGCGGCGCGGCGGGGGGTTAGGATGAGGGGGTGTCGGGCCTAGGCTGGGCTCTGGCGCCGCCGCGGCCCGCCGCTCGCTGAGGGGACGCGGCCCCCCCCCCCAGCCCCCCCGCCTCCCTCCCCTGAACAATGAGCCCGGCCTGGGCGAGCGGCGGCCGGAGCCCGCCCGCCCTGAGGGGCTGCGGCGGGGGCCCCGCGGTGCGGGGGGGCGGCGGGGCTGGAGCCCCGTGCCTTCGGCGCTGTTGGCTTTCCGTGAGTCAGCACTTGGGAGGCCGCTCCGCCAGGCGGGGACGGGCAGGGGCCGTGGCGGAGGCTCGCTGTGCCTCCCCGGCGGGGCGGGCAGGGCCCGGGATGCTGAGGAGCGCTGGGCTTTCGCGGCAAGTTACCGGTGCCCTGGAGAGGAAGGAGAGCTGCCAGCGCTGCTGGCTCCTCTTACTATTGTCAGGGCCAGGAAGGCGATGGTCTGCATCGCAGTCCATGGTCTGGTTCCCCCCTCCTGCCCGTCCATGGATGCACGGCAGTACCTCGGTGCTTGGCTTGAGCAGGGCCCCGAGCCAGTGCCGGGGAAAACAGAGTCGCTGTTGATGTGTCTTTGTTCCTCTCGAGATCGATAACTGGACTCTGCTCAGGTGAGGAGGGTGAGAGCTGGTGCAGAGCTGTGGGGTACCTGCACGTGGGGCTGGCTCTCCCTGCCTTGCAGGCTGCTCATCGAGGCTTTCCATCTTGTTTCCCTGTAGAAATAGTGATCTTTATCTTCTACTTAAATGGTGTCACTTGGATTCAGTTGTCAGCTGTGCTGGGAACTCCCGTATTTACTCTCGGAAAAACCTGTCCTGTCTTGTTTAGTCTCTCAAATAAGATCTTACTTCTGTACTGCTTTTAATGTCCAGCTTGGATACTCCAGCTAATGTGCATCAGCTCTTTCTTTCCCTGAGTTTTGTCCTTCCCTGTTCTGGGAAGTTCACACCTTCTTCAATGCACTCAGCAACCCATCAGGATTGGCCATAAACCAAACATCTTTTGTTTTGAAAGACTATCTGCTGGCACCAGACACTGACTTGCCTGATTCTCAACCATCCTCAAGGCATCCTCTGCCACAGTATTTATTCAGTATAATGTTTATGTGATGCTGGACATGAGTATTTGACACATATTAGTGTGTACTCTGAAGTCAAAGTTTGTGAGTTTTCACAAATTCACTTTTTTTCCGAGGAATGTAGCTGTTTATTTAAGTGTACTAATGGAGGTATTTATCATAGTGTTTCACTCAAAATAATTGAGAGGTTGCAGGAAGGATGCCATTCCTTTACTGTATGTGCAGGAGGGTCTTCACCATCACCCAGCAGCAAGTAGAAATGGTTCCTCACATAGTTCTGGCTTCCACATAGCACTTGCTACTTCAGAGCTTAAGTGGTGTGTTTCAAAGGTACATGCGATTAAAGTGCTTTATGGTGTGAGAAAGTACATGCTCTGTATAAGATTTCTGGCAGTTCTTGTATTTATTGGTCTCGTAGTGTTCAGTTTTGATGAACTGGAATGCCTAAGAAGTAGTTGTTACAATAGGCAGAACACTTTTTTTCCCCACTTAAAGTGCTGCTCTATAAACTTTACAGTACAAACCCTGCTTTTCATTTTAGCTTAGAGGGTTTTTTAAATTTAGAGACTTCATATTAAAATTAGTGTCAGAATTATGAACGTAGCAACAATGTTGAAGTCGGTGACAGCAACATCAACCCCATGCGTAGGGGGCACAGCAGTTTAAAAACACTTGATCTCTGAAGGGTTAGAAGAACCATGAATTACTGACATGCAGTTGAAGTTGTCCAGATAGCTAGTAAATTATTATTAAGCCCTAGTTTGAGACTCAGACAAGTTCAGTATGTAATTTAAGTGTTATTCTCTTTACTTTTTATCATCTGAGTGATATAAAGAAAAACCTAGATTGAAAGAGACCTGAGGAAGGAATCTGGTTCAGGGTCTTAATCAAAGCAGGGTTAATTTCAATTGATGTGTATTTGGTTCCTGTTGAATCTCAACACGTGCACAGTATCTTAAACGCTGGATAAGGCAATTCTTTGTGCTTAATTAAGCACTGTAAGAAAGTTGTCTGTCTTATTAGATGCTAAACTTAAATTGCAAACAGAGGAATTTTAAGCCCATTACTGTCCTGTCAGCAGTGAACACCAGTAACTTCCTCCTCCTTCAGTAGCAGTCTGAAGAAACTAGAGGTTTTGAGCAAAGAATATCCACATAAGCTCTGCTTTCCAGACATCCAGTCACTCGTTATGCTTCTTGATGCTTCAGAGGTCTAGCTCGACAGAGCCCTACACATGAGTACAAACTGTATTGTAAAGCACTAGCTGCAGCGCTGTGTGGGATTGATTTCCTGTTCATCTGTAAACAATAGTCGCTGTAACTCTTCATGGGAGACAGCCCTTCGGACCTCTGCAGAAACTTAAAGCTGTACTTTGAGATGTGGCAGAAACTGTTAAACACTTCAAATGCAGGGGCAGGCATGCTTAACTTGTACAGCCCTGTCAAATGCCCTCACTGCTGTTTTGTGTACAAGACAGACATGGTTTTCCAGTTTTTCAGTTAGAAATGTTGGGACCAGCCAACTGAGAGGCTGCCTGGGCAGCTTTGGGCTTTGCAGGTCATGTGTTTCTCCATGTGGAAGCTGCCAGGCTGATCTGGGTGCTCAGAGAAGATGTGGTGCTTTCCAGGCTAGCTGTGGGATTCTGCAGTAGTCCCTGGATAGCTTTAGTATGTCTTCCCTTGAGCTGTGTGCTGTAATAATCTAATCTTGAGCAGGGATATCAGTGGTATGGTTCATGTCTAAAAGGCCACAAGCATTGCCTTCAGTTTATAATCTGTTTCTAGTTGACTGGGTTACAGATGTAATGTGATCAAACAGCAGCTGGAGATCTAAAATAACTTGGAGACAATGTATACCCTCGGAACTAATGGAAGACAGTCATTCAAAGGAAGCAACTGACAGCTTGTCCTTGTACCAGTTAAGATTACCTTCCAGTTAGGTGTAAGCTGAGGTGCTAAACAGCATCAGTGTGATGGGGACAAAGTTTGGCACTGACCTGCTGTTCACAGAGCTTACTGCTCCTTGGGAGCTGACATACAGGTTGAACAGAGGCGAAGACTGCTGCTTGGTGGGAGGAACCATCTGGATACAGCTTTTTATCTCTTAGAACAGGACTTTTGATGGGTAGACCTGTCTACAACCATCAGTGCTCCCAGTAAGTTAGTAACAATATAGCATACCAGCGATGCTCAGGACTGGGGCTGAGTGGACTGACTTTTTGCTGCCCTTTTTCTGGGGAAGCTGTGGTGCCCCCGTCCCCTATCATCCATGTCACAGGGCTGGCTGTGTTTATATCTTTCCAGCTGTGTAGTGGGAGTGGCAGCTGGCTGGCACATCACCACAGGCTGTGACACGGCAGGTGTTTGTGAAAGGTCTGTTGAGCATGTAATTTGTAAAGGTACTGCAGGAATCATGGCGTGTCCTGGCAGGGAGGTTGAGTACTTCTGTGGTAACCTGATAGAAGCAATTGTTGCCGCTCCAGTACAGAATTCTTCTATTGCCAGAAAGCATGCGTCAAACTAGGATGTGCTGGTGCTTATCTGAACTGGCAAGGCTTCACGAAGACAGAAAACAGCTAGACTAGTAAACTTGATGAGCTTCTCTAACTTGTGGCTGAAAAAATCTCTATGCATATAGACCATGCGTGTTCTGTAGCCCATTTCAAGCTTCCATGTGTCAGTGTCTGATGTAATTACGCTACCTATTTTCCTGCACTAACAACCCAGTAAGTCTGAGTCTGACCTTTTCCTGTTTAATGGCTCAAATTAATTTATGCTCCTACCTGGTAGTTGCCACACAGTCAGTTGCAGCCTTTTTTCCACTCTGATGTGTAACATCACTGGTTAGTATCTGCTCAAGTGTTCCTATAGCTGGGACTCAGTAAAGCCCTGGTAGGGCACTGAGGCTTTGAATTTATCATTAAAAGCTTGCTTTGTGATCATTGGACATTACTTATAAAACCAGCAGCATGGAGTAGAGAGAGAATTATAACAGGAAGTTCTTGTCATTGATAAAACTTTACCTCTATCTGTATAATAAATATATGAAACCAAAGGTGCAAATTTGAGTTCTAAAGCCTTCTGAGATTTTTTTCCTCCTACCATTTCTGTGGCAGTGGCAGTTGTCTCAAGCTGAATGCTTACATAGGATGGGCTGGGGAGGGAAGGGGAATACGGCAGCGTAGCACTGTGGGGAAGTCCTCAGTTTTGGAGTAGGATTCTTAACTCCAGCTGGTCTATGGTCTTTACCTTCACAGCTTGATGTAAACAAAACTGTTTATGCAGGCTGCTGGAAAAGTTGGCATTTGAGGGAACAGATGTGTGCAATAAGGAGATTCAGGGTTCTGGAGGTAACCTTTTTTTTTGTTACTTTTGGCAAGGATTACAAGAGTACTTTTTAATTGCATAAATAACTTCCACAATGCTGTAATGGTAATACTGGACTAATAATAATCTTTCTAATGCTAAAGTGCGATCCTTTGGTACTGAAGACCGGCCCACAGACAGACCTGCTCCTCCGAGAGAAGAAATCTATGAATACATTATTTTTCGAGGAAGTGACATCAAAGACATCACTGTCTGCGAACCTCCAAAAGCTCAACATACTCTGCCGCAAGATCCTGCCATTGTTCAAGTAAGTTAGCCTGAGGTGTTGTTAAAAAGCTGTGATAAAACATTGGTGATGAAAGACTTGATTTTGGTATAAACTTAAAAAAATGAAGGCAAGTAAGTGTGTGAAGGAATCTTCAGATTGAAGCATCCCGAATCTTGTTGTAATGTTTAATGCTGCTGCTATTTTAAAGACTTCAGTCAACAAAAGCCAGAGCTAGTTTACCTAGCTGAGCATGCAGGAAAACCGTAAAGAGGTAAACTAACCCTTCTCAGTATTTACTTAAGCTTTAGTAATGCTATATGTGAAGTAGAGAATCACTGCCAAAGCAAGTTGACTTCTGGACACTGTAAATGGAAATGTACTTTGTCTTGTTACAGTCTTCACTGGGCTCTGCCTCTACATCATCCTTTCAGCCACATGTGCCTTACAGCCCGTTTAGAGGTATGCCACCTTACAGCCAGCTTGCTGCCAGCTCTTTACTTAGCCAGCAGTATGCAGCTTCGTTAGGTTTAGGTAAGTAAAAACTTTACTTGCTAGAATAAAGGTACAGTTCTTGTATGCACCTACTGTGAAACCTAATAACAGTAACTAAGACTGAATTCCTTGCCAAGTGTCAGGCTACTAGAAGAAGTGCATAAGTAGTTAACTTTGTGCAATGACCTTATTGCAAGGAGGCCTGCCTTTCACTTACACACACACAGATGCACACGAAAGAAAGAAACAAATGAAATAGCTAGTTTCTTTCTGCAAGTAATCTGAATACTTAACAGTTGAGGTCAGGTCATTTCTAACCTAACATACCTTACATATACATCACATGTAAAAAGAATTCGTATTCCCAGAGAGGACCGTAAATACGCTGCTCTAATGCTGTTCTCTTTCCAAGTCCTTCAGATGTTTCACTACCTTGTATCTTATCCGTATATCTTTGCTTTCTCTTCTTCCCTCTATCTCTTTAGAGAAATTGGTAAGCCCTCCAGCATCAGCAGCTGCTTCCAGTCCTAGTTCTTCTCCGTCTCCACAACCTGTTTCAGAGCCTGACATGTCTTCAGAGCCCCATCAGCTCTCTTCCAAGGGTAACAGCAGTTTGAGGACTCCAAATATTTGGAAGAACTGCATGGCACTTGCAAACACTCTGTTCTTGTTAACCCCTCCTAGAATGATAGTACTTATATGGGTAATGCCAGTAGAACTAGTTTGTTCTCAGCTGTTTTTGCCTTTCGTTACATGAAGTATTCCTCCTGTCCTAGAAGTATCAATTAGAGAGACAGGAGAAAGAAAAAGTACAGGACAGCGGATCCTCTTGTGTAAGTATCAGGAGAGGGCTGAGGTTTAGGGATGTTGATGTGCTGCATCCTATCCAAGAACACGTGTCACCTTAGAGACTGGGTGAGGAGTTAATTAGTCTTTCCTGGAAAGACAAGCACACTGCTTAAATTGTGGGTGGCCTTGCTGTTAGAGACATAGGTTAATAGAAAATTAAGGAGTATTGCTGTAGTTGAGGAAATATCAGGATAGATTTCATGCATGATGGGGCATAGTACTTTGTCAAGACTCCCAGTTAGTAAAGCATGACTAACAGTAAGCAATATCTGAGTTGTGGTAAGCTGAGATAACACAGTTCTGGGTGCTTGCTTCTGTGTGTAAAAAAAACTTTTGAAGGAGGTTAAGTAGAGATACTAGACTGACCATCCTCAGAGCAGAGAAACCAGGTGCAGCCTGCATTTAAACATGGTAATTAGTTTCATCTGTTTTTAACTTAAGCATGTATGCTTGTGTTGGCATGAAACTGTTTTTACTTACTCTCTGGTTTTGGCCATCTATCTATACATACTTTCTCAATATTCTGGCTAAGCTTTGAAACTTTCTTATGTTAAACTTGCACAGCAGCTTTGTCCTACTGAGTAATCCTTAGGATATGTCTGTCTTCCTTGCAAGTTTTCCAGGTGTACATTAACTGGGAACCTGCATGATATTACCTACTGGGTATATCTCATGTGGACTTGGGTGACCCAGAAGTGTCAGTGGCTTGGTTTGTGTGTACTCTTCAGCTTTTCACTTTTCTTGCTCTTAAAGTGTATTCAGTTAAAGTGCGCTTCCAAGCAGTTCTTACGCATAACTACATAAACCTGTAGTACTCCGAAACTTCTAATTAAATCTAGAATGCAGTGTTTCTTCTGAGTACTGAAGACTGTCACTTTTTAATATAATTGGTGTAAGGTATACCAAACCATGAAAAGTATTTACATGTTTTGTAGTGTGAATAAATAAGCCTGGATGGAAGAGCAACAGAAGTCTTGGTAACACTTTGGCCTTGACCAAGAAGGAATTTAAAAGGGTAACTTTGAGATCCTGGTCTGGTTTCAGGTTTTCTTTGTCTGAAAGCTAACAATAAGCAATGAAGTTGAAGGACTTCTAAAAGCGGCTTACAAAATGGGATGTAGTTGAGGTGGTTAAGCTTTTGCTGCAAAACTTCTTTGACAAAGTGGGGAAGCTTTCTTGAGCAGTTTCAAAATGGTGGATTTTTGCTTCAGATTTAAAGTATTATGTAAAGTAAAATCCTGCATAACCAAGGATACACCTAGAAATTGGATTTTGGTATAAACTGTCTAAGAGACTGACCTGGCTTGCTTGTCTAATGTGGTTTAAGAAGTAAATGGGTAAATTTCCTGATTTTTAAGGCTCTGGATTTGAGAGCCAAGACTTGTATGGCAGTAGTGCCTTATCTAGTGTATATGCCACTTAAACATAGAGTGTAATGATAAACACTCAAGGCTTTGAGTAATTCGTGACAAAACGGTTTCTCAGTAGCAGTGGGTAGGGTTTGAATAGCGTTGGCACATTTTCTGGGAGGCACTTAGTCATTGGGATTTTTTCCAGGTGCTGGCTTTCCTTCTGTTCACCCAGTCCGCAAAAGCCCCATGGTAGAGCAGGCTGTTCAGACTGGCCCCGTTGACAACATGAATTCACAAAAGCCACCCCCAGTGAAAGTAACTCCAGGGGTTCAGCGCAACGGACGGCAGGTTCCACAGGGCAATAGTAAGACAAATGGTATGTATGCACCGCTTCGTCTTTAAAGTGCTGTTTGGACCCATCTGTCGAAGACTCATAGCAAGACTAAACAGTTTTGGGTTTGTTGTTGTGCTCCTTTATTAAGTTTGTCCTTCTTATTCAGTAGATACAGTTCAGGCAGCACCTGTGCAAACCCAGGGACAGGTGAATGATGAAAACAGAAGACCTCAAAGGAGAAGATCAGGTAGGTTAACCTGACAGTGTAAAGGCAAATGTTGTGAACCTCAGTGAAGGATTATTGGACAGAAGATTGAGAGCAAAATAAAGCTTGATAAGGCTTTGGGCATCCAGAGATGCTTTCCTAGTAAAACAGGTTCTGGAGTCACAGAAGTTCACAGTGTTCCAGGGACAGAATTCTGGTGTCTTTTCTAGAAAACTTGGAGGTATGTTATACAAATTGATGCTATGGGTTGGCAGCAGCAACTAGATTTCTCCGAAATCTGAAGTATTTTTCTGGGAAGAGCAGCCTATTTAAGAAGCCTTCGCTTCCATAGAGTAGAGGTCTTATCTCAAGACTGCAGTTTATGCACAGGTCAAAAGAAAGTGAAATTAAATTCAGATATTTCTGCCCAAGCAAAATGAGAAAAGGCAGGGAACAAAACTTCAGGCTCTCAGGTCTTCAAATTAATGCCCTGAGGGCAGCACTGTAGGAGGGGTCATAGCTTTTCCAAAAAGGAGTTGATAGCTCCTCAGCTAGTAACCAAAAACTTTACAAAGTACAAGCTCCCTTTGTGGGTAGATGAGACTTGGGTGGATTTTCTGAAACCAGTGACCTGCTCCTCTTCGCCATCATGACAGGTTTGTAGGCTACTTACAGTCCCATGCCTGCGGGTGAATAGCAGACAGAAAAGATAGTTTTCCCTGCTTCCCTCAGCTTTTCTTGGTATGGTGCTTGTTCCGATTTCCTCACACTGGAAGGGAACTTGGGTGTACTCGGTTTTAATGGTGCGACTGACATCCAGGAATGCTTTTCAGAAAGTTAAAGTATTGCTGTAATGTTGTCTTCAGCCAAGTTCAGAAGTTACTTTCGGAGAGGTGTGGGTTAACCGCAGGACTGGAAGCCAAAAACTGTTCTAACCCTGTTTTCCTCTGGTCTTGAGCAAGTCATTTAACCTCCCCGTGTGTTAACCAAGTGTTTAAACTCTGCTTTCAGGAAACAGGAGAACCAGAAACCGTTCTAGAGGACAAAACAGACCAACTACTGTGAAGGAAAATACAATAAAGTTTGAAGGTGATTTTGACTTTGAAAGTGCAAATGCACAATTCAACAGAGAGGAACTTGATAAAGAATTCAAGAAGAAACTAAACTTTAAAGGTTTGTGGCTTCGTTAAATATGAATTGCTGAGCTAGTAGTAAACACTGCATAGACAAACTCGTTCTGAGAAACTGCATGATTACATGTGGCAGCATCTCAAATCTTGTTTGAGGGAGCACGAGAACAGATGGCTCTGCAGTATGCATCAAGGAAGTGTAATACATTTTATTATCTTCAGATGACAAAGCAGAGACGGGGGAAGAAAAAGGGGACCCTGGAGTGGCAACTCAAAACAATGACGGTAATGCAGAGGAGGACCTTCTGGGACCCAACTGCTATTATGATAAATCCAAGTCTTTCTTTGACAACATTTCTTCAGAACTGAAATCTAGGTGAGTATTTTCTAAAAGATTGCTTTTTTTAATGCAGTTCTATGCCTAAGAATTGTAGCCGTAATCAATGTCACATGGTTTAATTTTTTAAAAATCTTAAAATGCAAGAAAGTCAGCAAAACAGTCATTAGAAGGGAGTATTGGCATGCACTTGATGGCTTACGAGTCGTACTAACTGAGCTTCATGCAGTGGGATCAAACAAAAAGCAAGGATTTTAGCTCATAGTAATACACTTGCCTAAACTATGATACAGGAATTTCCAGTTCTGTTTCCCAGTACTGACTTTGAACCCATTGATTTTAAACAAATTTCTTATCTCATTTGTGGGAGGAGGCATCAGGGTCACGCTGTGCTGAAGGTGGTGCAACTTGCAGACAGGAGCAAGCTAGGCCTGGAGTTTGGGCAGAGAGGAGGTCGGGTCTGTCTGTGGAAATGCATTAAATTAAATGGGAATATTAAAAGAAAGCTTCATCTTTTGCTGCTGACACTGATGTTATCAACTCCTTGGTGAAGTCAGACATCCTGTTAGTGTCAGTATGGGAAATTCCCTTGGTAATGTTTCTGCTTCTCTTCAGCAGAGCTTTCTTCCAAGTGCTTGCCGCACGGTGCTCTGGGTGAGGTGGGCTCTGCTAAGGAGGGAACACCCTGGTGCTGTGGAGCTGCCTCAGTAGCAGCCTGCTGAACCTCAGTCGTGACTGGGCTTCCTGGAGAGGCTTCTCTCGAGTCAGGAGTTTGTAGCTTACAAGAAAACAAGGCAGGGTTTGAAATGCCAGTGAGACCATGTTCAACCCTTTCCTAGGCCCACCTTTAGTTTTCCAGTATGAACGTAGCTTACAGGAGGCGACAGCTGTCCCTTTCAAATCCATGCTTAGCAGAGGAATGGGGTTGCTGCAGCGTACACATGCTCACTTTGTTCTTGTTGCGGTTTAGTTCAACAAAATAAGGTGCTTGAAGCTTCCTAGCTAAATGAGTTGGTGGCTATTTAATGTTTATATTAAATCTAAATGCAGTCTTGTTCAGTTCTAGGCGCACCACATGGGCTGAAGAAAGGAAGCTCAATACGGAGACATTTGGAGTGTCAGGACGGTTCCTTCGTGGCCGCAGCTTTCGTGGTGGATTTCGAGGCGGAAGGGGCAGCGGAGCAGCAAGGCGAAACCAAACCACTCACAGAGCTGGTACTGGCAGAGTGTAACTTCAGAGGCAAGTTTTTTAGCAAGTGTAAATACTGTCTCTGAGCCAGGTCTTGTCTCATTCCTTGCCTGAACTGTCTGTGCAACCTCTTCTGCTCTCCAGTCTCGTGGACATATAAGAACTGTTCCTTATTGTATCTGATCTGTCTGTCGAGGTGGTAGAAGGAAATATGAGTGGCTTTAATGTGTTCTTTGACATGTTGATTGTTCTGTCGATTTTGTGGGTGAGCCTTGTGCCCCTGGGTGAGCCTTGTGCCTGTGAAAGCAAGAGCTGCTGGTCTGAGCTGGGGCTCCAGTAAGCATTTCAGTTGATACATGGGTATGAACTTTGCTGCTTTTGTTTTCCTGGGGGAAGATCCCTGTGTTACCAAATCTAACGCTGCCTTTTTTCTGAATAGGTTCTAACATCTCTCCTGAGAGGATGAAACTGTATATAGAAAGAAAACAACCAACTGCTGCACTAATGTGGGAAAATGGTTCATATTGTTTACTGTCTCAGCTCAAGCGACAGAACTTCATGTACTTACTACTGCTTATATTCTGGACTTATTTTGGACCAGCAACTGTCAGCTGGAATATTCTTTGGAAGAGGGAATGTGTTCAGGGGTACCTTCTTCAGGGTGTCTTTTTTGTTTGTGTTTGTTTTTTTTAAGTGCAGACTAACTTACATGGTTCTTCTTTCTGGGTCTCTCAAAGGCTGCTACAGTTTAAGCTTAAAGTCAGACTCCTTTTCTGAACCCTGAAGAAGATAAATCATGGTATTTTAACATGGAACCAAAGCTCACTTGAAATAAACCAGCTACAATTTGTTTGTTTGGGTAACCAAATGGATTCTGTGGTGCTGCTGGTCTGGCTGTTCTCAGCAGCAGGTGTGAAGTAGCACTTGGTATCTGGAAGGATGGATTCCTGGTGCTGAGGAGTTATGTATATTGTCACTTGGGAATACTGGATTGTTGATCATGTCGTAGTGTAAATGACTGTACAGCTGTTTGGCGGCTGGTACTAACGCGGAGGTGCTGCAGGCTGATGGAACCGTGCCTCTCCTCGAGCTGAAGGGTGCCGGGCGCTCCTCGGAGGCTTGGAGCTCCTCGCTGGGTCAGGGCAGTGCCGGGGGGACGGTGGGCCGTGCCCTCGGCGGGACGGGGCAGCAAGTGTCTCCCCTCATGTGCTCGGAATAAAGAGTTTTTGGCAGCAGGTCGCTGTCTGGGAAGGAAAGCTGAAGCTCTGACTTCTCGCCTCAGTTTGTACCTCGCTCGTAGGTAGTACCAAACGCAAACAGTTCTCTGTACACTAGTAGACTGTGGTGGAACACTATGGAATGTTTTCATTAAACTAGGGATGGGAGTCCATATAATGAAGCTTAACGGATGGGCATGTTTAATTTGTTTCCTCTGTACCCCCCATACTGTAAATAGTTTAGTTGTTTTTCTTTTGTTTTTAAAAATCTGTATGTGGGGAGAGGGGCTGGGAGGGGGGTTTACATTTGTTTGCATGAGTAAGTGGGTTAAATTGCTATAGGCATGTGTCCCTTTTTTGGTTGGTAGGGAATTTTTGTCGAAAAAGCACCTTGATGACTGAACCCCTTACATAGCTAGAGTTTTTTAGTTATGCATTGACCTAGGTTACTGTAAAAGCTTGGATTTATTTTTGTAGGACTTTATCGCTAAGAGTTAGAACATAGCAGTGGGGCTGCTCTTTGGAGTAATGTAAATTGTAATTATAATAAACATGTAAATGTTTAACGTTTCTCTCCCACTTTGTTCTGTACGTCGCTCAGTAACACCCACCCGTCCAGCTCCTCAGATGCCGGTCCTAGCAGGGCTCCAGGCCAAGTCAAAGAAAACTGCGCTGCGGGGTTCGGGCAGGCCTGGAGGGTATTACCCCGCATTTGAAAAGGGCTTAAAACCCCTAATCCAGGCACTGACCCCTCGTTACTGTTACCCGTGTTTTGGCTCTTGTTGAGGAATTGCGCTGGGGGGTGTTCCTGTTGCCCAGACCACCCCCAGCACGCTGCCCGGCGCAGCCCCAGTCCCACGGCTGGTGGGGCTAAACTGGAGCTCGTTTTGGGTGGCAGCGCTGCTGGTTCAGTAGCCACAAATGCCTCCAGTAGCTGGGCTCATACCTGCAGAACAGGGCGCGTGCTGGAACAGCTTCCCCCGAAGCTGCTACAAACCTCTAATTTCTGTGCTGGCGAAACAGCCATCGGGTGTAAAGATGGAATTGCACAGCTGACTTGTCTGAGGTGGCTGTGGCAAAAAGAGAAATCATTGTTCACTTCTGTGTAATAATGCCCTTTTAATTTCTAAGGCAGTAATTCCCCTTGTCTCTACAGTAAAGCCTCAGCTGTAATACAGGAGCCAACTGTTGTTACTGACAGTGCTGAAGGTGCTGTGCTGTGGCCGCATCCCTGGCTGCGCTGCATGGGGGCTCCCGGGGAGGCTCAGTCCCAGCTCGTCGACTGCAGCCCTTCTCCCGTGGGAATACTCCTTCCCGGGGCAGGCGGATGCTCCAGGGCTTTGCTCCAGCCCTGTCGGCTTCCCAGTGGAAGCTGAGGAACGTGGGGGAACCAAACAGCCTTCATAACTCTAGAATTCCAGTCCAAGGACTGATAAATGAAACAACACCCTCTCCCAGCAACTCCCTTTCTCCAGCTGCTGTGGTCCAGTGCTTTCCTGAGCAGGAGGACGAAGCACTTCAGCTTTCCTGGCCTTGATGCCTGTGTGATACTCTGCCCCCACTTTGCCTTGCAGTATTGATCTGTAAACAGCTTAGCTGTGGTGCGGGAGGCCAGGGAGTGCGTGAGACACTGCAGGGCCGTGTCTGCTGCCCGGCGCAGTCTCCCCAGGGACCCTCAGGGGGTGAAAGATGTCGGGGCAGGGGCTCGGGCAGCACAGCTCCCTCTTGCAGGGGACTGGGACACTCGGGTCCTCGCTGTGCTGCTGCCAGGTAAGTCTTGCTTTGTACCTGTAAAAACACGTGCTGGTTGTCAGCAGCAGACGGAAGAGCTGCTTTTGAGGGCTTGGTGGATGTAAATAGCGAAACTTTTATAATTACTGTTGGGAGCAGGTACTGAGCCTTATGGGTAAGAGCTGGGGAGGGGGAGAGGCCTGAGGCTTCTCCAGGTCACTCCAGCCACAGTGACCAACTTCCCCTTCCCTGAAAGCTGGGACTAGAGGTGCCCGAAGAGTACAGGTGGAATGGACAAAGCCTTTTATTGTGCTTAACGGTTGTATTGGAAGAGAAACAAAGTGCCAGGAGCAACAACAGAAAAATACACTTTTTACCATAGAGCCAGGGCTGCTCACGTGCAGTGCGAGGGAGGGGAGCTGCGCTCGGTTCTGTACCCACTTTGTCTCAGAGCNCTGCAGTGCGAGGGAGGGGAGCTGCACTCGGTTCTGTACCCACTTTGTCTCAGAGCAGCTCAGGCCCGTGAGCCCCTGGGCCAGCAGGACCAGCTTCAGCCCCAGCAGGATCCTGCCCCTGCCCCAGCCTGCCTTCTCCGTGTCACGGGGGGGCCGTGGAGCACCCGCTGCGGTGCCCAGAGCACTGCCCTCCTCAGCCTCCCTACAGCACAGGGAGTGTGACAGCACATCGATCAGCTGGAAGGAGCTTTCCCATGGCCAGAACTGGAGAGTGGAGATGCCACAATGCAAATAGCATCACCTCTGGACTAGTTTTAAAGCATTTGAGTAAACAGTTGTCACCTGACACCTTCAGATTTATATATTTCTAAGTTTATTGCATTACACATGTCAATGTGCGCAGTGAGTCAATGGCACAGAGCAGATCCTGCCTCTCCAAAGCAACATGACTTTGGTGTGTGGCTGCGCAGCCGCAGGTCTCTGCATCCCTTACAGCGTCTCAGCCAGCCCCCTGCGCCGAAGGGAAGAGAGAACTGGCTCACGCCACTGCTGGGACTGGGAACAGGAAACAGGCTCGACCAGAAACCCAGTTAAACCCAATTCCAGTGGGAGACACAGCGTGAGGGTAAATACCAGAAGGGAAGAGGGGAGTAGAGCGTTATGGTTTAGCTATGCTGTATGGAACATTCTTCGCAGTTATTTTTAGCATTAGGAAGCGACCGGTCTGTAAATCCCACTGCGGGTACTCACAAGAGCAGCACTTTATTCTGAACCAGATGAATCATGCAGGGTCTATGTCAGCACAGAGCTGTGACAACGCACTTGCGATAGCGCCGGGCAGCTCTCCTGCACCACCCCTGCGCTGCCCAGCGCCTGCGCTCACAGGGCTCATGTCCAGGCCCCATCCATTTACATTTGAAGATGCTACTTTGGGGGGAAAAAAGCCTAATTCTATATTAGTTATGTTCTGTTGAGGCCATAACACAACCCTTGAGATGGCTACTTAGGGAAAAAAAAAAGGACACCAACACCTGAGCCAGGGTGGAAGAGAATCATTAAACAAACTGAAGTGTCCCAGGAAAAAAATGCAAACAAAGTCTTCATCCTTTAATGGGTCACTACTGCTGTTTTGTAGCCAACCAAATAATAGAAGGTAATTAAAATCTAAGGAACAGACAGATTTTTTTTTAAAACAACGGTTTAAAAAAAAAATCAGTAGGTTTATTGTAGGTCTCAAGAAGGGCACAGGAGGAGTAAGTGGAATGCCTACACGTCTATACAGAGCAACCCATCGCTTGAATTAAAAAGAAGCAGCTAAGCCATCGAATGAAATTCATCATGATGTTTTCTTCTGTTTTTTCTTCTCATTTTCTTCCTTTTCTTTTTCAATTTCAGCAACATACTTCTCAATTTCTTCAGGGTTGAGAATCTAAAACAGAGACACAGGTGACCCTCCAGGCACTAATACAATGTAGAGGCTTTTACTTAAGCAATTCTAGTTCTGCCATGGAAAGGAAGTTAACTGGTGTTTATCCAGACGCAGGCACCCTGCGCAGACACAACAGCATTCCTTGGCCACTGATAACGAACAGAAGCATTTGTGACACGAGGGGCTGGCAGTTAACGCAGACCAACAGGGAGAGTGTCAGAGGAACCGCTGCAAGGGGAGAAGAGCAGAACAGAGACCTTACCTTCAGCGGCTGTTCTCGCCTCATCACTGCCAGCTCGATGTTCTTCCCACCAGACTGCACAACCTTCACAAGAGTTACATGTAGGTATTAGCAGCGTGTCCATTAATTAATTCTAACAGACCCCTTTCCAGTCTTCTCAGAAGGAGAAGAGATACGGACGGGGAGTGTTTCGCTCATTAGCTCTAAGCTCCGGACTCCGGAGTAGCAGTGTGACTCTCAAAAAAAGTAAGGGTCTTCCTCTGGCATCAACGCATGCAGCAGCTGGCGAAGAACATCTCATCTCCACCATCTGACTTTTGGTATTTTCGGTATCTTAAACTTCAATACAGAAGTAAAATATTCTGCATAATGTTTAGCCCATCTTTGGTGCGTTTATTTGAACGCCCAGAACTGAGGTCTGTTTCCCTCCCCAGAGCACTGCCAGTGAGTTCTGTGTAAGGCACAAAGATTTTCATGTACTCACATTTAAGTTGTTAATCCAGAGATACAGTGAACAGCCACACAGGGGACCCGAAACAGACTCACCTCAAGAAGTGCCTTGATGACAAGTTTAATAGTTAGATCGTCTGTTTCAATGGCTTCATCGGTATAGTTTTTCTCCAGGAATTCACGCACAGATTTGGCTCCTCTGCCAATGGCATTAGCCTGGGAAGATCAAGGGGAAAAAAAGATAATGAAGGGAAGTTTAGAAAATACTTCATTTACAGAACAAGCAAGAAATAAGAGTTGCACAATTACACAACCTGAAACCAATTTGTGATCACCATGTATTTTTCAGGAGACTGAACATGTTACTTCCCACACATCACACAAAAAGACAGTTGTCAGGCACAGGTGGCAGGGTTGGGTTTTTTGCAGGGGGGAAACAGGACAAGATTTCCCAAGTAAAGCTGAACTGTGGACTGCCATTCTCAGTAAATTTCATCAGTAAGGATTTTTGCAGCTGTGAGCCAGCACCATCTGGCCAGTGAGATCTCCTTTCTACACCAGTCTCTCTTTAAAGGAGACATTAACTCACAAACATTTCATTACATTTCCACAAGAGACAGAATCAACTCACCTTCCAAGCATGGTATGTACCGGAGGGATCGGTCTGGTACAGCCGTGGGGTTCCATCAAAGTCAAATCCCACGATAAGAGCGGAGATACCGAAAGGTCTGCGACCATTGCTTTGTGTGTACCTCTGATCAGAAAGAAGAAACACTCATTTCAGCAGCAGTTCCAAAAATATTTGGAGACTGGAAAGCAGACACTGTAGAAGTTACAACCAGAAGAGCCACCAGAAATATTTTTAGCGGGCTCTCTTACCAATCTACCTGTTAAAGTCAGAGTGCTGTGTCTTACAGAAGACCCTAAGCAAGGTAAGCAAGAGGTGGTTATTGTTCCACCCCTGTTCCTAACACCTGCTGAAGTTCGCTGCCTGATTACAGCCACTGCGCAGAATCCCTCTCGCACGCCGGGTGGTGCCGAGAGACAGAGTGTGCCAAGTCAGCAAGCCCAGGTGTAGCGCTCCACTTTGGCAAGCATGCTTAGGCCGCCAAAAAAGAGGATGACGATACCCAATCACAAAGTCAGTTTTCACCAACAATTTGTAGTAATTCCATCAGAAAGCACCGCCTCATCGGTGGCGATAAGCAGGCTACGGCAAAGCCCCTATTACAGCCCTCCCGCTGCCATGGGGCTAGCAACGTCGCTGCCACGTCGCACGCCAGAAGCGCCCACGAAGAGGGAGGCCGGGCAGCAGCAGCAGCACTCCCGCGGCAGGGATGCTGTGCAAGAGTCAGGGTCTGTACCAGTTCTAGAGAAACCATTAGTGTGCCAGAATGAAACACACAAATGTGAGATTACTGTAGAGGAACGGTGTGAAACTTTGGAAAGTGCTATTCTGCGCTGGCAGGCTGGTGATTACTGTAAGAATTACACGATTATTGCCATCACTATACTAACACAAGTCTGTGCATAAATAAATCAGACTTTTTCTAACCCCACTAGTTGCTGAAAATCAGTTTAATATACTGGCAAATGAATACTTTTATCACAGAATGCAGATGGGCATATGTTGACCCTGTAAATCATTTCAAATTCATGAATATCAGATATAACATATTAAGTACCGCACTGTTTTGCTCCCCTCTCACCCTTCCCTGCAATGGCTTAGTAGGAGGGAAAAATGAAGAAGAGCCGCCAAGACGTTTTGACAATAACACAGCACCATTGTTATAAGAGCAAACTAGAACTGTAGATTAGCGAGTGTTCCTGATGATATCACAAATGTAATTATGCAGTCCTTACAAGTACTAATTAATTTCTTCATCTTTGGGAAAAAAAAAAGAGAGTAATCAATCCTCCTTTTCTGTTACTATATCTCTATTTCCAATAAACACCCACAATGTGTTCTGTTATGCTGATTTTTACCAGCTGAGTAGAAGGCGGCCAGGACAGACATGTTACACCCTTAGTCTGAAGCGCTGTTCATCAGGATGTATTTTAAGCGTCTCTGTGCAGTCCAACATACCTGTTTCAGACTAGCAATGTAACGCGTGATGTACTCCACGGTGACAGGATCCTCCACGGTAAGTCTGTGGCTTTGACACTCCACACGAGCTCTATTTATAACTATTCTGGCATCAGCCGTCAGCCCTGAAACGACAGTTTTTCTCCAATTCACGCTTCGTACCATATGCACACATAAACCAGCTAGTCTTGCCCCAAAAGGCTCACAAGGTCCATGTCAACAGCAATGAAAAAAGCAAACGAGAGATCCCACTTTCTCAGGTTTGCTGAGCAAGAATAATATTTTTAAGGCAACAGAAAGAAGCTAATGTACCAAAATAACTAGAGGATTTACTTTACAGCTTTCGTGTTTGTTAGATAGCACATGCAATTCTGAACCAGGTAATTGCACTACTACTGACAGCGTTCCATCTAACAGCAAATTAGCAAAGCCATGTCAATTCTCACACACATTGGTTTTATTTCATGTGCAGTCCCCCTAACCATAAGGCAGCTTTCTCTGCACAGCAAATCTTGTCTAGTTGATGAGGCTACAGCAGCATGATGTTAGTTGACAAAAACGAGTAAGACCCTATAAAAAAAATTTAAAAGAAACTTGTTTCTTATCTTCTTTTTTAGCTTATGATGCCATTTGCAATTTACAGCCTCGTTTCTATTAGAGAACTTTTCTTCAAGCTTGTGAACCCACCCGCACGTATCACAACCCTTAGGTAAGGCAGCAAAGCAGCACAGTAAATCCAAAATCCATTGGTTTTGCCAGTTAGATCAGCTCTCCCCTTAAAGCACAAACTGACACAAAGATTCTAAACTACTTAGAGAGAGGAGAAACCTTCTGAAACACATTTTCTCTCCATTTACGTCGGGTTTTTTAACTTTCATGCCTCCTGTTCAAGCTTTCAACATTGGAAATTGAGACGTTTGGAACAGCAAGAATGTGGAGTTAGAATATTTACGCTTCAAATCCAGAGCTGTTCATTCAGAAAGAGTCTTCTGAACCAGAACAGAGATTTTTCTTTTTATGCAAGACTGAAAAATTTAGCTTTTTTGGCTTGATGCATACAGGAAAAGATCCCAGTAATACCAAATGTTTCTTATACCCCCATAATATGTATCAATAATACATATTTTATACAAAAAATAAAATATTTAATTTTAAATACATAAAATATATTAAGTAAATATATATAAAAATTTAAATATATATTTAAACAGTATACATCTGTATCTGTGCCAATGACACACCAGTTCTCAGTCTTCATCCTCACATTAAACCTAGAGGACCTTAGTAACTTTAACACGTATTTCCCCTCATGAGATCACTGGCTCGCTCGCTATATTTATCCATACAGTAGGCTGCTCTTATTTAAAAAAGAATAAGCAATTGTGGAAATACACTCCTTCCCCACAGTCCTCAGCCAGTTACGCTAAGTACTTTATGTTCTCAGAATCCATAAACATACCCAAAGGTGCTCCAGTAACTGCCAAAACCCCCAAAGGGATCACGTACCTGCAAAAGCCATGCAGACGTTGTCATCAAGAGCGCAGATCTTCCGTACAGTTCTTTCATCCTGAAGTTTTGCCACAGACTTCTTTTCCACACCAAGAACAACAATATCCTTCCCTCTTACTCCAACCTTCAACACATTAAGAAGAAGAAAAAAGTTAAGCTAGGCCCAAAAAACCTAGTTGTTGCAGACTTTACTGAAATGAGTAGGAAAGACCAGCCAACCATAAAACCCCCACATTGTAAACATTTTTTGAACTTGAAGTCAACATTTTATTTCCTATTGCCACAACGTGGAGCAAGAACTGATGTAACAAAAATTGCATTAGATTGCGGGGTGCAGTTTCATAATCAGCTCACACCAATTTAAATCCGCGTGGCTCCCAAGAGATATATTCCCACTCCTCTTACCAACTGTGTTTTCCCCAACTCTCCCCAATACCAGCACTCGCATTTCCACAGCCACAGAAGCAGGATCAACAACGAAACTACCACTACAACCAGTCCAGCGGCATTGCTCAAGTCAGAACCCAAAGCACTGAAGATCAGACCCCGTAAAAATCTACAAGCAGCCCGTCAGTAGCCTGCTGCCTTAACATCCTACTTCCTACTTCAAATATACCTTTTCCAGCATCAGGGAGGAAAAAAACAGTNTTTTTCCAGCATCAGGGAGGAAAAAAAACAGTTGACCTTTTACACTCATTCCCACTGCTGCTCATAGGGCGATGGGAACCGTTCCGTCTTACGGGGTGGCCCCGCTGTTAGAGCGTGACCAATGCTTCCAAAAACACTGAGCTCAACCAACTGCTCGACAAGAGACAAGACAGAGGTACATTATATTGTAGGTTAGCTCCACTTTTACAGCGTTTTTCATTTCTGAAAAGGAAGAGGAGCCTACTTGGCACCGAGTCCTGTTACATTTATTCCCATCCCATAGGCAGCACGTTTTCTTCCAAATACTTTGTTATTTGGGAACTGGTACTTTTTTCCCCTCTCTCCCCCGAATGAAGAAAAAACCAAACCTTTCACTGAGCAAAAGCTCGGGACGACTGGGAGGCAGAAAGTCGCCTCCGCAGGCCCTCAGTGACCGCTCCCGGTCCCCCGGGAAGGCGCACCCCGCACAGGCCGAGACCGCCGCTGCGGCGGGCGGGCACCAGCCCCGGCCCTCGGGGGACACCGGACACCCGCCGCTGCTAGGCCTCAACGCAAACACACCCCACCGTTCCCCGCCGAAGAGCCACGGTAACGGCCCGCGACAGGCCCCGAGCGCTACAGGCGGCACGCCGCCCGCTCAGCGGAGATCGCCGATTTCTACGGCGGCTCCCGACCCGGGATCCCGCCCGAACGCCGCCGCTGCGGCCTCAGGGCATCTCTCCGGCAGCGGGGCACGGCTGCCCGCCCCTGCCCGCCCGCTGCTGCCCCGGGCCCGGCGGGCCGGGGAGCGCGGCCGGGGCAGGCGCCACCCCGGGCCTTCCCTCAGCCAGCCGGCCCGCCGCCCCCACGGCCGCCCGCCCCGCGCTCACTCACCGCGGTGGAGCCCTTCTTCACCGCCTCCTGGGCGTACTCCACCTGGAAGAGGTGCCCGTCCGGCGAGAAGACGGTGATGGCGCGGTCGTAGCTCATGGCTGCCGCCCGTGCGTCCCCGCGGGGCCGGAACCAGCCGCCTCCCTCAAAACAGCACACTCATCCCCCGCCCGCCGCTTCCGGCGCCCGCCGCCATTCCGCCGGCACGCCGACGGCGCCCCCTGCGCCAACTCCGTACGCTGCACCCCAAAGCCCGCCGCGGAGGGGCGGGGCCCCATCTGCGCTCTTGGCGTAGGGAGTCCGCCTTACGCACCCGGCGGAGGCGGCCGCCTCCCCCTCCCTCCTTGGCGTACAAGGCGGCCGCCCTACGCAGTTGGCGCAGCTGGCGGCTGCCGGCGGAGGCAGGAGCCGCCGCTCGCCTGCGACAGGAAGCCCCGCGGCCGGGACGCACCATGTGCGGCGGGCGGGGAGAGGCGGCGGGCCGGCGGGGGCCGCCTCCCGCCCCCTCCCCGCCTCCCCGCCGCCGCCTCCCCGCCCCGAGCCGGCGGGGGAAGGAAGCGGCGGGGGCCGGGGAGGCGCGGGCCGGCCGGCGGTGCGGTGCCGGCGGCCGATCGCGGGGCGCAGATCGTACCATCTGCGGCGGCTCCCCC
>RSEF01000020.1:6929111-6975044 GCA_003993805.1 Himantopus leucocephalus
CCCCCCGCCCCGTGCACTGCGGCGAGCCTGTGCGCGGCGAGAGCGGCCAGATAATAACAATATTATTAGAGCCGGGAACCGGTACATTACAGACACATAAAAAAACCCACCCCCACCATGTCGGTTGCCTTTGCTTCTGCTCGCCCAAGAGGCAAAGGGGAGGTCACCCAGCAAACTATCCAGAAGGTAAAAAGCATGCTTTTCTACGGAGAATTGTAGCGCTCGGCGCGGCCGCCGAGGAAGGCGGCTGGAGGCTGGGGCGGGCAGGAGGAGCGGTGAATTTGGCAGGGCTGCAGAGACGGACGGCTGGAGAGAGAGGTGGGGGAAGGAGGAGGAGGAGGAGGAGGAGGAGGAGGAACAAAGCGAAGGTGTTGAGCTCGCTGCGAAGAGAGCGAGGAGGACGCGGGGAGCGGAGCCGGGCTGGCACCCTGCGCCCGGGGGGGGGGCGGCCGGCGGCGCGCCGGGACGTTGCAATAAAATCTGCAAATACGGGGTTTAATTTCTGATGGCCTGTCAGCTGCTGCCACCCCCCCCCCCAATCCAACCTAAAAAATGAATTAAAATAAAATCTTCATTTTTTGCAAGGGTTCTCTTTTGTATGGGGATGCAGAATTTTACTCCCTCAGAAGATAGAGGGAGCACCAATCGCTGCTATTTCTCATATACTATGATGATTATTACTATTATTTGTGATGCGTTTATTGACGTCCACTGGCAAACAAAGGTTTTGAAAGATTTCTCTGCTGTGGGGGCCAAAGCGGGGGGCTGCCAGCTGGGAAGGGATTGCCCCCCGTTCCGCAGGAGCGACAGCAGGGACGCGCCGGCACCCCTTCCTCCGGCAGAGGGTCGCGGGCAGTAAGGAAGAGGCTGGAAATGTCAATAAAGAACATGCATGTGTTTACTTTGACCGCTATTTGTCATTTGTACAGCGTATTTTTGCGCGTTCCCCGCCGCACGGGTGCTGCGTGTACGCGGAGCCGTGCCCCACGGTGGGGGCGAGGGGTGCCTGTTCTTCGTGGCCCGTTCGGAAATAGCCACCAGTGAAGAAGTGCCATTGCCAGTACAGCAGTTAACCACCGGCGCGGGGGGCTGGAGCCAAACCATTATCTGGTGCCAATTTATGCCTTCTAGGGAAAAAAAAAAAAAAACCCAAACCCTCAGTGGCAGACTGTGACAGAGCAGAGATTACGGCAGCACAAACTGCTGTCGGAGAGACTGGAGAGATGACTTGAATCTCGGGAGACTGTGTGGAAACTAATCCCGTTCTGTGTAGCTCTTGCAGCACACGTAGTATTGTGAACCAATTAATTTTAAATACTAAAATATTTCAGACTCAGTGGGTAAGCGTTTCTCTAACCTCCAGATCGGTTGGGGTTAGGACAGAGTTTCACAATTCAGATAGTTTGTACTTAAAACCATGATGGTATCCACAGACAAAGGGCAGCCAAAGTGTCTTGGGTCTGATTTTCAAGCACTTTCCTTTTTGCATGTTCATGGACTTTATGGAAGCTTCAAAGTGTTATTTCTTTACCAATAATGTGTGGAACCGTTTCCTGTCTCAGGTACATTTGGTGGCATGGAACTCCAGGAAGGTTCCTCAGTGCTGGGCTGTTGGCAGGGACTTTGACAAGCGGTGACGCTGAGGAAGAGACTTGCAGGCGCAGTAACTGCATGGGCTGTATGGGCACGGATGGCAACGGGGCAGCGAGAGAGGGAGCAGGTGCTGGGCTGGCAACTCAAAAAATCCTCATTAAAGTGAGCTTTTTAGAACACATACCAATTTCATTGAAAAACAAGATTATTCTTATTTGCGTTCGTAATACATAAGCAGCTTATTTTTATTTATTAACTCAGTTTTGATCATCTTTCAAAGCTGTTACTATCCCAGTGCCAGCTATTCCTAAAATAGATTCCACACAGAGGAAGTTAGAACTTTTGACAAGACATCAGTGACGGTGGTGCTTTGAAATAGTTCATCAAATAGCATTTGCAGGGCGGTAAACTTCAGTTTCTTCTGTGTGATGGAGATGAGAACTGGGGTCTTTTTTCCAAGTAAGTTAGGAAAAGAGGTATTCCCGATTCCTTTTTCAGTAAGCAAAATGTTATTCAGTCAATTGTAGAAGCATAGCCCTTTCCTGACGAAGATAGCTGTAATGTTGCTTGGACTCTTGCTGCTGAATACGCATCTTAACTGCGTGTGAAAATATTGTCAGTGATATCTGTTGTGGAAGCTGAAAAGGACGGGTTTCTATTCTTTGCTAATTCTATACACAGGATTTCCACTGAGACAGGTGAAAATTCGGTATGACAATGAGAACAGAGCGTGAAACAAAGAGCTGCACTGTGCATCAGGCAGGAGTATTTTCTCCTAAAATTATGCGCTGCACCCGGGTTGCCATGTGAGCATAGGCATGCACGCAGGAGGAACATGGATTCCCGACTGACACAGTGGTGACGTTCCCCGCCGGCACTGGAGAGAGCAGCCTGCCGACCTGCCCTGGCAGGCCACAGCAACGCCCCTGCTCCTCAGCCCTGCCTGACGTGAGCTGCAGGTTGTCACCGCGAGTCCCAGCAGTCAGAGCCTGTGAGGGACAAGGGGGTCTGGACAAGTTAAGACCAACTTGTAAATTACAAGCAAGCAGGACAAGGCGAGCTCCCCAAGGGAGTGACTAGCTAGATTGCACGTGCATCCAAAAGACACTTCTGCTCGTTCTCCCGTCACCTAGCCCTTTGTTTGCATCTGAATGCATCAAGAATTTGTTCTGATCAGAACGCATACCTACACGGATTAATTCACATTTAACTCATATGAAAACATGTTGTTATTCTTTCCTCAAGAGTTCTTCTGTCCTGATGACTGGGTGGTTCAAAGGTCCAATCTTGCAAGCACTTAATAGCAGTGGTACCTACAAACTGTATTGTGTAGTGAGTTTTTGCCAGAGGCAAATCTAAATTTGTAAATACTGTTGTTATTTTTCAGTTCATTCACCTGCAGGAAGCTTGCTGCGTTCACAAAAAAGCTGGGCGAAAGAGAAAAGCTATTGTATCTGAAATTTGAAAATAAATCAAAGGCTATTTTAAGCTTTTAATTATATTGTAAGTCCATTAAATAAAGGTCAGTGGTCATTTTGTCCAGCAGCCCTGATATTCTTGGAGCAAGTCAGTCAGTAGAATGTATTGAATGACGCTAAGCTAGCAGCCACTGATACACGTAAATTAACTGATATGTAATAACTCTGTGTTTTCATTTTAAGTCCTTCCTGTATTAGAACTGAACTACCCCAAAGGGCACATTGGGATGTAATTCTCTTAAATGTGGTTTCAGCAGATCCGGTAATGCAAGTTAAGTTTTACTTCATCAAGCTTAGTAGTCCGCACACACTAGTCCTGTGCAGGAAAACTAGTAGGTTTAAATTGCTTGAAAGTAGGCATGTTAGTGAAATCTGAAGTTTTGGAAAGGGCTGGGTGATATTTTAGAATGAGGCAGAGGTATTTCATAGCGAAAGCGTTTTCCTTCTTCAGCATAAAAATCTGTCTGCCATTTAAGGAGCAAAAAAGGTAAGTCCATTAATTCTTCTGTGTTGCGTATTTCAGCTAACTCCTTTAAAGAGAACTGTTCGTAAGTGAATGACTCGGAAAGCACAATCTTGTGGCTCAATAAAGTCACGTGTAGGTACTTTGTAGTATCCTAAGGCAACAAAACTGCACGAAACACCATCCGCTGCCAAGAAGGGTGAATGTGGCGTATCACAAAAACACAGGACTTTAACACGATTCTTATAGTAACGTGTTTTGATCGTATTTCTTTTATGCAGATGCTAGATGAAAATCACCACCTAATACAATGTATTATGGATTATCAGAGCAAGGGGAAAACTGCAGAATGTACTCAGTGAGTATTGTGAGTTTTGGAGTATGTTAGAAATTTTTGGTGTACTCAAGAACAGTACTGTCAACAGTTCTGTTCACTGATCACTGAGAAAATAGTTGGACTATTTTTTTAGATTCACTTGTATTAAGAAATGTATATTGTTCTTGGAACAGAGGGGTTTTTTTTCTGAAGTGTTCGAGTATTTAGTATTTACAATATTTTTGACAGATCATTTATTAAAATAATTATAAACAATTATGGTTATTGGACCACTTGCTTTATGCAGATTCATTAAATAAACGTAGAATCAGGTACAAAGTTAAAGTAATTAAATGTTAAGGATCAGCCATGTGATTATCTACGGCAAAACCAATATGCACGTAGATATACCAGTTTGTAGCACTGCTTACTATTCCTAGAAAGCAAAATACTTTTATAGACTCGGGGTAAAATCTCAGTCGGGAAGAATAACCAATCTGCCCTATGAAAGGTCAAGTTATGGGGCCAAACCCAGAAAGCTGTACTTCCAAAAAAAGTAGTCTAAAAAAAGATACCTTTGCTAAAGAAGTCATGTCACCATTCTGGCTTCATTTTTGCCACTTTTCCCGCTTCCCAGCCATTTTCCCATTTTCAGAAGAATACTCATGCTAAAAAAGCATTTTCTCTTGCCTTCTTGGAATCCTCCCTGTTTCCAAAAGTTTGACTCTTCACTTTGCTCCGTGACACAGCTGTTAGTTTGCTTTTGGATGCCCTCCTCTATTATGAGCTGTTCCAGTTCATCGAGAGCTGTGAAGAAGCATAAATGGTGCTGGTGGTGCTTACTTGAGTAAACACTCCAGTTAGAGCACTCTTGAAAAAAACCTTGTTCTTCTCAGCTTGCTGGCAGGGCAAACGGGTTTTGGTTTTTGGAGTTCTGGAATTTCATTACTACTAGGACCCTTGTTAAACAGAGGAAGAAGTGGCTAATTGTTCGAGCAGCTGACCGGGTGTCAGTACTCAAAGACTGAGGTCCCAGCTTCGCAGTTTGCTCAAAGTGCTTTCAAAGGAGAGTGTATTTTACCTCTCCCTTCCCCCAAGTTTACCCATTTGTAAAAGAGGTGTCGAACACACTGATCCTTGATGAAAAGCATGACAGCACAGATATAGGTGATTACTATTGCTATTTATTATGACAGATGAAAAGTGGGCTAATGTAATTTAAGTAATCATTTGTAAATGGAAAGAAAAAAAGAGAAACATTTGGAATTTTCTGTATTGTTAACACTTTCCAAATAAGCTTTACTCCTTATTCTGTAGATACCAACAAATCTTGCACAGAAACCTGGTTTACTTGGCAACAATAGCAGATTCTAACCAGAATATGCAGTCCTTGCTTCCTGCTGTAAGTACCCATGCTATCATCAGATACATTTACTATGCCAGAGGGAAATGTTTGTTGATTCTGTTACTGATCACTGCCAATAAACCATTTTTTTATATTTTTCCAGCTAAAAGTTTTGAAGCGGTCAAGTAGACCACAAAACAAATCAAAACAAATCGAAAGTTACTTTTACTGTGTTTAAAACTGTCTCCATAGCTCAAGTCCTATATGCCATAAATAGTGCAGTGGTACAGATCTGAACAGGCTCCATTTGTTCCAGATTCATTATTCTTTACTTATTCTTACTGTAGTCTTTACTCAGGAAAAAAATGCCACTATTTTATGTCAAAAATCTAATTTAGCATTTGGGCATTGGTTTGTCTTTAAACATTGTGTTATTCTTGCTAAATGGATTGATTTTGGAGGTATCACAAAGGTCATTTTGTCAACTATCGTCTTTGCTAATGCATATCCCCTCAGCAGTTGTGTTTTGACCAACACAAAATGAAATTCATGTAAGTACAGAAGAATGGGCACAGAAGCCAGACTATTATAAGCACGGTTTTAAGATCTCCACTGTGCTGCCTGCTGGCTTCTCTGTATCGTGCTGAATGTCACTCACACAGTAGTCACACGAAGAAAGGTTTACGCAAGCAAGCCCAAAAAGTGAAGGAAGCACAAATTTAGTTGAGGCAGTTTTTAGTCATAGTCAGGCTAATTTGGGGGTTATTATTTTTCTAATTAAAACCTAACCAAAAATTTGCTTCTCCTCCTTGTTATTTGCAGCCACCAACGCAAAACATAAACTTGGGCCCAGGAGGAATGACTCAGAGTGCATCCAACCAATCTCTCCATTCACAGAGCAATCTCAGTGATGCAATTGGGACGGGCCTTCCTCCTTCCTCCCTCATGCAGAGTCAGATTAGCAATGGTGAGCTCTGGTCCCCTTTGTGCTGCTTTGCTGTTGCTTGGCAACAAAATCATTAATGCAGAATATACTTACAGAGCTGTAAAAGACCTCTCCTAACTCACCTTTCAGGCATATGGGGATTTCAGGCACATGGTGAAATCATCACAAAATGGCTACAGTCAGTAATGATGCTGGCTTCTGCAAGGACTCCAATCTGCTTAGTATTTCTAGAGGGGAAATTAAAAACATTTTTTAAAAAAATGCATAATGAAAATCACCAAGTAAAGATGCATCCAAGTTTTTAGTAAGAAAAATGATACATTGTGGTATTTTTCTCTTGAAAGTGGTGGGGTTGGCCAGGGTAAAATGGAATTGCTTGCACGACTAACCGCACAAGCAAGCCTTTAGATTGCAGAGACCTTCCAGGATGCAGGCCGCCTTAAAAATGATTTGGTGTTGCCTCAGTCTTTGTCCTCTACAGAAGCTTGCAGAGATTGTACTACATAGCCAAAGAGTTTGCACAGCCATTTCATATCAGTAAGATAATGTACTTTGTCTATCTGTTTCTTTTGTTCATGCAACTAAAAAGAAACTAATTGAAAGACAAATTATTTTTTTACTCTGTGCATTTTATAGTATGAATAATGTGTTTATTTATTTTGTAGTTCATAGTTATTTAGTCAGTTCTTGTTTCTGTGAGTATTTCCCAGAGTGACAGAGAGAGAAAACAGTTTCTATAAATAGAAATATCTGATTGTAAAATCACAGACCTTGGCAGGGAGACTCAAGAGCAGATGCAAGCCATGAAATCGCTTCTGACTTTTTAAGAATTTATTTGTGGTCAAGCTGATAGTACCTTTTAAACTAATGGATGAGGTACCCACTTTAAACAGTTACAGCTTGTAAAGTGAACTTATTACATTTATCTGGGCCTTCTTTTTGAAAGATTTATTAAGTAGTATAAGTATTCTAGTAAGTCAGCCAAATGTGTTACTAAGAATCTATATTTTCAGTGTTGTTGTTGCTGTTTTTTTATTTGCCCCCTATCCTTCAGTTCTGTATAGTAATTTAGTGCTGATTGAAAGAACCAGACTGGCAGTCCTGGAGACTGGAGTCATCGCAGAACAGAAGCAGCCAGGGCACGTTACCTCACATTGCGCCAACCCAGTGCTAAAACCCAGCCTGAGCTGGGGGGGTCTCAGGGTAGTTCACTCTCTGCCCAGTCACTGAGACTGTCACTTGGGTAGTGCCAGGTATTTTATCATGAAAATATCAGTCCACTGGCAACCAGGCTGAGGACATAGCTACACTTCAGAACTAAGGTGTGACTGAGAATGCAGTAGCTTGCCTCTTCCAAGTAGCCTAGGTAACAGCCGCAGCAATGGCACGTGCTCCGCTGCCAAATGGGACCCGCACACCCTCAGGCTCGGGGACGCTCCCCTTGGTTGCCAGCCTCTACTGCTACTGCCTCTGTGCCAGCTAGAATCCAGTTAGCACAATGATGCTAGATGACACAGCAGTCTGTATGTGCAGATAGACTTTGAGATGGAGAAATTATTTCACATCGGTGAACAGTTTTTGGACAGCATTTTTTGGAAATCGAGTAAATTTGCACAAACAATTCAAACATATATAGGGCTCTAGTACTTGTGAAAATTTCTCATCTCATGGCAGTAGAGATGAAAGTCCTTAATGAACAGGTACAGCATTGTAAGAGAGGGAAGAACAGGGAAGAATCCATAGAAGCTACTACATTTTATTCTTTATTGTCCTCAGTCAGGACTTTACAGGGATCACCTCTGCAGGACAGTAACTGCGTAATTCCCTACATACACGGTAACTCTCCATAGTGGCAGCTACGTCAATTGTAATGATAATTCTGTTGATGGGAACAAGCTAATAAACAACCCACTGAGATTTCAAGTAATCCACCATCCACAAGTCAGTGATTCTTCATGGCACAGCATGGCAGGCAAACCCATTAGATTCAATAAACCAACCAGTGAAACTCGGCTGCCTCCAGACAGAATCGGGCCCAACTGAGAATTGTAACTGTTCAGGAATCATGAATGAGGCCTTTCAAAGAAAAATCCAACTGCCTTAGATTCATGAAAGTATGAAAGAGGTTCAATGCTTTGTTTTACTGGTTTTATTTAAACACTTTTGGTCATGCTTTCATATTTTCCCTTACAACCACAAATTAGCTAAACCTTTTTTTTTTTGGCTTTGAAGAAGGCCAAGATTCTAGTAAGTTTTCCAGTGCAAACAGGGCAAGATTTACCAACACTTACTTCACTCCATCTCTCACTCAAAGCAACTGCTAGCTCCATTCAAACACCATGTGGTCTCGTGTTGCACAAGTAGAAGTATCAGCTTTGCAAGACATACAAAAACTGGAGCAAAACACAGGGCTAGATCTCTCTAGCCGTATATTGACCTGGCTCCACTGATTTCAGTGGAGCTGGTTCTCTTTATCTCTTGTTGAAAATGCTACTTGCATCTCTCCACCAGAGGAAAATATAATAATCTACAGCAAATTGTCTCATTTTGATGTCTATAAATACCATTAAGAGTAATTAATGAGGCTTGTACTAAGAGAATTAGATTCATTTTTCAGAGGCTGTAGATACACTTAATAACTGTGAATTAAAATATCGTTATCTAAACATTACAACATAATTTCGTCTCTTCTAGGGATTCTACATGTCTTCCATTCGACCTAAATTAATTTAGATTGACAACAATAGAGCTGAATTTAGATAGACAATACACACTATTGCAATTTAGATAGTTACAACACACAACGAAAATAACTTTCCAAAACTCATTCATAAAAGTATTTACAGCAACAAACAACGAAAAATAAGAACCAGATTATCCCCAATTTTAGTTACCCAACAGCAAGAGAATTTTTTAAAAAAAGCATACTGCCAGGTAAGCAGGATGAGACAAATCCAGGGTATAATTGGAGCAGTCTGATGATTACATATGGTGATGTTGGAAAGGGAGTACTGTAACAACAGGGGTTATTGTGGTGACTTGGAAAAATTATCTTCCGAAAGTCTGAGGTACTTTCAGTCAAACTTCAGGAAAGGGAGAGACAGACCTGTCCTCTGAGGACAGGGTCCCTGGGTATTTCATAAGTCCCAGCTAAGAAGGTTAGTTGGTTATAAAGGAACTGGATGGATGCAGCAATGAGTGAAGTGTTTCTCAGCCACTACTGTGCCTTCCCATTGTCACCATCAGTGTGAAAGGGGGAAGAGGAGTCAACAGCAGGACAGGAGGAAGGAAAGGACAAATTTGCAAAGGCTGGGATGTTTCCAGAGTCCATGTATTTTCTGAAGTATCTGAAATTACTGGCATTTTTTAGTTCTGCTGCGTGTGAGGAACTGGTTGTAGGGCATTGCTGCTGGTTTTCTTCTTCTTGTCTGCAATTCTGTACAGCCTGGATTTGGCTGCCAGGAAGAGGAGTATCACTCTGTGCAGTAGGCAGTTTTAATTTGTCTGTAGATAACAGGGAATTTTAATAATGAGGATTTTGTTTTGGTTTGGTTTGCCTTATCATAAGGTATTTTAGAAAGGCCGTGAGGGCTTTAATGCTCACTGTACGTTGCCAATAATAGCACAGATTTTCTTGTTGCTCTCTTTAATTTTTCTAGGTCCTAATCACGTGTCTATGCAGCAGTCAGGCCAGAACACTATGCCCACGACCTCTCTGAGTATGACTGTCAGCAGTCATGGAACTGGGCCTGGTTATAGCCATACAGTGCCTGCATCTCAGAATGTGCCAATGCAAGGCCAGGGGTCAATAGGCAATTATGTCTCTCGAACAAACATCAACATGCAGTCTAATCCAGGTAAACTCCCTCTTCCTCCTTCTGGGCCAACTTGACTTTTCAGTGACCTCAGAGGTTTACCACACATGAATTTGTTCTGTAAATATTTTCTGTAGACAGGGACAAACATACAAGAGGAAAAGACAGCTTTAAGACATCTCTGAATTTCAAGGTGTCAGGCAGCAGTGTAAGTCAGAACAGTTTCAGACTTGCTTTAACTTACACGGAATTGCTGTGGTTAGCATTGAGTTGGGGAAAAGAGGGTTAGCTCAAAGTGCAGCAGCACTGTCTGATAGCCCCTGGCAGCAAATCCCTCAATGGTGGGAGGGATCTGAGAAGCACCTTTAATCCTAGATGAAAGAGCCCACGAAAGAGCAATACACATTTACTGTCTGTACATTACTACCCCTTTTTTTGTTATTTTATTGATACTTCACACTGCTTGCAGGGCATAGAGAGACATAGAGAGAGACTAGCAGACAACTCAGAATTAATCTCTTAATCTGTAAAAATGTTTGCTACTGAGTATTGAATGGGATGTCCAATGCTTAAGAATTCTTTCCAACAATATGAAATTTAGGGATCAAATAAATCCTAGAATGTCAGTTTATTTAAACTGTGTAATCACCAGGTGTATAATAAAATGGAATTAGAAGAAAGAGTTGATTAGAAAAGAAATGCAGCAATGAATTAGTCAGGAGGTAGAGAGGAACAAGCATCAGTGCTTACTTCTTTCTTTAATCCTACTGTAATAATGATTACATTATTTTAAATAAAGTAATAATAACAATCAAGGGTAGATGTATTTTTAAATGTCTTACTGAAGCAAGTGGCAAGAACTGACCATGTAATAACATCCTTTCTGGATTGCAGAAGAGTTAAATACATGCAGTAGGAAAACATCTCCCCCTGTGGAAAGTACACAGAAATATCAGGATGCATGTTAGTTGAAGGTTTTAACTTGCTTCCAAAGAGATGAGGGAGAGAACTGTCACATCCTTTTAGAAAACAGTATTTTCCATGTACATTTTAGTCTCCATGATGCACCAGCAAGCAGCAACGTCACATTACAACTCGGCGCAAGGAGGGAGCCAGCATTATCAGGGGCAGTCCTCCATTGCCATGATGAGCCAGAGCAACCAAGGCAACAGCATGATGGGTCAGCGACCAATGGGCCCTTACAGAGCTTCACAGCAAGGTAAAATCTGTTATTGGATTGTTGTTATAATTATTTTTAGATCGATGATATGCAGTCCATCCTGTGGGGTAGGTAAGTCAACAAAATTTCCAGGTCACATTTATGAACAGGGAATCTCATCCGGGAACAGAGGAAATCTCAAATGGTGGAAGTATCATGACAATCAGATGAACTTTAATCTATTTTCAAGATTTATCTATTTAATTATTTCAGGTGTTTAGAAAAATAATTCTGTCTGAAAGGGACCATATATCTCTAAAGAAAAGATGAACAATTTGACATACATCTCAAGCCACTGGGAATCTTTTCAGTTCTTTCAAATGGTATTGGATCAGCCGTAACATGGCACAGTTAACAAGGAACAGATTTCTGCAAAGAAGATATAGTTTTCCAGCAATTAGTACGAAAAATTAGGCCAAGGAAAGGAAAACACCAGAGGATAACTACCATGCTCTAAGACCTCTCTGGAAAAAGTTCTAAGAGGTAATAAAGCTGCTAGACTGATTCTAACATATATTGAATTTTACTAAGAAACAAATTCATAAATTAATTAAAATATATTTATTTCTGTCTGTGTTCTTGAGCATGGAATACATTCCTGTGCTTTCTAATAACTCAGCTTAGTAGATGAAATGTAGCCATTACTTTTGGTATTGCCACACAAGTGAATGGTTTTAGGACATGTTACCGACCATTGCATAATTTCAGTTTCAACCAGCTTTTTCTGAGAATACAAATTTATTTCCTTTTTCTAGTGAGCAAAGCATCTTTGAAACTGCTCTCAACATACATAGCTTGTTTACTTATGCAGATGTAAACACTATTTTATTAAAAAAAACATCCCTGAGGAGTCCATGGGCTCAGTTTGCTCTCTCATGTCTTTGCCTTGCAGGGTCCTCGCAGCAGTACATGGGTCAGGAAGAATATTACAGTGAACAGTACAGTCATGGACAAGGCTCCTCAGAACCCATGAATCAGCAATATTATCCAGATGGTAATTCCTCTGAGCTGTAGTCACTGTAATACTGCTAAAGTGTAGACCGGCATGACTGCCACATCCAAGGACATGGCAAATCCATTATGATTCATTTCCAATTCAAATGCTAGAAAATTCTAATCCCAGGGCATGGGAGCCTGGTACACAAACACACACATCACTGCATCCTGCTACCCAAACTGCTTTGAAAAGAGCACAAAGGCAAGTTTGGATTAGTAAATGCAAGAGATTTATCCATAGGTGTGGCTTTCCTTGCCATGTATTCAACCTACTATCTAAGGGGTCTGTGTCTCCTCTCAGCCTCATCGTTGTGCATAAGCAGCTTCATAATGTACGTATTCAGCAATACATCTCTAGTTATATTAACAATGTATCTGATAAATCTTTGCAATTCCTTGTAGGACATGGTGATTATGCCTATCAGCAGTCATCCTATACTGAGCAGAGCTATGACAGGTCGTTTGACGACTCTACACAACACTATTATGAAGGAGGTAGGAAAATATATTGGCAATTTTTGTAAAGCAAAGCTCTAATCCCCTAAAATACTAATGAAATGCTTATGAAAATGTAAAATATGACTTGCAATTTCTGCATCACTAATTGCTACTTAGCTATTACTCAAGGAGTGTCTAGGAAATAGAATTTAGCTATGTATAGCATTTTTACACCAAGACTGTATCAGGCTGTATACATAGTATCTTGTCAGTAACTGTACTGTGAGGCAGTCGTGCTGTGCAGCCTTGTGGGATCACTAACGACTTGCGCGGAGCCTCATATTCATTAGAAAAATGGTCCTCAGTTGTAGCTGAGCCAGGTGGAATTATAACTATGGATATTGAACTTTTTTTGCAGTAAGAGAAAAAACTTCCAGGATATCAGTATCTTCCAGTCTTACAACACCGTTTAACAAACAATTTATATAATGCAAATAAAAATGGCTGTGTTTAAGTAAAAGGTTATGCTGACAAAGGTAAACTGATGTACTCCAGTTAGACATGGGGTTCAGAGCTGGAAAAAAATGGCAGCCATAAATGGAAATTTCTCTAAAGTAAGAAAGCCTGCTGGTTAATTCCAGGACCAACTTTTTTTAATCTTACGTAATTCACCTTACAAATTGTGAAAAACAATGGGTTAAATGAAACTAATCTTTGAAAATCACCTTTACTGTGAGTTTGTAATTCTACCACTAAAAAACTCTCAACAGTAGTACGTCAGTAATTTCAGCGATACTATTAAGATATCTAAACTGTAATTTAACTGCAAAGTATTAACTTAATTATGATACAGCAAGGTGGCATTTAGGAAAAGCATTATGTCATCTGTGTAGTCTCCATTCATTTTGTTGTTTCAGGATACTGCAAATGGAATTTCCATCATAGGTATCTCAAAAAATACCAGTAACAACTAGATAAGTGGTCTTTCTGGGATGTGTGAATAAATGTCATTATCTGGAAGAAAATACAGTGGGAGGGCTTCTTGAGAGACCGGCTATTTACCCTGGCACCCTTATCTTTGTAACTCTGTGTTTTTCTTCTGAAACACTTCTGGGGTAAAAAAAAATCCTTTGGGGAACAGGTTACTTGTTTGTTTGGTTAGTGATGTGTATAAATAAACAACTCTTTCCCGTTCAAAAGAACTAAAAATCACTGAAGAAATACACTCATCATGATTGGCAAAATGCAAACATCTGTTTCTGAAAAGAGTACTCGTCTATGAGTTCCAGACCTAGGCCCTTCTGTTTTCCTTATGATTCGCATCTACAGTGAAATACCTGCTTCATTTCTAACCAAACTACTTCAATTTTTCCTTTTTAGGAAATTCTCAGTACAGCCAGCAGCAGGCAGGATACCAACAGGGAGCTGCACAACAGCAAACATATTCCCAGCAGCAATACCCAAATCAACAAAGTTACCCAGGACAACAGCAAGGATACGGTAAGAAAACTGTCACTGACTGGTCAAGTGTTTGCAACGCTTCATCCTGACGCCTCCATTCCTCAGCTAAAATATGCTGTAAGCTATTTTCATGATTGAGCTTGGATATCCACATACCAAAACTAGCCAAAAAGCGTAGCATGAAAAGGGATTGTGGGTAGTAACGTACATTAGTGTAGCACTGCATTCCATGCTGTTATGTTAGCATCCTGAATCCCTCTCTCTTTTGAAAGAAAGTTAGAAGGTTAGAAAATACACTTTTGCCTCATGGTGACTTCCTGGTAAGTGCCGGAAGTCACCATCATGGTGACTGCCTGGATTCTCAGGCCTCCTGCACATCTCAGTTCTGAACTGACATGAAAAAATAACATCAACAGTCCAGAGAATCACTACTCCCTCACTTAGGTTTCTTGCAACAAACTTGGTTTTGTTCCTTGGTGGGGGACTGAGGCGAAAGGAAAAAAGTGCAAGTGCTTTGAACAGTTGAACCCTTGAGGTCAGCAGGGGCTGAGTTCCCCACTGTCATCAAAAGAATCCAAGTTTGATGGCTGTTTTTGAGTTTTCTGACCGATTGGAGGCAACTTGTCTGTATCCTCAGCTTTTGAGAGAAAGAAACCATTTCAGGTTATTTAGTACAAAAAAGGTGTCTGGAGAGATTGGAATAATCTAAATCCTAGCTTCAAGGCAAGGGATTTCTGCTGGATCTCCCAGATGTGGTGGTACTTGACCTTGAACTGGCAATGTTAACCAAACTTGATAAATTGATGTTGGTATAAACAGCAAACTCATTCTAGAAATGTAAGATCTCATGAAATAGAACCTACATGCCTAAAAGGTGAATTAAATTATTAACACCTGACTCTGCAGTACGAGTAGATAGTTTGGACTAGTCAAACCAGACATATTCTGTGAAATTAAACCAAAATTCAGTTTAAGATGTTAAAATCTGGCCTCCTCTTTTTAAAGGTTCTTCATAAAAATCTACCAATAATGCTAGGAAGTAAGTGCACATAGCATTCTATACACAGAATGTACAGTCCCAAATAAAAGGAAATCAATATCCCTGTGCAGTTGTGTGTCTGATTTACATGTTTTTTAAAAGTATCTCTATATGCAAGAGATTTGTTAGGTTCTGCCTGGTCAGCAGTGCTTATGGTCGCACAGCCAGATCAAACAGGAAGTTAAACATGCAATTGTTACTAAAATAAAGGCCAGGTAGCTTGCATACAGGTGATAATTGAGCTGTGCCAATACAGATTTCAGGGAGGCAAATCATTTTAAAATATATCACATTTTCTGCGCAGTTTAAAACCTGAAGTTTACACTGCTGCAACTAGATCATTATTAATATTAACATTTTCTAGTGTAAAGCTAGAGGGAGGTCTAGGCAAAATGTACTCACAGTTCATACTCACAGAGCTTACTTTGTTACTATCATGTTTTACATTATGTTAATCATAAGAAATCCCCCTAGCAAATCAAGCCTTAGTAATAGATTTCACTGTCTTCTCAGGTCCTGCACAAGGAGCCTCTTCACAGTATTCCAGCTACCAACAGGGACAGGGGCAGCAATACGGAAGTTACAGAGCTTCTCAGACAGGCCCATCCGCTCAGCAACAGAGGCCTTACGGCTATGAGCAGGTAAATAATCTAAATCTCTGCTATGAAAAAGCAGATTTAGCTGTTAGCTCTGCACATAAATCTGTCTGATAATTTGGTGCAGGCATACTGGTGATACTTCAGTGGGTCTTTCAAAATTCATAGACCAAAAGAAATTGTTTAACTCACTGTTTGTATGTATCACCTCTGATATATTATTCTCCAACATTTTTATTTCTCTTTTTTATAGGGACAATATGGAAATTACCAGCAATAAAAGAATACGATCCTGTGTCAGATTCATTTCAATAGTATCTCCATCTTTTGAACTGGATGTACAGGCAGTTTTGATTAATTGTACTATGTTGGTTACCCCTTAGCACAAAGCAGCGTCTGTATGTGAACAGTGTTCATTTCATGCTGGATATGAAGCAGTGCACTACAGGTAACAAGACAATGCTTTAATGGTTTGATATTTGGTAGTGTGTATAGTACTGTATGTTGATACAATGCAAAAGTTTTTCATTTACCACCCCCCCCCCCACCCCACCCCATTCTTGATGTTTCTAAATAGCTTTAGGATCATTTGATCACAGTTGTGCCCCATTCTGGAAAACAGCCAGGTTATTCTGCAGTCTGGCTCAATACAAAGCCATTCAGTCGTATCTCAGTCCAGGGAAGTATCCTCTGGTAGGTTATTGATCGTTTTTAACTGAATGCATTGAAGATAACCTGCCAGCCTCTGAAATCCACGGCTCTTAACTTTACTTCTTAAGAATAAGGGGATGGATACATTCCTTTTGTGAAGACAGTTCTATGCGATATGATAAAAATAAAACTGACTGCAATTTCTGTAATACCTACCTACCCAAGTCTTTTAATTCAGTAATCTGCGTAAGTCCACATTTCTGTTGTAAAAGGTACAGAAAGAGGATCAAAACCTATATTCAAGGAAATGTTAATCACTAGAGGCACCTTTTATATATCCATGTAAACTAAAGTATTTCTATCGTGGAAGGAAAAATAGAAGAGAGCTCTGAGATCTGCAGTGTCAGCCTACTAGATGTCAATATTGCTTCATATTGTGCTTAGCTGAGAAAAACATCTGGCAAAACTCCAGTCTTAAACATGCTACTCCAAATTTTATAACTCGCATATACATTTTCATGCCAAATCTCGCAAGGAGGTGGCTGGCATCCTCCTTTATTTCTGATTCTTCCATAGCCCTTGCTCAGATTTTCCAGCAAGCATTATACCCATAAATATTGTCAAATCTCTTGGTTGACTGTTCTTACAGCTCATCATCACTTTTATTTTTCTCTTGTAGCTTGACAGATATAGGTCAGAAGTAAAAGGAAAAAAATCCATCTTTATTGCAGATAAGCAAATAAATTCAGCTTTAATTGTGAAACAATATTATGCATATAGAGAGGGGAACTATTAATGGGGTCAACCAGTGAGAGAATACCTATAGAGGGAGAATTTAGAAATAAAAACTAGTGGTATGTAAAAGCCAGTATGAACAATGTAAGTCACTTCTACTGAGTTTTGTATGTTCTTATAAAGTGTTGAAAAAAGCACTTATAAAGTGCTTATGTAAGCGCTGAATTAAATACCAAACTTCTCTGAGGCAAAAGGCTAGGATGACTATAACTCCCATGAGCATTTTTTAATACAAGATTAACTGCAAATTTGCAATATAAGTACATCCTTTGTAGGATTTTCTCCTTTTCTTTGTCTGAAATGGTGTATTTATGGGATTTTGAGTTCTAGTACTTCGTATTTTGAAAAACCAAGACCACAAAGAAAATAAAAGATCTCACAATTCATTACTTTTTTTTTTTTTTCTGTAGAGGAAAGTCTTTAACTGGACAGCTGAAGAGTTTACTATTAAATGTTGTCCAAGCACTGCCCTTGCTACATTAATAATTTCAATTACTGATAAAATAGAAGACTTTTTTTTTAGTCAGTCCTCATTTCTCTCATCTTTCCTGCTGGTGTTTTCATACAGATAAGTAGTCTCAAATAGCAAGGAACAGAAAGGAAGTAAGATTGTTTTCTTTACAGTATATTAATATTACAGGTAGCCAGAAGAATGCAATATTGCGCTTTGCCAGCGTGGAAATATGCCTTTTATGTGGTTTTTGAAAGTGCTGAAATACTTTTGAGAGAATATGAACAACACTTAAAATGAAACAGCAACATTACATCAATCTGAAATGTCTTACATTAAGAACTTCTTGAATGTTGTGTATATAATGTATTTGAAAGAGCACTTTGGAAATAGTTTGTACATTTATTTCCTAATTTATATATGATTTTTGGTGTTAATATTTCTAATTGTTAATAACAAAATGTTTATTTAATGTGTTGTCCATTTTTATGTATTAATGTGGAAACAAAGTGATGCCAGCATTTTGACCTCTTCCATTAATTGTATCATTTTCTGTTTTGTAATACAGAATGCTTGAAAATTGTTTAGGTTAAAAATTACCTGAAAACGAAGTTGGTAGTACTTTTCTTGTGACACGGACTTTTGAATGGAAACAACAGATGAGGGGAGATTCCTCCGAGCTGCGCCTTCTCCCCCAGTTCTCTGATACACTTCATAGATAATTATATATGCCAAAAGCTGGTTGCAGCTTCCAAATTAGTTGATGTGTGAGGATCGGACACAGTATGTGTGCAGAGTGGCTGTATGCAGGTAGCAGCTCACCTCACAGCAGCCTGCTGACCGATGGCGCGGGACTCCTCGAGGGGCCGAGACTCCTCCTGGGGCTGAGACCCCCGTGGCTGAGCCAGCGAGCCCCATGGCCGGCACCACGTTACTTCAGCTGCCGTGGCCCACTCCAGGCCCACTGCGGGGACAGCAACTTCCAGCCCCGCTAACACCGAAGCAGGCAGGACACCCGACGCGTCCCTGAGGGACAGGGGTCCCAAACCGGGGCCTCACAGGCTTCCCGCACCGCTCAGCCCCGCCATGCGTGGCGCCATCTCTTCCACTCACCCCTCACGGGTAACCACGGGCCTTTGTGCCCACACTCGACGCTCTGCCTGGGGCGGCCGCTGTGCAGCACGGCCGACGGGCGGCACCGCTGCCTGAGGCGAAGCCGGACGCACCTTCCCGCGCTTTCTCCACAGCCGTGCAGCTGCGCCTGCGCGCGGCGGGGCGGGGCGGGGCGCGGCCCGGGGCGGGGAGGGACCCGGCCGGGCCCTGCCGGTGGTGGCTGCCGCCGCCATACCGCCGCCGTGCCGGGCCGTGCCCTCTCGGTGGCTGTCGCCGCCATGCTGCCGCGGTGCCGGGTCGTGCTGGGCGGCCGGGCCCTCCCGGTGGCTGCCGGCGCCATGCTGCCGCCGTGCCGGGCCGTGCTGGGCAGCCGGGCCCCGTGGAGGCCGGCCCTCCTCCTTCTCCTCAGGCCGGTGCCGCCGCCGCCGGCGGGGGGGCGGCAGCCGAGTTTCTCCACGAGCTGCGCGAGGTGCTCAAAGAACAGGCGGCTGAGGCAGAAAAGGGTCATTTCGGAAAGGAAACTGGTAAGTTGTAGAGAAACTGAGGTGTCGGTGTGCAGCGCCGTTACCTTGCTGGGCGGTCACCTCCCGGGCGCGCCTCAGGAAACAGCTTGCCCGCTCCTTACCGGTCTCTCCTCAGAGCCATCACATATACGCTCTTGATGTGAGGGGCTGTTTTTCTAAAATCTGATGGACTTTGTGAATAGTGAGGAAATCAGCCTGCCGTGTGGCGCTCTCGGTGGGCAGAGGGGCCGCCGCGGCTGAAAGCGTCCGTGGGCGGGAGAGCAGAAAGTTTATGTAGCTTTAAAGCTAAAGTACTGTTTTGTTTCTCACTGGTTTTATAGTCTTACACCGTGGTCAGCTGCCAAACAGACAGCATTTTATGTCAGAGAGACTGCAGGGTCCTAGGACTTCTTCTTCATAGTCTTTTTTACGCGTTTAGGGAAAATCTTATTTTTCTAATGATCGATAAATCACTTCCCATTTAAAGCGATAGTTTCCTGTCTCGCCGTGTGGTGGTGCCAGATACTTTTCTAAAAGAGGCTTTTTAAGAAATCACTCGTCATAGCATAACTTTAATTATCAAGAGTTAAGGGTTTTTTTCAGTTACTTATCTGGTATCATAATACTAATAAGACGTTTTCTCCCTCGCATACTGTTTGGGCTGTTTAGTTAAAGTGACCCTTATTGCTCATTCTCGTGAAGTCCCTTAGTAATTGACGGGATGTGAACGTTCCCACAGTCAGGGTCATGCTTTCTCTTTTCATCCCCGTACGTAAACAATTTCACCTGCCTGTATGAATCTACTTCTCTGATACCCCTTGGGGGCTTCAGCCCGCTTCCAGGAGATAGGTAAATATCATCAAACCTCTTTTGCTGACAGAAAAGCTGAAACCTAGTACAGCATAGTTAGTTTGCCAGAAGTCAATAAGTTAACATCGGAAATAAAGCCAAGAGCTGAAATTCTCCTTACACTGTATTTTTTTAGCCCTGGAGCAAGTGGTTGTGGCATATATTAAGATTTCCTCTGCTTACTTTCTTTGCAAATACTCTCTATTCTTTGTCTTTAATACTTCTCTTAATTGTTAGAAGATTGAAGTTTGCCTTGATTTCATCAGCTGGTATAGAAAGCATGAATCAGGATGAGAATACCCCTCTCACACATGCACTATGGGTTTTTTTGCAAAGTTCAGTTTGATTTAAAGAAGTAAAAAGTTCATGTATATAGTTTTTAAAAAAATTTTTGTTTTCATGAGTAGGAATACAGTTACTGAGTGAATTTTGGCTTATAGTGTGGTAGCTCTCTTGAGCTACCTGTCAGCATTATATGACTGTATTAAAAGGATACATTTTGTGTTATTAGTCCTTAATGTGAATTTTCTACTTCTGAGCTGCTGCATTAGGTTATATCGACATAGCCTCAGGTAGGTACTTTTAAGGGGGTTCTTAAAAATACTTTAAGAAAGAGATCTGTTTTTCTTTAATAATATACTTAGATCAACTAAATACAGCACACTGTGAACGTCAGCAGAGTTCTGATTTCTTTGTGGGTTTTTCTTTGCTTTTTTTTTCTGTTGAATAGAACTCATGATGTTACAGGTCTGCGTATTACTAAGTTTTGCAGAACAATCAACTTGTTGGAAGATGACTGTGATAAACTGTACTTAAAGGGTACAAAACCAATCCTTGTTACAGACACGCTATTTCGTGGATCACCGGAAAGTGCGTGTGGTTGGAGGACAAGGAGGAGGAGGGGGTCATTCTTTTTATAGTGAACCCAGAAAAATATTCGGAGGTCCTGATGGTGGAAATGGAGGTGATGGGGGTCACGTCATTTTGAAAGGTAAAACTCACTAAATCTCTTTTGTTTTATGTTGTCTTACCACTTAACACCTCACCCCCTAGCAAAAAGAACTCTACAACACAGTCTGTGGTGGGAGCTGGTAGATGTCAAAAGTGTTAAAACGGTTATTTCTGTATAAGATGTCTTTGCTTTTTAAGCTTTGTCCCGAGCTGTGGTAACAGAGACATAAATGACAGTGACAGCCTTAGAAAGCATTTTGAAAATCAAGATATTTTGCAGACATTTTAGTGGCTGATGCATGACTATGTTGCGATAAGGCTGGGATCTGATCAAATTTTACCCTTAAGGTGGATAAAGCTGCTTTCTGCCATAACCGTGCTGTAAAATCTGCTAATCTAGCAAATGAATTTTCCAGAGTATTTTGTAATGGTTGATTTTGACATAATAAAGTGCATGGTTAATAAACCTAAGTAAAGGCAGTTAAACTTCATCACAACTTACATTAATATTAGTTTTCCCTGATATGTTATTATTGAGACAGTAAATAGGATATGCATTTATGCAATGTTGAAAAAGGGAAAGAACAGTCAAAAGCTTGCTTTTCTGTGCCTGTTCTGTTAATGCAATGAGTTTTAAATATGCACATTTTGCTTTACAGCTGACCGGCAAATGAAATCACTTTCTTCAGTTCTCCCCTTCTATCAGGGTTTTCGTGGAGAGAAAGGAGGAAGCAAAAACTGTTACGGAGCTAATGGCGCATATGTGTATGTTAAAGTAAGTAAATTAAGGTTGCATGCTAGTGTGTTAGCTTTGTATTAACAAAATTCACATTTTCAAGCTGGATGACCTTATTGTGAGAAAATCTCATGTGCGTCTTTGCATAAAAGGAGAGAAAGAGGGTTATAGTACTATTAACCTTTTAATGAAGTGTAAATGTCTGACAGTGCTGTTTGGGTCCAGAAAGCGAGCCTCATTAATTACACTTCTCTTTTTGGATTCCCCAGCTTGAGAACATGGAGGACTGATTTTCAACAAATCTGAAATCAGCTGGTAAAGGATCTGCTGAAGACAGCTCTGCTGCAGACTTTGACCTTCAAGTCTAATGCTTGCGTCTCTCTTCACTTTAAGGTCCCTGTAGGTACATTGGTGAAGGAGGATGGGAAAGTTGTGGCTGACCTCACTCAGCATGGTGAAGAGTATGTTGCAGCTTATGGAGGAGCTGGAGGGAAAGGTAATCGCTTTTTTCTTTCCAATGAAAACCGAGCTCCAACATTATTTACTCCAGGAGAGCCAGGTCAGGAAAGGGTCCTCCATCTGGAACTCAAGACTACAGCTCATGCAGGACTGGTGAGTGTTGCTGTGGTCCTTCAACTTTCTTATCGTTGTAGGATGACACTTGACTGACTGAAGAAATAATGTTTGATAACATTTTTGTTAGCCTTTTTCCTTGCTTGTTTAGAGATGCAACTCGATGCTTTCTTGATGTTACTTGGTAGAAGGGTGTCCAAAGTGATTTGCAGAGCTGTCACTCTCCTGCTACTTGACGTCATCCTACTTTCGCTAAAATCAGTGCTATATATAGGAAAGCAGTGTGCAAGATCGATGAGAGATTAATAGACTCACTGATGATGTATAGCAGGCTTTGTCTGCTGGTTCTGCAGATGAACAGTACAGTATGGAGAGCTCTTTAAATTATTTTGTTTTCTTGTTTGTTTGGTTGGGTTGTTTTTTTTAAAGGAAATTGATAAAGTTCAAATCTTCTTCTATTTCATCCCTGTATTTCTCTTTTTACAGATACTAAACATTTTACTTTGTTAGTTCTAGATTTAGCATCTTCTGAAATGAAAATACTATTTAAACATGAATGCTAAGTCAATTCAGGGCTTAAGCTGTTTTCATTCTTAAGTATGGAAATGTTTTAAGACCAGCTGGTAAAGCAGTTAAAATTATGCTTTGCTGCAAAGAGTTCTTGCTGTAGTTCAACAACTGCAGAATAACTGTCTGGTCTAGCAGAATTTTGTGAATTTAATTGGAGACTAAGAAAAGAGTTGGCATTGGTGGATCAATAAGCTTAATGCTCTGACCAGCTGGACACTCTGGTCCACTTCTCACATTTCTGGCACTAATTTGGAAATCTGAGATGAATCTGTTCTGCACTTCACTTACTCAAGAATTCAGAGTGTCTGACATCAGCAAATAGGAGAATTTAGGACTTATCTGCTTTCTTCTGGGTATTACTGACCAATTATATGGCTATCATATATCAACTATAGGATATCCCAGAGTAACTTCATTTCTGGGATAGGTTTGTTTAAATTCTTGCCTTCTTCCCAGAAGGCCAAGTTTCAATTTAGTTCTTCGATGTTGAGTCTATGAAGAGCTGTAAAATCCCAGATTTTCAGGCATTCTGGTTACTCACAGGCCAAACTATGTTACTGAATCAGTAACAATTCTGAATTACTTTGGAAAATAATAAATCCAAGTCAGAGAACACAGATAAGATGGGAAGTGCCAGTCGAAGTGTCGTAACATTATTTCAGGGTAAAAGATCTTATGGTATATACCCTTTCGGCTCTGAACAAAGTACATACTTAAGACGGCACAAAAAAAGTTAGGGGGACCCTTCTATGTTTGATCCGTTTAATGTTTATGAGAAAATACATATATAAATAAAACAGAGCTTAGGAGAAACAAAAATGGGAAACCAGGACACTTTTCAGAACTAAGTATGCAGAATTAATGTTGTCATATGCTGGAAGAACCTTGCCACATCTGCAAAAGCTTGCGGTTCTTTTATCAGGATTAATCTACTACTGGGGCTTTAATGAGTTTGTATTCCAGGTGGGCTTTCCCAATGCTGGCAAATCATCACTTTTGAGAGCAATCTCCAGGGCAAAGCCAGCAGTGGCTGCCTACCCTTTCACAACCCTGAATCCCCATGTCGGCATTGTCCACTATCAAGACTACGAACAAGTAGCAGGTAAGATTTTGTAGTATGTTGGTGTACCTTGATAGCAATTTGCGTCACCTGGGTTATTCTTTGAATTGCCACAGAAGTAAGTTTAGTAGTTCTGTAGAATTCTTGCTCGTTCTGAAGAACTTCAAACAAAATGCTGAAAGCCCATTTCACATTCACTTATGTGTGCCCTTAATATCAAACTAGCAATCTGTATTCTGTCTTCACTGGAATAATCTAAGACAATAGCAGCCAAACTTAGGATGAGTTATGCTTTAGTATTGATGCGTTGAGATGTAATTCTAAAAGTACTTGTACTGGTCAGTAAACAACTGGGTTTTTTTGTTTTGTTGGATATGTTGGATTCACTGTGAAATTTCTCTCGTAGTTGCTGACATTCCTGGCCTAATCAAAGGTGCTCATCAAAACAGGGGTCTCGGGATAGCCTTTCTAAGGCATATTGAACGCTGCCGCTTTCTCCTATATGTGGTGGATCTCTCTGTGTCTCAGCCATGGATTCAACTGCAAGACTTAAAATATGAACTGGAGCAATATAAAAAAGGATTGTCTGAGAGGCCTTGTGTTGTCATTGGGAATAAGATTGACCTTGCTCAGTCCAGGATCAATCTGCCACTCCTCAAAGAACAGATAGATGACCGGGTCATTGCACTGTCTGCATTGACAGGAGACAACTTAGAGGAACTGTTGTTACATTTGAGAGAACTGTATGACACTTACGTGAAGACAGAACAGTCACGAGGGCAAAGCCCAGTCAAGTGGTAGGAACCAGCACTACTGTGAACTGTACTGGAAGGAGAAAAAAAAATATCATAATTTGATTAGATGGCATCTGTGTGGTTTTGGATTTTTTTTTTTTAATGCACGGGCCACAGCATGTGGATTTGTTTTGGACTGCTGCATTGGAAAGATTTGTTTGTTTGCTCACAAATGGCTTCTCAATTTTCACTAATCAGAAATTCTAAAATAAAAATAAGGTGGTCCCACATTTGTCTGTTTTTTATACCATAACCGCTTTCAGTCATCTCTTAAACTTTTCCCCTGGTTTGTTTGTTTGTTTTGTTTTTTTCCCTCAGGAGACACAGCTGCTGAGTGGTTTTAGGGAGGAGGAGTATGAAACAGCTGCAACTAATGATTGAAATTATTTCCTTGTTAGTACAAATAAACTATCTTTAAATGCTGGCAGCAGCTAAGTAGCTGTATAAACTAGTCAGGAGCTCTTCTCTAGTTTCTGTGAGGAACCTCAAATGATGTTCTCAAAAATCCTAAGTTTAGATATTCCAAATAAAAGAAAAATACAGTTCTATGTCCTCCTCCCCCACCGCCTTTTTTTTTTACTATGTCATTTTGGGGACAGTTCTTAAATTTTGTTCTCTATAAGTCAGAAATGTTCATTTAGAACAGTAGGTCTTTGCCCTCTCCTTATTCTGAAAGAAGAGCTGTTTCTCTATACTCTGGTTATTTTCTGTGTAAAAGATGATTATCTTGATAGTGAAAAGTCAAAATTTATCAAAACATTATTAAGCTTTTTCATAAGGGACCCTGACAGACTTGTGGAATGCTGAGACACAAATACTTTAGTAGTCAAGAGAAACAGTTGTTCTTGAGCCTTTACTTATATTTCTTGATTTTTTTTAAAGCGGATTAACTTTTCCTTCCAAACCAGCACTCTGGAATGGCAGATTTTGCACATACTTTGTCACATCAATGAAGTACAAAGTAAACTCATTAGCACCATCATAATATAGAAGATGCGATGTTTGTAAACTTGGCTTTGTTTTTTTGGGAAATATAATAGTTAACTTTTAAGGACAGTTCGGTGCATTATAAAACATGCACCTATCACTTGTCTTTGGTTAAGCTTTGTTAGCTTACCAATAAGGATTTCATTATGTTTAAACTAAAATTGGCTGTTTCCTGCTCTATCAGCAGTAGTAGGAATTACTCAGTGGGTTTAAAAAAAAAAAAAAATCAGTAGCCTCTAGCTACGTCCTTCTATACACTACAGCAAAGGTGATAATTCTTTCTGCTTCCATCACTTTGCATGTTTTGTTTGATTTAATCTCTAAAGCTTCTGAATGGTGCATCTTTAAAAGGCTGGCTTTCTCGGCTTCCGTGAGAAATAGACTGGAATGGGGCGGTCTTGTTCAATCTCTAAGTTAAAGCTCAACTTATGCCCACCTGCTGTATCAGTGTTGGGATCAGCTCCATGGTTATGATTATGAATTGGAAACAACTTTGCCTGTATAAGAAAGAAGGTGTGTGCCCCTTGTTATTCCTAAGAGCAGCAGGTTTTTATTCTGAAAAAGTGCAAGGTCAACTCAAATGCCTGAATTATTAAATAAAAACTAGGAGCAAAACCAGTAATTACCTCTCCTAAATTTATACTTGAACAATTTCTAGCTGTGGTCAGGTGTGGAAAGTAATCTATGCATTATAAGCAGTGATATTGATATAAATATGATCGGGAAAAAATGAAAACAAATATTAAATCCTAAAGTCGCTCTCGTGTTTTGTTTCGTACTTGCTTCTTGCTTCATCCCTGGGATTTACCAGACTGAATTAGGTAGAAGTTAATATTCAGTTCTGTCCTTCTGTTTGGGTTTTTAGGCAGCGTTTTTAGGCTTCGTTGTTGTTTTTCCTCCTATCGCTACATGTTTTTCAGCCACACTTAATAAAACCAGGAGAAGATTGCCTGACTACAAAAGCTGGTGCAGCTACTTTGCAGAACGTTTGATACCTACAAATGCTTTGTGCTCTCTCTGGCTGTATTTTAGTATTTGGCATTCTTTGAGAATGACAGATGCTGTTTTAAAAGCCTCTGTACTGACAGGAGTTTTCACCTTTACTTCCCAGTGCACATGCAACCTCAGTTCTTGGAGAGTATTTTTTGTACTGATGTGCAAAAAGCACAGCGGGTTGCTAGATAGCTTAACAGAATGTCCTATTGATCGTATAATTGGTTTCTTTGTTCTTAACATTTCAGCCACCTGTTCTGAGATGACAGTACCAAGTTCCTAACCGCATGCTTTTAGGGTTCAAAGAGGCTTTACAGGAGCCGATACTCCTTCATCTGTTGATGAAAAGTGCCAAATAGCTCCAGCTTTAGTGATGGAACAACTGTTGGAGCTTGAACTTACCATAGTCAGTATACATCTCTATAGCAAATGAAGTAACCACATGCTAGAGGTCCCTACGTTAATGCCAAACTAAAGGAGTGGCTGTGTGCTGCTCAGTACAGTGCAGAGTGAAGAGCTTGGGTCACATTTCTCCATAGTGCTCCTTCAGTATTAGCATGAGTATCTCTTGCTACCCATGCTAATTACAAAGTGCAGAACTGAGGAGTAACCTCTGGTTCCTCTGAAAATAAAGTATTTACAATGGAAACTTGTTTTACGTCTGGGAACGAAGAAGAAAAAATGATCAGGTTAAAAGAGAGGAGGATGAATTGTTCCAGAGAAGAATGATGTGCTACAGGATTTCTTCCCACTGTTTTTTTTGGCTGGGGTTGGGGTGGGCAGGCTTGTTTTGTTTTAGGTTTTGGAGGGGTTTTGGTGGCTTTCTTCTGCATGATTTTCCTTAACTAGCTTTTTCTTTCCTCTGCTGAAACTTTTGATGTTGTCCTTGAATTTTCAAGTTGACAAGAGGAAAGAGTGGGGGATTTTATTTCTCGTTCTGACATAAGCCTTATTTTAATGTGAATTGCAGTCCAGTCTATTTTATATTTCCTAGAGAAGCTTGAGCCATAATTTTGTTTAGCACTTTACAGTTCTAGTACTCATCTTTTGAATACATTTTTTAGTACACAATTACAAGAGTATTTTAGTGCTAATTGGGGGGTGTGTGTTATACTTATTTGCAATCCTCTCCCCCTTTGTAGGTTCTTGGAAAGTGTAGGTGGTATCAATTGAACAGAAAAAGAAAATGAAGTGCTAATTCAAAAACAAGTATTAAAAAGGATCACACTTTTTAAACATGGATATTGAGGACTCATTGCAGTAAATTAAGCACACTGATTCAATGTCTTATTTAAGCATGGTGTATTTTGCAATCTGCTTTACTTATGTGGTCTTGTTAAGCACTTTTTTTGGTATTACATAATACTTTTTAAGGTGAATGAGAATGTGTTTGCAATGAGTTGACCTGACAGCAATAAAAATGAGACCCTTGCTGAACTCGGGGGTGCTTGGGGGTTCTGCTTTGCTGCAGCCCCGTGCTGGGGGGAGAGCAAGACCACCAGCCCCTGCGTCCAGTCCTGGGGTGGCTGTGCGTGTAGCACTGCTCCGGGGCTCGGCACCGGGCAGGAGGTGTAGGACACGACACCAGGTGCTGTGTAATGTCTGCCTCTATTTATTCTGATAATATGTATGCTTAGAGTTGTGATATTAAAGTAGCGGTTGGTCACCAGTTGCTGAAATGCAATGAAAAGTGAAGGCTGCCACAAGTGTCAGATCTCACTTGGTTTCTTTTTCCATCGCAAGGGAAATTTCTTTCACTATTGTATGTGTATTTATTAAGCCTCTTCATAATGATTTTTATTTTTAAGTAAATTTGTAGTAAGTGAATAGGTACTCTGAGTTGAACATGTTTAAAAACTCATAACCTGTTGTTTTTACATACTGATTGAAATCACAGAACTACAGGAGTGGCTATGAACCAGAGATGCTACCGCTGGTAGAACAGGACCTTGCTGTAGCTGGCACGTTTTGTGTTCTGTATCCAGCAGATTGTACAATCTAACTTCTCTGCTGTCTTGTTTTCCACAGGATATTGCTAACTGGGCTCATTGGCTGCCACCTGTAATGTAAGGTTAATGTTGGGACCAGAGGTCAGGTGTGTTGCAGGTGTGCAACTTAATGAGTTATTAATTGACTGGCAGGTGGAACATAAATAGAGAGCGGACAGGCTGCTGGAATGCTAATGTATTGTTTGTTAACTCTGCAATGGGAATTAAAAGATGATGAATATATGCTTTGGCTTAATCTTTCTACAAATACCATTGTTGTGTAAAAATGGATTTTACTAGTAGCAAGATTACCTTTACTCTGGCAGCTCTTGTTTTTGGGGACACTGTAGCCCATAACCTAGAGATTGTTGTCTTGTGTACAAGTTATGAGAGATGAGGCTTTTTGGGAGAGGTAGCACCTTGTACAGTGTGTGCAGGGAGGATAGGTAAGTTTGGAGTTCAGCATCTCTTCCACGGGTCTACAGCCCTGTCGCTCCTGTGAAAGTTATGTTTTGGTTTTGGACCACTGCCATTAATAATGAAGTTAATCACCATTGTGAAAATGGGTTTGGTATAAATTAAAACTTCATCCTGATATTACTAAACTTCATCCCAAGTTTGTGTGCCTGGCCTTTATAGAACAACTTTGTTTTCTTCTATTTGTCTTCCATACTGCCGTTTCTAGTGCTGTTCCCCATTAACAAGTTTCCCCGTCTTGTTAAATAGGGATTAATTGTGCCGGCACTACAGAGATCTGGAAAGACTGAATTTATTAATATTTGGAGGGGAGGTTATATGTGTGTGCCAATAATGATAAGGGATGATTTTGCAACTCTTGATAATAGAACAAAGCTACCTTCAGGCTGCACTCTCGATTTTTCTCTATGCAGTTCTGAAATTTATTATGTGGTATGTGTCCATTTTTCTGAGACATAAAACATAGCTGCTAGGACAAAGGCAGGGAGATTTTTATCAACCTTGTTTTAATATTGAGATTGTGTTTGCCCTTCATTTTCCCACTGAGAGTAATTTTTCATCTCCTCTTTCCTGATTGAAATAGAATTGTCCAAGGAGGCCTTAACAGCATCTGATTTCTTATCCACAGGTTGGTTTTTTTTTCCTCTGCCCTTGTTTATATGAAATACCACTTTGACTCCTTGAAGTGTGCATTCCTTGGTTAAGCTCTGTTCTTTGTTTATTGCTGTAGCTATACTGTTATGTCACTGAGGTGGGAGTATTTGTGTATTATATATGTATTTCTTGAATGATGAGTAAAGACAAAAGACTGCCATACTACTAAACCATATAATTGTGGTTTAATAACTAACTCATGTCTGCATGCGCAATTTGAGCAAGAGGTAATGGGTATGGCTGCTTACTTTGTTACAATCCATTTTATTCTGATAACATTCCATTCATTTTAATTGGAGTCACTCTGGCATAATGCAGTGGTGACCCAGGCCCAGGTTGGCTTTTGTTTTTTCTTTCTTTTACCTGAATGTAGCATTGCAGTATAGTAAAATGCTGTTATTTTATGTCATCATTATTGGGGAAAATAAGGCACAAAACATGAAGAGCCTTGTGCTTATTCACACATGCTGAAAATGTTTTATACAGACTAAATCACCTTGTAAAATACACGCTTTAGAAATACACTTAGATCCGGACTTAGGAGCGCTGATTGAAAAGCAGGACTGAAAACTAACTGCAGAACAAATTATCTTTTGTTATTCAAATCCTCAGTGAGTGCCTTTTTGTCTTTGTAACTGGAGACATTGATAGTCAATTAATGTGTAGGTAAGAGTCGATATTTTAGAAAACATCTAGGGGTTTGGATTGATTTTAGCATATGGAAAAGCTTGGTCATAGCTTTAAAGATTTTTCATTTGAATCTTGACATTTGGTTCCTCATGCTTAATTACCATTGAGATTGGAACATCACTGTTTTCCAAAGACATGTGAGTCCCCACCCCGTACATCCTTTGTACACACAGTAATCAACCGTTGAGAGAAGTTAGCTATTCACTGTCTAAATCTAGATAAATTAATCTTCTACTAAAAGTGGAAAATGCTTATGAAGAAAAATATTTGCATGAGGCGACGTAATTGCTAAAACACTGCTTGTCAAGAAGACATCTGTGATATTACAGATGAAGTATCCATATTTTGATTATCTTATTCATGAAATCATACTGTTTTGTGGCTATTCATTTCCTGTTGTTTTCCTCTGTTACAAATCAGGAAGATGAGTTTGGGCAGATAGTTTGCTTTGTCCAGACAGGACACACATTTATCACATTTAAAAAATAACCTAGTAAAAGGTCAACGTATTAAATCAACATTTTTTAACTGCATTATTTTAGAAAACGTTTACTTTCCTCATTTACCCACCCCCACACCAGACATATAATGGAAGTTTAGAACAGTAGTTCAAATAAACAATTACTGGGACTTGAGCTCTGTCTAAAAAAACAAAACCTGGTGACGTTGAATAACTTCCGTGCCAGAAGTTGTGGATTTGAAGCTTGCCCATCTGTGCTATGGGTTAAGTCCCATGTTAGCTGTGCACAGTCCTTATGGCCCCTGTAACTATAGATGTAAGAAATGTATTTTATTTGAGTAAGCTGACTCATCTCTGTTTCTGTATCAACTGAAATTTTCTAGCTTCATTAACTAATTTATTGCCATTAGGAAAATGGCTTTAAGGGATGAAAATTTCACGTGTTTTACATTGTATCTTCTTTTTTTTTTTTTAATATTACAATACCTTACATTTCAGAGTGATTTATTAACCTTCTTTCACTGGTAGAAACTGAATCACAGGAGGCTGAGGTCCAAATCTAGGCAGACTGGGGAAAGCCTACATTCCACTGAATTTTAGCAATTTTGAATTTAAATATGTCTGGGTTTGGACCCCAGTGACTTGCACGGTCACGTAGGAAATCTGTGGCAAGGCAGAGGACCTGGAATTTGAAAAAAAATGAGCGTAGTGCTAGTCCTGTAATGCTACTATTTTTACTCTAGGTGTGTTGATAAGCGTAACTTAGAGGTAACTTAGAGTATGTCATATTTGCATTTGTAGCTTCAAAGTACTTCACCTAAATGCGTGCAGAGCAGCACAGAAATACACGACTCGCTGAAGAGATAACCCAGTTCAGCGTGCTGCTTCATATCTGCCCTTCACAAAATCCTCCAGCATCCATTCTGCCCTCTTCATGGCATTGCGGTCTGGGTTAGCCTTCAGGAGCTTTCTGTGAGCCGGCTCAAGGTAGTGCCTGGGGGTTCTTTTGAATGCATTCAGGATTTTTTAAACAGTAAATAAACCTTGATTTGTAGGTGGGTAATAAAAATCACCAGGTGAAACGTACAGTTCATTAGCTGGTGCTACTAATTCGTGTAACTTATCACTAACTAAATGTTCTAAAGATAGTGATTTTTTTAATGCTTATTAAATGCATTGAAGTGGCTTCTGAAACTGATCAACACAGAACAGGTCTAGAATTGTATATTAAGACTAAATTAAATTAGTGCTACAGAAGTTAATTTCCTAATGTGTTTAGTCTGGAACAAAAGCAATAACGCATTCAACTAACCAGGTCGCTTGATGAACAGTCGCGCACAGTTGGAAATTTGCTTTTAGTGAATATTCAAGCTAAAAATAGCCATATTGCTACTTTCATGCTAGTAATGTCTGAGTGCTTATATATTAATGGAGAAAATAATTGTAGAGGGTCACAAATGTAATTGAATAAAGAAGGAACTTGCTCAGATTTTCTCAGAAAATATTTTATGCTTGTTCTTGCCTTTGAAAGTTAATATATCTGTTTTTCTAAGGCAGTTTGGTAGATCCCGTTGGCACACAAATACATCTTCAGAGGCTGGAGTACAAGTTACATTTAGGCTAACTGAAGTTGATGTTGTGTTGCTTCGGTGTGGAGGAGGCAATTCTCCTGTTGTTTTGCCTGCTGATTTGATAACTTCTCATGCCACAGTTGCGAGAGATTAATATTGATTAGAAATTTTCCCTATGTATAAACTGTGATTGAAAGGCACTCTACTGAAGTGATGCATAGCAAATAGCACTCAGTGAATTAATTGCTGAGGTGAAAACATGTTGATCATAATGACCTTAAGTAGTTGATTTCCCTGTTAGTCTTCTGTTTGGTACTTTAGCTGGGGCAGTCTTTCCAGAGATGGATGAAGGAAGGTTGTATTTCTAGTTTTCTCAAGGGAAATTACTGTAAACCCCATGTTCTCAGAAACAATTTTTGAGATGGTCGCTTTGAAGCTGAGGTCAGGAGCATGTGGAATTTTTGAGGGGGAATTTCTAAGGGATTTCAGCTCTGTCTTTCTGAAATAGATGAACATACTTCAGCCTGCATGAGTTCTTCCCAGTGAGAACTTCAGAAAGGATACGTTCGGTGGTTTAGTCCTCTGCTGAGATTTTAATTTACCTTGTCGCTGTATACTTGCAGTGGCAGTCATCTGTACATTTGACTCCAGTCTTTCCCTGACTCTACAGTTAGCTATATGTCAGCATTCTTCTGTCTTTATAGGACTATAAAGTACTTTGCGACATTCATATAGATTAAAAGTATTAACAGCAACAACAAAGGATCTTACTTGTTACTTTTATGAACGCTCTTGAATAACAGCTTAATTCCTAGTTCTCAGAGTGCTTAACATAAGCTTCATGCAAGTATTACACATATTATTTGATCCCTGTATATTTTGAATACAAGCTGTATCAGAGATATTAAACAGTGCTTTAGCTGTAATGGTCTATTAAATTTGTGCTTTTTAGAGTGTAAATCATTTTCATAATGGAGGGTAATTGCTCTGCTTTGTCAATCCGTCATCAATTCATGAACACTGCAGGGTGTACGTGCAACCTCATGTTCAAGGAATTATATATGCAACTCCCATTATTGTTTGTTGTTCAATAAACAGCTTCTAATGACTAAAGCTGTGTTTGAGCTGTTACTTAACGGCTAAAAAATTTGCCAGAACTGTCATTGCCCTTCTAGCAGAGAGCTTGTTGTTTGTGAATGCTCAGAGATATCTCGATTGAGATTATTAACGACTTTGCAATCAGTTTTCCTTGAGTGTTAATTGTGCTGCAAAATCCTAGGATATTGTGTTAAAAACCATTCAAAAGTCAGTGTCGCATCACAGATGCATTTTTGTGCTTAGAAGAACAGATGCCTAAGTTGTGGGCACAGTTTGCCTATAAAAACTCTATTTTTGTCATGAATTGTGCATTTACGTGCACAGGAGGGGTACTTGTGGTGTTTGTACACATGCGCACCACAAGTGCCTGCATTCATACCCTTTCCTTGCCATCTCTAATGTATAACCGCTGGATGTTATGGCAGGGGGTCCGAGGAATTATTGACAGGTATTTGATGTATAAGAAAAGCCTTTACAACACAACAAAAAGTCCTGCTTGGTGCATCTGAGTAATTTAAAAAATTGTTTCAGATTGTAGAATTTTACAAATGGAAAAATAATAGTCTTGTTCTTCCCCCACAAATGTGCGTGCATAGCTCTACCTATAATGTTCGGTAATTGGATTAAATATTAGTTCTCTTTTGTACCCGGACTGTGCAAGCAGCTTGTAAATTACGGAGTAAAAATGTGGAGCTTGTGAATACCCAGTAATAAGTAATGCTCATGCATTCTGGGCTATAGCAATAAAAATGGTGCTGATTTAATGAGTCATCAGCATTCCTGAGCTCACAGCAAGAAGTTTAGGGACGGACCTGGGTTTTCTTGCCTTTGAGGTGTGCACAAGTCTTCCTCTCCCAGGTAGCAGTTGGGTTTGTTCAAATGAATGCAATGATAGTTTTATATCTCAATAAAATGGTGGTACCAGGTTATAGATAATACCTCTCACCCTGCAGAATTCCTAGTTGCTTTTCTAAACCCCCTAATTCCTGAATCCTGCAAATACAGCTGTATTGGCAGAAAAGTACATTGTGCGATGGTGAGGAGGAAAGGGGGAAGCCTGCGTCAAGGTGAAGGGAGCACAGAAGTGCTGCGACTTCTCTGCCACCCACCGGGACCCCTGTGAAATCTTGCACGAAAGGTCAGCTTTGTGGTGTTGGAAATCGAGAGCGCTTTTCCCTTCTGTGGCACTCATCCAGGGTGGCTAGTGAAGTGTTTTCATTCTTGCCTGCAATTCCCCCATCAGAAGTGAAGATTCTCGTGCTCCTTATTGTGTTCCATCTATTTTCTGTAGAGTGGAGGAGGTCTCTTTCAAGAGCGGGTTGGGTCTATACTGCAAAGTTGTGCTGGTATCACTGCATGGGAGCTGGGGTTATGAAAAATTAATCCCCCCTCATAGAAATCGTGTTCTTCTTTCTAGCAAGGACACTAACCTACTGTCTTTCCGTCCTGCTTCTGCTATGAAAATGAATGTTCATTTACAAACATGGAAGGAAAACCATTAGCATTCTTTCAAATCAAAATAAAATCTCGTCTTCCCGATTTCAAAGCCCATCCCTCTCGGCAAATCTCATTAATTATCCCAGACAGGTGTTTTTCAACAAAAGCTGCTTCTTGCATTCTCTCTTCTGCTCTAGCCTCCTACTTGAGCTAATGAAGCTTCAGTGATGCCTCTGGAACAACGGAGCAATTTGTGTAACTACAGGTTGGAGAGAACAAATGAGGGATGGTAATTGAGGAAGGGTGCTGAGGAGAGGCGGCGGGAGCAGAGTTCCTCTACCCGTGAAAAGAGATCGCTCATTATTGGTGATTAGGGAGGAAGCATTACAGAGCCAAAAAGAAAGTGGCTGTGCTGAAAAATGTTCTTTGATAGTTTATTGATATGCAGACGCTGCTCTACGACAGGACCACAGACCTCGCTATGGTGCCCTTTGCATCCTTGAGTCAATGGAGTGTAGGTTTATATTAAGAGGTGGGAACTGGCATCGCCTCCGCACAGGTCTTACGGGAAGACACTTAGCCCGTTTCTTTAAAAAGCTCCTGGGTATGATTTACAGCTGCAGTAGCATTGTTTACTAACACTCCGTGCATAAACTGGGTACTTCTCTCTGGAAATAGCCGGGTTCCTTTTCTGTGCGGAAGCCTATGTGCTTCCACAAATACTTGATGCGTATTTGTAATTACTCCAAGTCTTCTTTCATGGTTTTTGAAAACGGGTCCTGCCCGCTCGGTTTATGTCTAGACAATAGGAATGGGGTGTTTTTGTCAGCAGGTATGGTAGCAAAAAAAAAAAATATATATATAGGTGTTTTGCTAGGCTAGTTGACAAGAAGCCTTACCTTGCCTCGTGGTACTGTGTTTTCACAGTTCATATGTGATTATGCCTAGGAGCTCCCCTAGGAGTCTTAGAGTCCCTGCCTCTTCCAAATGCATACAGATGTTCATATTCCGAACACTACACTAAAAATCAGCAGAATTCAAATACTCTTTTAAGCATATCTGAATTGGTAATCAGCTACTCTGAAACTTCAAACCAGCTTATAACATTTTCAGTATGAAAACCAGGCTCAGGTGTGACCTCATGTCCAGGCATAAGTAGTTATTTTTCTTTTTTATTTGGTGAGGCAAGAGCTCTTCTTTCGGGAAGGAATGTAAGTACCTTCCTTGCAAAATCCACCAATGAATAAAATTACTTTCAGCTAAGTTTAGGTAATTCTGCCCATACGGAGGTCAGAGACCATAAAAATACTGTGCAAATGGCTCACGGTGAAACGTATCCACTTCTTTACTTGTTGGGGAAAGGACTTTAAGACCAAAAGCGCATTCTGAAAGCGTAGAGAAAAATACCGTTAGGATTTTAAATTTTACAGAAATATATTGATGTCACTGGTGGGACTCTAAGAAAGCGTGTGCTGGCACAGATGGCGTGTGCCCTTCAGTGCAGGTACATCATGGTCTTACGGATCACTGAAGGCAAAACCAATCTCCACCAACTCCCTGTGAGAATTAGGAATTTTATGAGTCTCTTAAAACTGGCTATTTTGCTTACAGCTTTAGCTCTTTGACTGTGTCAACATGTGAAAGGAAGGAATTCCTAGCCCATGTGGTTGTAAAATCCCCTTGAAATTTAAAGCGGGTGTCATTGCTTTTGAGTGGAGTTACCACCAGTGGATGTAGGGGAAAACTGGCTGTTTGCCTTCGGTACGCAAATATTAATCGTAAGCTAAGAAGTTGAGATGGGAGGCTCAGACTATCTGGAAAGAAGTCACGTTCAGAATTCGAACAGTTGCAACTCCCTTTTTAAATGGTTGTTCATCATGTGCAGAAAAAACAGTTCTGGAGCTAGGAGTGTTAGTGTGTTGGGGTTTGTTTTGTTTTGTTTTTTAAATTTGATTCAATTAATTCAAGCTCTAAGAAGGGGAAATTTATAGAAGGGCGGGGGGGAGGGGGAAGGCTGCTAAAATAACTCAGTACATGCTCCCTGTTGCTTGGCTCTGGTCTTCTTGCATAATAATGTTTTAACGTTTTGGACGTGTATTGGAATGTGGAGGGAATAAGAAAACCAAACCCACCCCCCTCTGTCATCTTCCTATTTTATTCTACCAGAAAAGCCCAAATACCAGTCCCTGCTCAGGCAAATGTCTCGCATAGGAATTGATAAACTCTTTCTTCATTCATTTGTTTAGTCAGAAGTGGAAGTAACAAGACCCCAGTGTGGAAGGTATTCTCCCGTCTAGTTTATCAGAGATTTAGCTGTTAACTGGGAGAGCTGTGCGAGTTTGTTTAGATGAGCTTTTTACCTTTTCTCTTATGTTTCATCTCTCTCAAAATAACAGAAAAAGTGTCTGTGCTAATGAGACTGCTGGTCTTTCAGTTGTGTTTGGGGGCATTTCTGTGAGAAGCCCCCCAAAAAGGGAGAAGGGAAGGAACCCAGCAAGGTGTGCTATGCTGTAGTCCTACTCAGTTCTGTTAAATAACTGGTATCTGGCTTGGCTTTTCAGTAGTTGCCTGTAGCATCAGACTCATTTTGGTGGCAGTAGATGGCATGCAATCAACATCTATTTGCACGCATGCCGAGGACTGGTGAGCAGAAATCAGGGGACCAGAAGGGTGCGTGTTCCACAAGTACAAGAAAGAGACTTTTGTGTCATGTTGGGGCAAGAGAAGTGGTACCGGCGCCAATGTTGTGGGCATGACTTCAGAATCGGAGAAAATTCTTCCTGGAGAAAGCTGGCTCTTTGAACGATGGGATGACAAAATGATGAAATTGGGCCTATTTCCCTTTTGCAACCAATTTAGTATCATTTTAACAGTTGCTTGGTCTCTGCTGCATTTCAAAGACCTTCCACTGATCCAGTGAAGATCATGCAGGATAGTCTGGAAAAGAAGAAAACAAAATCCTTTTCCTGGAAGATGAGAATGTGAAGGAGGTAATCGCTATTTAATACCAGCTTAAAAAAAAAAAAAAAACCAGACACAACAATTTCCCTACCCTTTTCTTAAGGTCTAACGCAGCCGGTAGCTTTTCTTTGTATCCGACTGAACAATCTAGTAGTGCCACCTCTCTTTAGGAACAAAGGAAGAGAACCACAGCTGGAAACCGGCACCTCGTTCCCATTATGACTTTGGCTTTTTTAGGCAGGCCAGTGGATTTTGTAGGTCACAGGAAGAGTTAGTGTTGGTGTAACCTTTTCAGATCTAAGTTGCATGTAACATCCTCTGGAAAAGAACCAGAGTTGGAAACAATTAACTGATGTGTGCTCACCCACCCTTAGTGTGCGGTCAGAAAACTACTCATCAGAGGAAAGAGAAACTCAGCTGTTTCAAGAGCTTTTTCTTTTTTTTTTCCAAAATGTGTAGGCTTTAACTGTCTCTTCTGGCAAATCCACTGATGTTTTGCTTTCAGTTGGATTTTATAATTTCCAGCAACACCCTGTTTACCATAAAATATTTGGCAAGCTTCATATAAAAATACTTTATTGGGGTTTTCAGAAGGTAGCAGACACAAGGAAAGGTACAAGCAGACTCAACAGCACATACTGTCAATTCTCAGTACGCTTGCTTCAAAGGATATATTTTAACCATGTATAACGGTCTGACTGAACATATCACAAGACTGAAATATCATATACACAAAACAAGACATCATTTAAAACCTGACTTCAGGTGACAATACTGATCTACTCAACGAGTATCACTGGAATAAAGTTGGATAGCATTTTCTTTTATTCCTAGCAGCAGCCAAGCAGCAGTTTGCTTACAACAGCGAAGTGTAATTGGCAATCACAACATCTTAAGCTTTTGGGTACTACTTTACAGCGTTTGGGTTTCTATTTGTAGTTGTAGTTTTCAGACTTATGACCTTGAACTTCCCTGTACAATACTGTTAAATATGAGCGTTTGCCATGGCAACTCATTATGCATTTGTATTACTATGTCACTGAGCAGTGCCAGCAGAGACGGGCAGTTGAAGTCTTTCGCTTTACGGTCATACCACATCTGTTCCCAAAGAGGTTACAGAATAAATGGGCAAGTATGATGAAGCACGAGATGGGAAGCAGAGACAAAATGCCCAAGATTTTATGTTAAGACTGAGGCTAGAGCCCTGCTCTCTTGAATCTGGTGCTCTATCTGTGGAAAGAGTTGGCTGCTTTAAAAAAAACTAAAAATTAAAAAAAATTGATGCTTACGTTGCCTGGATCAGCTCAACGCAGGTCTCCGTTCAAATTACGTATTTTAAAAGGAAGCATGCAAGAGTTCTGGAACTTGCTAAAATTAAGAGGTCTGAAACAAACTTTAAAAAATGGAACACAAGTTTTACTTCTCCCAGTGCTTGTCGTTCTCTAGCACATTGCAGGATCTTAAATATACTCTTTTGGCAGAAGAGATTTTAAAATGCCTTTGGGTCATCATGAGGGAGACTATGGAGCAGCCGCTGCCCCGCTGGCCCCTTTCCCGGGGGCACAGCAGCCCTCTTCTCGGGGTCCGCCAAGGGCTCCGGCAGGACCAGGGGCTGACCTTGCTCCTGCTGCCCAGTCCCAGGCAGGAGGGCAGGCAGTGCGCCGGGTGCTGCGGGAGCACTGCTCCGTGGGCGGCCGGACGCAAAGGAAACCGGGTCGGTTTTGAAGTAGGGACCAGGGAATGCCAACAGGGTGCTTCAGGATGCTCGATGCCTCTGAGTCTGGCTGGAGGCTCCTTCGGGCAGAGATTTGTCCCTTCTTGGGGAGTGGAAGGGACATCGATTGCACCACATGTAACGGGCATCTAGATTACGGCTGTAGCTGCTGTAGCAGTAATGAGAAATGAGGCGTTTTCCTTCTGATTTGTTCTTTTTTTTCTGTATCGTCACACGTGTTTAATAAGTGTAAGGAAAACCCCCTCCCATTCATGGGAAACATCCCGTTTGTGAGCAGGTAAAATGTAGTTTAGTCCAGTGGGTTTAGGTTAGGTATTTATTTTTGTCAGCTTTTATTTTTCAGTTTTTAACAAAATGCTGGTGCCACTCCGGCTGACTAGGTGGCAGCAGAGCTCTTTCGTGGCACCTGCAAGTGGAGGACACAGATTTCACTGCCTGTGATTAACGTCAAAATACCCCCTTACCCTTCCATTCCGCATGATTTTGTTGTTGATGGACTAGAATAAATGAATAGTGGTCTCACTGCTGCCTTCCTCGCATGGCCCAGAGCAGCGCTCCCAGGTTCTTCCGAGGAAGCCAGCTACAGTACTTTTCCATAACACGGGTGTACTGAAACAAGGCTCTTCTCGTCCGCACATGGGGCTGGCTTCACTTCCAGCAGTTCTGAAGGGGATCGTGAGGTTGAATCTTTAGCTTCTTGGGACAGAGGAGTTTCATAAAAGCTCTTCTGAAGCTGTAGTGGCAGAGAGGGTAGAGGACAGGGTTGACAGCCGAGTTGATCCACAGCAGCCAAAAAGAAGTCTCATACCAGTAGTCAGAGATGCAGTGGCCATGGCAGCCAGCGCGGATGATCATCAGGAGAGTGTACGGTGCCCAGCAAATCCCAAAAATGCCCACGATGATTGCCAGTGATTTAGCCACTTTCTTGTCTCTAGAGAGCCTGAAGCGTTGAGTCATGCTCTGGGACACTATCTTCATCCGTTTCTCTAAGGACAGAGTGGATGCTGAGTTTTTACAGCTCTTTTTGTTGCAACACTTGGGTTTCCCGGAGCTCTCGGAGCTTGTTGAGAGCAGGTCTTTGGCACCCAAGCTGGCAGTGGAGGCCGCCGCTTGAGCTTTGCTCTTAGAGAGGTCGAGGGTTTCCGCTGGCTCCTTCTGCTCCCACTTACAGCATTTCAAAGAAAGCTTTGCTTCTGGGCTCATTTCCATCTCTTCAGTGAAGGACTGGTTGTGCACTTCGTGGAAAATATCCAGGCGTATTTTAGTACGCTTCTGTATGTTCAGGTAAATGCTCAGGTTGAAAAACATTACACTGATGAAAGGGGTGAAAAACTCCAGCGTAGAGGCTGTCATGAGAAAATACCAGTTGTAGAAAAATTCAGCGTAGCATTCCCCAGTGGGGATGATACTCCGGCCTGATATATACTCCCAGCTGATGATGGCGGGTCCGTAGAGCAGGAACGCTAATACCCATACCATCACCATCTTCAGCACCGCTCGCTTGGTGTTGCCTTGCTGGGCTCTGTAGGCCACCTGCAATGGGGAAACCTTTTCTTAAGTATGGCCACACACCCCAACTGGTTGAGGCTCTTCACAAATAAACTGTTAGCGTTCCTGGTAAAGTTGCTAGGCAATATCCCAGCAGTCTAACAAATTCATATGCCATAGGCAACAGGAGCAATCGCTAGATAAATCACACTCCTGCAGGGAAGACTTAGAACCCTCTATCTTGCAGCTCCAAACCCAGATGTGGCTTCTGCTTAGTGGAAATGTACTGAGTTGGTTGGAGCATGGCAGTCTGCTGCACCTTGCCACTTGCCTGAGCTGTCCCCAGCTACTCCCTGCAGCTCCCGGGGAGACGCACGCCTCAAACGCCTGGGCTAGGCGGGCATCTAGCGCTGGCTCTCCCCGAGCCTTTGTAGCTAATCCGTGTTGCATTTGGAGTCGGGGAACCAGCAGACAGCACTGGAGCCGATCTGCCTGCGAATTGCTCGTTACCTCCTGCAAAAGGCTGAGAGTTTTCATCTCCCCACGCACCCAGAGACCTCAGGGCTGTCTGTGCCCTGCCGAAGTTGGTACTGCAATCTACTGCCTTGGTAGCCAGGGAGAAGCTGGGAGTCCGACTGCAATCCGCTTGTTTGTCCTGGAGATAATAAGCCCCTGCAAGTTAGTAATAGGTCTGCTTAGCTCGCTGACTCACTTGTACGCTGCTGTCCTGTCATCTGGGAAGGGAACACCTGCACAATGGGGTCTGAACCTTGAATGATTTAATTGTGCCAGAAATACTAATCTGAAACCACAGCTGAATTATGTATTTGTGGGTAATTATTGCTTTCCATCAGCAAGCTGAAAGATTCCTAATTTCTGGAGGATTCAAAGAGCTTTTAATTATTACAGAGAATCTGGAGAGTAAAGCAGGAGGAGAGTTATTCCCCTCTCAGCTGCCATGACAGGACTCACCGCTCTTGTCACCGAGAGGAATCTGTCATAGCTAATCAGTACGATGTTGAAGACCGAAGAGGTGCAGAGCAGGTAATCAACTACCAGCCAGAGTTTGCAGAGGCTTCTCCCGAAGATCCATCTCCCCGTCAGCACATAGGGCACGTACAAGGGAATGCAGAAGGCACCTGCAACCACAGCCTTCCCTCGGCATCGGGATGCGGGGACCCCCCCCCGGGGGGGGCCGCGGGCTCCGACCCGGCTCCGAGAGCCCCGCACCCGCCGGCGGCCGCCGCTCGGCTCTCCCCGCCCGGGGGAAGGGTGCGGGGGGACGGGGACCGGGGGGTGTCCGGGGGGGGACGACCCCGGGGCTGAGGGAGGGCGTCGGGGGGGGGGCAGGAGGGGGGCACGGCCGGAGGGGACCCCGCGGGAGCAGCCGGGGCGCCCCCCCCCGCGCCCCGCCGGGTGCCCGCCGCGAAAGTTACTGTCGGGGCGCGGAGCCCCGCCGGGGGGGCGGGCGGCACTTTACCTACTAGGAAATCCGAAATGGCCAGGTTGAGGAGGAAGAAGTTGTTCTGGGTGCGCAGGCTGGAGTCCGCCACGAAGGCCAGCATCACCAGCGCGTTGCCGGCCACCGTGACGGCGATCAGCAGGGCCATCAGCGCGCCCAGCGCCGCCGTGCCCGCCGCGGCGAAGCGCCCGGCGGCGGCGGAGCCGTTCAGCGCCCCGCCGCTCTCCATGGCCCGCGATCCGCGCCGCGCCGCCGCCGCGGGGCTGCCGCCCCTCCCCGCCCCGGCCCGCCCCGCCTCCCCGCCCCTCCGGGGGCCGCGGCCCCGCTCTGCACTGCGGCCGGTGGGACCGGCGCTCCAGCCCCGAGCACCCCTGCGTCCCCTCGGAGCAACCCGGAGTCCTCCCGGAGCATCCCTGCATCCCCTCAGAGCATCCCTGCATCACCCCAGAGCAATCCTGAATCCCCCGAAGCATCCCTGCATCCCTCCAGAGCAATCCTGAATCCCCCGAAGCATCCCTGCATCCCTCCAGAGCATCCCTGCATCCCCCGAAGCATCCCTGCATCCCTCCAAAGCATCCCTGCATCCCCCCAGAGCAATCCTGCATCCTCCAAAGCGTCCCTGCATCCCCCCAGAGCAATCCTGCATCCTCCAAAGCATCCCTGCGTCCGCCCGGAGCAACACTGCATCCCCTCAGAGCATGCCTGCATCCCTCCAGAGCACCCCTGAATTGCCCAAAGCATCCCTGCATCCCTCCAGAGCAACTCTGCGTCCCTCCAGAGCATCCCTGTGTCCCCCCAGAGCATCCCTACATTCCTCCTTCCCTCTCAACCTGGGAACATCCTTGAATCCTCCTAGATTATCCCTGCATTGTCCCCCAGGAACATTCCTGCATCTCCCCAATGCATCACCCCCACAACAGAGGCCACGGGGAGTGCTTATGGTTCTCTGCCTCACTGGAGAGGAGTGGAGGTCAAGGCTTAACTTGTCCTTCACTCAGAGGTCAGCCAGGAGCGCTCTCCAGGCCGGTGGAGCAAGGCGGGTGATGCGCTCGCCCCTGCCCTCACTGGCAGCAGGAGGAAGAGGTAAAGCTGCCTGGGAGCGCTCTACCAAGTGCCCATGTCAACTGGTCTGCAAACCGAGGAGCCTTTGCCCACAGTGCCCAGCTCCAGGGGGATGGTTAGTGCCCCCTCCTCCCTCCACTTGTTTAGCTTTTCTTATCTAAGGAGAATGACTTTTATTCGAATACTTTCCCCAGTTGGTGATGCTCCCGGACGAAGTTACCTACCGCTGTAAAAGCCCTGTGTGCAGTGCCTGCTCCAGACTGCAGGAGTGGAAACGTCTTCATGGGTGTCCTGTCACTGGGGTAGGATCCGCTTACCAAAATCACCACCTCTGGGGAACGGCGTGGGGACATGTGGGGCAANTGCGGGGCAGCAACGTTGGAAACCAGAGAGGGAGACTGGCTGGAGACCCTGGCCAAGCGCCTTTCTTTCTGGGGAAGTCTGATATGTTGTGTATGTCTTTGAAGTACAGGGATTAAAAAGGCAAAGCAAGAAAATTGTGCAGACCCAGAAACATGCATGAAGCTAATGCCCAGGGGGTTTGCCGCCTTCTGATTACTCCAAAAGCTATTTTCACATCAGGAACTGTTACAGCCTCGCAGAATTCCTCTTCAAACCCACTACCACAGCCACTATCTTGATAGCAGATGCTGGTCCTGCTGGGAGGAGGCTGAAAGGGCTCTTTTAAATCCCAGTAAATCATTTGCAGCCAGCAAAGCCGGGAGGTGAGAGCACCTCTCGGCGCTGCGCAGACAGGGACCTCGCCAAGCGCTCCTGCAGGGGTGGCCTTTGGTGGCACCCTCCAAAGGGTGGCCTCCAGCAAGGACCAGCCTCGTCCTGGCCCTTAACTTGCCCAGCTCTGAGACAACCTGCTGGCTCCAGGTTTAGATCCGGGCTTTCTTTTTGCAGGCGCCGTGCAGGGCAGCGCAGGCAGGCTGCGCTTGACACCGTGTGGCCCCTTCCTCAGGGAGCCAAGTGTCCCCAGGCCACACCACTCCACGGAAGGCTGGGTCCCCGCCGCTGCCGTGTCCCGACGGAGGATGTCACTGTGGGCTTGTGGGAGCCACGGGTGGGAGAGCAGAGGATGCTGCGTGTGCGAGAAATTCCAGGTCGGTGGGGTGACGGCCGGAGGGTGCGGTGAGCCCGTGGGAGGCTTCGAGGAACTTCATGTGTGGGTTCAGCGCTGCTTGGAGGAAGATCAAATTTAACGACGCACCCGACCGCATTCCCACCGGGGTGGTGAGCAGCCCGGCTGTGCAGCTGCAGCACGGCCACAGCAGAGAGGACCTGAGTTTTGTGCATATTGTCTCAGATGTGGTGGAGAAAGGGTTTCTTTATTTTCCCCTGTTTAATGAACCCACAGACCACTTTCATTTTGCGACTGTTTGTGATCTGGTGTTATTTGTAATCTCTAGCTATTCAGACAATCATTAGTATTCACTGAAATGTTTACAAATTCCAAATTATTGTGTGCATGTTGCGGCATTATCACTAGGAGCTGTTTGCTGTTTGTAAGCTGTCATTCATTATTCAGAGTTTTCACCATCCAGATAGAAAACAGAAACCGTACTTTGTACCTAAGGTAATTTATAAAGTGATTTGCAAAACGTAACGTGGACAAATCTCAATTATTGTTTATCCGGAGTAATTTGCCAGGAGTGTTAGATAAATAAGAGATGGCAGAGATTTGCAGACTGTAGTTTTCCTGGTCCTGAGGTTTCTCCCTTGCTTCAGCAGAAGGACAAATATATTTCTAATATATTTCAGGTAACATGCTATCTTGTTAATAAAACAAAGGAAATCACCCAACCTAGAAGGGGTAGTTAAAGCAGATTACATACAGACATGCAAACAGATGGTATGATGACTAACGGTTTGACCTGGCTTAGGCAATACACGTGCCATGTACAGATATCCCGTATGTTCATAAGTCCTTATGTATCTTCATATAGGGAGTATTGACCACCCTGCAGTCAGCCCATGGGCTCCTCTTCTGGACCCTCAGAGCCTGAATACTGCTTAATCCTTGTGTAGATACAAGGGCCAAAATGGGACCTTTCATAGAAGCATAGAATCGTTATTGCTGGAAAACACCTTCAAGATCATCAAGTCCAACTTT
>RSEF01000020.1:6975144-6989509 GCA_003993805.1 Himantopus leucocephalus
CTGTCCAGGTCCCTCTGAAGAGTCCTCCTACCCTCAAGCAGATCAATACTCTCACCTAAATTGGTGTCGTCCGCAAACTTACTGAGGGTGCTCTCAATCCTCTTGTCGAGATCATTAATAAAGGTCTTAAACAGGAGTGGCCCCAACACTGAGCCCTGGGGAACACCACAAGGGTGGGTCAGAGCCATAGCTCACTATAAGCTCCCCTGAGCCTGCTTTCTGTTTATTCTAAGGTTGTGACTGAGAAGCAGGGACCGGGGACGGCAGATGCAGAGGTCCCAGCCCAGAGCTCCCACCCGAGCCCGCTCTCGAGGGCTTCTGCTGTGCCGCAGGGACGTGCCAGCCGGCTGCAGCGAGGCGCTGGAGGAGCCACGGCTCCCAGCCTGGGTGCTAAGGTAATTCAGCCGTCCCTGAACACACACGCAAGGTTCAGCTACGCTAGCAGACGATCCCTGGAAGCCCCCAGGCAGGGGGAAGAGCTGGGGGCAGCCCCGCTGCCACTGCCCGCAAAGCGACTCCTCTCCTGGGGGCTCCTGAGCAAGGGGGACGGGAGGTCTCCTCCCCTCTCTGCTTCCTTCCCTACTGGATTTTTGAGAAGCGTTTAGCTTGAACATGAATTCTGCAGACGTTCGACACCTTTAAAAAGAGGCAAGGGTAGTATGCGGCTTTTTAAGGCTGCTTTGTACTGGAAGAGGAGTCTGCACTGCATTCAAGCTGAGAGTGAGTAAGAAGTGAATAACCCTCTTGTAAGATGGCTGTTCTGGGGAGTTTCTCTGTGATGTGAAGCCTTCGGGCTAAGAGACAAACAGCTTCTGCAGCCTCCTGGTGTTTAGGGAACTCGAGCTTCGGATGTAATTTAGCAGTCGGCCCTATCCTGGGTTTTGGGCACTGCGAAGTCTGTGTAGTGCCACATCACAGAGCAGCGCCTGAGGACCGGCAACTGCTGCCGGCTTCGCTAAGCCTTGCTGGTGGCCGTTGCCTCTCTGCTTGGTACTGGTTCCTGTGGGGAAACAGGCCACCGGTCTGACTCATGGGGTGTTTTGTACATGCTTTGTATGCATGTGGCTTACTGCCACTTGCTTCTGTTTCTGTTGCTTATTATTTTAGTTTGAAGGTCCTAGAGGGACCAATTTGGAGTTTCCTTTGCACAGATATATTTCCTCTGTTCAGCATCTCATTTATGTTTTCTCCTGTGACTCGCAGAATTGCACATAGATTTACAAGCTGGACAGAGGAGGAACGGAGAAGTTCTGTCTTCTCCAAGAACTCTCATCCAAATAAATAAAGTTTCCGTGCAGACTGATTATGCTGGCCACTGAAGACACAGTGCTGGGATCCACTATTCCCAGTGGGGCACCTTCTTCTACAGGCCAGGTTTAATCCTCATTCTAAAATTTAGCATCCCATAGTTTTATTAAATCCCCATAATTCCCATATAAAAATACCATGGTTTAATTAAGCACGCAGTTCAAGATGTTTTCACTGTAATACTCAAGGGATTCCTTGAGCTACAAGACATATGCTACAGTCCATGTCAGATCAGAGCCTATTATACATGCATGTGTTTTGTTTTGGACCACTGTCACTCGTTACTTCATGCATTTATTTGCAATTCATGAAAGTCTCAGGATGACATAAGCCAAGACACTAGATGTGGAGAACTGTGCTACAAAACCTGTTTTCAGCTTCTTAGGAGTGCTGTAGAGGTGCTGAGATTCTGTTGGATGCTTGTTCTGGTTCTTAGATTTCGTTAGGTGCTCCTTGTCTTTCTAATCACCGAAGAAATCCAGATGCAAGGAGTTGGATTGCTCCCGGCTCTGGGAGGCGTGTCAGTATGTTTGTGATGTTGGCTTGCTTTGTTATTTTTATCTGATCCGCTGAAGCTTTATTCCATGAAATGTCTTTTTAGCTCTGAAGGGTACACTAAAGAGTTTCTTAAAGATGGCACCTTCTTGCGCACAGGTAGTGCTTCTATAGAGTAAACCTGGAGCGAGGAGGATATTCCTTTTTAGCTGGTTGATTAAATATTGCTACATAATTGACAGCATCTCCCACCTTCAGAGGCTGTGATCTTCTGCAAATGACAAAGTGATAATCATGCCTGTGTCATTAAAACAAAAACAAATTTATACTTAATACACACTGTCTCCCTGCGGTTTGTCTCGGAGAATACGTGACCTGAAATTGCTTTCACGCACGTCCCCATCCAAACCAACCGAGATGGTCACAGCCAAATCCTACATACAAATACCCCCGGCTCCGTGAGGCAGCAGATGGCTGAAAAGGTTCAAAAATTTGCTGCCCTTTTCCTCCAGGCACATCTATAATTCAATGTTTGCACTGGTGTGCTTGGCTCCAGCTCAGGAATCACACGGTCCTTTGACACCAGTAAAAGTGCCTTCGTCACGGGGCACAGATGTGTGGGCAAAGCATCCCACCCACCGGCGAGCTCAGCTGTGCCGGGGCACACGTGTGTGCCCGTCTGGGCATTGCTCTCCCTCGCTTCTTGGCCAAGGGGAGACATGGAAGGTCCTGTTTCTCCTGGAATAAATCAAATGAACCCAGTAAATGAGGTGCTAACGATGAAGGCGTTATTCATAATCCGTAGGGACAGAAGTAATGTCCCCTGGATGTTGATCAACCTCCTTCCACGCTCCCACGGAGGAATTTGCACTCCGGTACAGCTTTAGGTACGCATCGTTGCAATTACACAGTGAGGACAGCTGTGTCCCGAAATCAAGAGTTATGGAAATCAGAAGACATATTAGCATCAGTAACATCTAATGGGGAAATGAGGGCTTTCCTGACACCTTCTCTTGGGTGTATGTTGGTCTTTGCATTTCCACGGAGGACTTTGCTCGTCCAGGGGGCAGTGAGGGTGCGCAGCGCACGCTCCACACCTCCAGGAGAGATGCTGTTATTGCTATGCATGAATCGTAGTTTTTCCACTGCTTATTTCTGTCCCATGGAGCCAGCTTGTCTGTGAAACAAACTTTAAAGAAAGAGATGATTAAAAAACCTCTTTGTGTTCATGTCTTTACTGATGAGGGTTGAAAATCCTCTGGCGTTCACACAAGTATCTGTCACTATGAAACCCGTCCCTTTCTTTCCTTTCCTTTTCGTCTGCCTTTCATCACGGGAAAGGTTTATTCAGTTTGGAAAATTCCCTTTTTTGAGATCCCCTCGCAAGTTTCCAGCAGACGTGGGTGAGGGTAAGGGCAGTGTGGCAGAGAAAAGAGATCCCAGAGCGGCTGAGGATGAAATCTCTGGAGAAGCCCTTGCGCTCCTGCTTTGCCAGACCATCGAGCTACCGCACAAAGGGGGAAGCCAAGCCCCAAGATGAATTTTTTACATGGAGCATCAGAGGATAGGACACAGAAAATGCCAGGGGAGCATTTCCCATTCTAGAGATGCCTTTCCAGTGAAATGCTACTCTTTGATATATATTTCTCTTTTAAAAACAAAACCAACAACAACTTGTTTGTCAGACTTGGGGAGTTATTAAGACTGAAAAATAGCATGGCAACCCAAACCTGGATGGGACATCTTGAAACCAGTTGCTGGCTGCGCTTCATACTGCTGCTCAGCCAGATGTCAAAATGACTTCATCAAAATGATGATCTTAAAGATCCCTTCCAACCTAGTGGATTCTATGATTCTATGATTTCTGCTGGTGGAAGAAGGTCTTTTCCTTGCCATATTGCAAGGGACTTAATTGAGAAAGTTTAATGTTGGATAAAGATGATGATGACAGCAGTAGTCCTCAAAAATGCTAAGAAATACCCTGTGAACCAGCCTTCAAAAAGGTAGGAAGAGCATTAACATCTCTACTCTCAAAGCAGCACGTGCTGAGAGCCATACCGCATGGCACCAAAGCCACCGAGTCTCTGAGAAGGACCACAAACGCTGGAGGGAAATCAGCCCCAACCTGGGCACGGTATGTATCCATCTGTATTCAAAATAAGCCCAACACCTTTTTACTTCTTTCTTTTCCTTCCTTCTTTCCTCTCCTTCCTTCCTTCTCTCTCCCCGTTCCCGCTGTAGCTGTAACCTGCAAATCCAAACTCCCAAAGTGTCAAAAAATGTATCCTTTAGCGCAAGGAGACTGTTCGTAGTTGGACCTGTCCCAAAGTGCCGTGACTGTTTTTGGCTTCTTGGGAACTAACTTCTTAAAATTACAAATCACCTTGTCGTCAAAGAAAGTGACATTTCTAGTCTTGTGCAAACCAACTGCACTTTTGTGAGCGTGAAAATGCTGAGTTTAGCTACTCTGGGGGAGGAAAACACAGCAGAGCAGGATGAGTAATACAGTTAGTAATGAAGTAACTGTCTGATCAGAATTAACACCTGGTTCTTGTCAAGGCCAATTCAATATTGCATTTTGAAACGAAAATTTCAGAGCACAAGGGGAATAAAAACAAAAGTCATTCTGCATCTGTCAGCTTGGACCGAGCTGGTGGCTGCTGTTAAGACCAATAGATGTTTTCAGAGAGAGACAGCAGGGTCTGAATAACTAGACATGATATCCACATACAGCTGCTACCAACGACGCTGGAAGCATTTTGCCATGTGGAGGAGTAAACATTAAAGCTCTGTTGAAAAAGTATCCGTTGAATTTGTTACTCCATCAGGGGACGGTTTAAGAAGCAGGGCTGGGCTTCGTTCTAATACTCTTAACGGCAGTAAGTGCTGTGGGTTAGGAGTGAAGTGAAGACATTTGAGAAGGACTAAACAACTTCTAATTGAAGCCAGTGCTGTTCCCAGGCAGATGGAAAAACGAAGCAGCCGTAGAGAAATGAGCTGGGTTTCTCCGGGCTTTGGTGCAAGCTGCCGCACAGTGGGCTCCTTAACGTGTCATCAAACTTTCTAAAACTTCAGGACACTAAGCAATTAGAGGGGTAGAGTTTAAGCCCACTTATGGAGTCCATGCTTTTCTTCAGAGCTACCACCAGGTTCTCGTGGGAGAAGACCTACAAATGTCAGCTCCTTCGCTTCCCGCTGGCCCGCGGGGGCCCGGAGGCGGGGAACTCATTGGTAACCTCATATAATATTTAACAGACTTCCTGGGCTAATTAAGCATATTACTTTATATAGTAACTAACATATCTCTAATATGTATCAAAATTTAATTCAGTTTAATTCATTACCACCGCTCAACGTGGGCCCAATTCTCTTCTCCCTTACAAAGGTGCAACTGCATTAATCCATTGTGTGCGTCAGGGAGGACAACGCAGCCCTCCTTCTGCCGGATCATTTCCAAGCAGAGATATACAGAAAGCTTTGCTCTTGTCTCTGCACAACTTGCCTGAACCAAGAGAGTTCCTTCAGAGTCATGCTGGCATAGCAGAAGTTGTCCCCAAACCCTCCCATCAGGCGTTCAGTCTCTTACAAGCTGGAGGGTCCTTCAGGCACAATATCTGAGGGGCTTTTCCGTAAGTCCAAGCTTGAACTCGCTGTCTGGTAATTATTCCCCAAGCGCATGAGGTTGTATAAAGCAGCACAGCACAGAAGGAAAGGTATTTCTCTGAAGAGCAGGAGGCAAACAAGATCTTTGTTGCTGAGATTAGGAAAACCAGCAGTCTAGCTAGCTTTAACTTGTTTATTTGACCATTTGACTTCTGCAAAGCCCCTGATAATGAAGTCTGGTGTCTCCAGGCTGCTGGAAAGTGGGACTGAAGCTTGTTGTAATTCTCTCCCTCTCCAGTGGCTGCCGTGAAATGATCCAGCAGTGTCTGCCCAGGTCCGATGGAAAGCACGCTCATTCACCGAGACACCCTCTGCAGGAGAAGTCCCTCTGCCACGCAGACAGGGCAATCTCCGCAGTTCCAGGCTGGGCTGCACCTCCTCCGGGTAGGGGACTCTCCATCTGAGCCAGCCACGGAAACAGAAAAGGCTCCTGTTCACACGCAGCCCCTGAGAGCGGCCCAACACCGCACTCATGTTGCCCTGGGATGGGTACACGCTTCTCACCGGTGACCTCCGCGCCGGCTGGAGCCCTCCGTGTGCAGGCTGTCCGTAAGAGGGGAGAACAGGACATTAAAATCAAAACCTCTGCTCTGCTGCGCAGGGGGGAGGGAGGAGATGCTGGGGAGGTACAAGCAGAGAGGCAGGCAGAATTGGCTTGGCTGGACCAAAGCTGCCTGTCCAAAAAGTCGCTGTACAGTTATGGGCTGTGGCCGGCACCTTCGTCAGACAGGTACCCTGGGCTGACCTGCGCATCCATCTCCAGAGGGATCCTGTGGCGAAGGGCAGGAAGAAGTTACAGGAGATGCTGCTGTTGTCACTCTTAGTAGGAATTTCAAGTGGCTGTGCTGCTAAAAGCACTTTCAAGGGCAATTTGTCAAAGGCTGTGAGATCCAACAGCTTCATCGTCACTTACCAAGCGCATTTTCTCCGAAGGAAGATACCCTTCCTGGGGGGAGGGGAACACGTCCCTCTGCCCTTCCAGTCCCCGTCAGCTCTGCCGGCTTCTCTGTCGCACCACCTGCGAGCCACCATGACCCTTCTTTTCTGTGTTTGAAGGGGCTGGATTCTGCTCAGCTCCCCAGTTACAAGTTTGCTCGCAGAGGGATGGCTGCTGCTCCCCCAGCCCCACCGCCGGTCACCTGCAGTCTCCAGATCGGTCTAATTTAGAAAGACCTTCATCTGTACAAGGATTTTCCCTGACTCCTGGCTTTTCTCATAACCCCCCCCGTCTCAACCCCATCTCTTGCTGCTCATGACAACGCCAAGCCTGCCCTTAGATCTGTCTAACAAAGGCAGACGCAAAATGTATTTCATATTGAGCCACGGTGTGCCTAATGTATTCCCTTCTATTAGCTATTGCTCTAGGTCCTGATCTCTGATTCCTCATCTTTTCAGGCTTCCTTTTGATGTTCGTTACAAGGCAGCAGAGACTAACAGAGAGTATGTCAGGCATCTGACTACAAAAGTGTGGGGAAGAGGGATTAAAAGGGACACGGTGACAGGAGGAAGAAAAAGCATTTAGGAAGCATCAGCTCTCTGCAGGCGAAGCTGCAACGATGCTCTGCATGTTTTTGCCTGTGCTGCTATCTACCGTCCTCCCTTCCAAGCCCAAATCTGTGTTCCTGGAGCTGCTTTGGCCTCTAGACAAGTCAATCATTTGGCGTCAGATTTGTGCAGAGAGAAACAGTATGGGGCAAAGGAGCCAGAGCCCTCCTGGGTCTGGAGAGGAGCTGGAACTCCCAGCAGGTCTGTTTATCGGGCTGGCTTGCATCAAACAGCAGCAAAATCCATCTCGCCACCCAGCCTGGTGTTTGCTGAGGTTTCTGGGCTGTTCCTCTGTACAGAGAGGGAGTTTGCTGGTGCTGTAAGAAAGAGGATTCTCATTTTCCTGGCTGCGTTTATGATACCTCTCTTCTTGTGAAACCACTCAGCTAAGCGGTCTCGGGGGACTCTCAGTGCTACATAACTGCCACTGCGTGTAACAGTCGCTGTGATCTTAGCAGAGTTCAGAACATCCTGGAACAAATAACGGGGAAAGAAAAGAAAACCAAAAGTCCTCCTCTCTACAATAAGTAATCACGTCCTGCCAGCACTGACCTCCGCCTGGCCAGGGTGCAGCCGCGCCGGAGGTGGGAGCTGAGGTGCTGGGAGAAGCCAAGGGCAAGGAACAATGTTAGACGCCTCCAGTGTGAATTAAGGGACTGAATCACACAAGAGCTGTAGGAAAACAAGTTGTGCAGGAGCCAGGTGTTCCTTCTGAAGGGTGTTTGCTGTCATCCCCCGGCCGTCGGCTGGCAGTGCACAGGGTCGCTGATCAGATCCTGCACCTCCAGGGTACGATGCTCAATCAGCAATTTTCCTGCGTGCTGGAGCGCAGGAGTGCATGTTACAGGAGTGAGAGTTTGGAGGATACTAGGAGCCAGGTCTCCTTTTAGCCTGCATGATAAACCCTACCTGCATATCCCAAACCCAGCAGCCAGAGAAACTCCTCTTACCCTGTCGCTTCCCACACCTCTCCGCCGCGGGGAGGCTGTGAAACGTCGCCTGTTAGCAGGGAAGGGAAAGCGAGAAATAATTCCCCGCCTGTCTCTTTTGTTCTTCTTTCCCTTCTTTCACGGGGAAGCTTGAAAATGAATGTCAACCAAACACAAAACTCTGTCGTGCAATTTTTGCAGGTGGTATTAGCTGACGAAGGCTGGGTCGGTGCCAGGCGGGTGGAGGATTCCTCAATAATTTGCTCGGAAAACAGAGGAGACCAGCAAAAATAGCAATGAGATGCAGACCTGCATCTGGCGTGAGGGCACGGAGACTTTCTGTGGCTATAGAGCTCCCACGGGGGTCTCTCTCTGCCACTGTGCAGAGGTGGTTTTTCCTATTTCCAACCAGTTGCTGAAGGAGAGAAAAGCAGAGGTTCCCCGCGGGCAGAGGGACAGCCCCCGGAGCTGCCGCAGGCTCTGGGGCTGCCCGGCGAAGCACGGTGAGGGCAACTGGGAACGGAGGAGGGGACCAAACTGGTGGCAGTTGCCTTTAATATCTCCCTGGTGGGTAAAAGCTTTGGCAGANGCTGGGGCTGCCCGGAGAAGCACAGTCAGGGCAACTGGGAACGGAGGAGGGGACCAAACTGGTGCCAGTTGCCTTTAATATCTCCCTGGTGGGTAAAAGCTTTGGCAGAAGCTGGGGAGTTGGGATATTCCCCATCCCCACCTCTCACCGGTCCTGCCATCCCGCTGCCACCTCCCAGCCAGGACTGCAGTACAATTTCTCATTTAATTTCCCCTAGCCTTGCTCCGCTTTAACTCGGTGAGTTAGGTGGTTTGCAGCTCTACCTGTCACTTCAGATGCTATTTCCCCTTCTCTTTGCTTTCTGCTGTCTGTCAGCGCTGTCTGCCGGCACGACACGGTGTGATGAAAAAAGGGAGGGATTGCAGAGCACGGCGATAAATTAATTGCATTTGCTCAGGTACAAGATGAATTGTCCAAATCATTTTGCAAACAATTGTGTGTAGAGGCACAGAACAGTTTTCTGAAACAGAGTAAATAATTCCAGTTGTTAATAATGCATCACACGCAGCTGATGCTGTTCCAGCGCCCACAGCCGGGCTTTGTGGATCCCACTTGTTTGCAGGCAGGTTGGGAAGGAGAGGGAATGGATTCTGAATAACATTTCATGAGACGCTTGGCGTTTAAGAATGTTATGGCATTGTTTTAAAGCACTTCACCAGTTTCAAAGCAATCCCACCCAAGCTTGCATGTATAAGAATGTGCTTATTTATACGCACATGTTGACATTATACATGCGATCTCCCCAGCCTGTCACAGCCCTTTTTTGAGCGTTGGCACACACTGGCAGGCTTTCACATCAAATTAATTGTGCAAAGTGCACAGTATTTTGAAAAACAGTTCCTAAATAGATACTCGGTCTTGAGCAAGAAATGCAAGCGATTGGGAAAGCACACGGGTTGCTATTTACAGCAGCTAGACTTCAAAAAGTTTTAGCAAGTTGCAGCCTGTCTTGAAAACAAGCTTGAAATATTCCATAATTTTCCTTTAATTCAGTTATCATGATTAAGATTTATTTGTTTTATAATGCTACTAATTTTAGTAGCTCAGACCGGCTGAAGTCAACCCCCCTCTCCCTGCCCCAGCCATGCAGTCCTGCAGAAGCACGCCATGAAGAGATGATCAGGGCTGACAGACCTTCAGGGCATGTGCTTCAAAGAGCTTTCCTATTGCTCTGCTCATCATCTTCACAGCTCCGGTCGCTGTGTCAGGCTCATGGCAAGTGTGCAGCAGTGGAAAACGCAGCACGAAGACAAGGAGGAGAGAGGATTGTGTCGGTAATTACTGGCCTGTAATTATCTGCCATTGTGCATTCTGTTAGCTCTTCCTGCTTCTCATTAGCATATAGCGGGGAAAATATTTAATTGCAACACCGCTCTGTGTATGGCATTATCTGCAAGCAGAGCAGATCAAATCAGCCTGCCTTGTGGGGACAAGGGAGCGATTAGCTCCTCCAGGGCAGCCGGTACAGCTGATGGAGATCAAGAAGCGGAATACAAATGGCAGGGCGCCGCGCACCACTCCGCCGTTACACAAGTGCCACCTTGAGCAGGCTTTTCTCTCCTCTTCTTTCTGTCGATCACTTGGTGGAGGCAGAGTCCCACATCCCAGCCAAGATCCCAAAGCACTTTGCAACGTGAGGCTGATTTTCAAAAGCACACACTTCAGCTTTCACGCTCGCTGCAGGACACGGCTGACAGTGGGGTCAGGGAGTTGCAGTGCGGTGGCTGCTAGAAACCCGGGTGTGAGGTGGGGACACGCTTTGCTGTGCCTTGTCACCGTGTCCCACGCACGGTCATTGCACACTGGCATAAAAACACCACCCTGGGGTTGTACAACAACAGCGGCCGGGGGGGATGGGAGAGGAACAGACCTCTCCTCCTGGGAGCCCGTGCCAGGAGCAATGAAGTTGAAGAAAGCACCAAAACAAAGTTGCATCTTGTGAGAAAGAGTGTCTGGAACAGTGAAATGCAGCTGATCACAGACTCTAGTGTGTGTGATACGGCGTCAATCTGAGCTGCTGCGCGTGCAATGACTAGAAGTGGAGGCAAAACTACCCAGACTTGACCTGAGATCCGGTTTCCAGCACAGTGAGAGATGCTAAAGCCGCTCCTTCCTCAGCCCCTGCTCCTTTCGTCTGGGCTGGAAGCTCAGCTCAGGCCCAGTTTGGCCGGGCACGGACCGGTGGCAGCCCCGAGGCGTGGGCTGCCCGTGTGCGTGGGGTGTAGGCGAGTGCGGCTTCGCGCCGGCTGAGCTGGCTCCGCAGGCACCGTGGTACCGGGGGACTTCAGAGAGGGCTCTGGCAGCATTTTTCCCCGCCGTTTGTGCCATGAAGCAAGGAGCCGGGTTTCAAACCAATCCTCTCTGCTCCCAGCCACCCTCTTCCCTGCAGGCAAAGGTGTTTTTCCATGCCCTGGCCGAATCCGTGCTCACCATCCGATCTGATCGGCGAGGGTGGTAATACTGACACTATTACTCTGGCATATTAGCCCGAATGTCTAAGTCATCACACAGCTCTGCAGCCACCTGATCTCCGGCGCCGATTCCCACAGCCTCCGCGCTGCCGCCCTGAAACGCTGCCACCAGCGTTAGACATAACAGCAGACTTAATTAAAGGGTGGCAGCCTGCCAGCATCCAAGAGGCAGAGCCGAGCTGGCTGCGCTGCTTTCAAAGGGGCATTTTTAAAAAAAACACTGGGAAATAGCAGGGCAAGCCCTGCCGCGATGATGCCAGCGGGGGTCAAGTATTTGTATTGCCTCAGGGCTGTCCCCTCGGGAAGAAGCGCCGTGAAGGGGCTCAGCCAGTCCCCAATCCTGTGGCTGACCCCACTCCGGGGATGCTCATGGGGACCCTTCCCGGGGGACACAGTGCGGTGTTGAGTGTCATCTCTGTCCCGCCCCGCTGGAGAGGGTGATGGAAAAGTGGGATCCCCACATTCCTGTGAGCTGGGGTGGAGATGATGGGAGCTCTGGGCTTTTCCCCAGCATCGCTCCGTGTGCGACAAGGGGTTGCAGGCGGTGGGCCACGGCCTCGCACCACAGACACGTGTTGGCAGAGAGCTGAACGCGCAGACCCGCTCCCCTGCCCAGCTCACCTGCGGCAGCCCCAAGGCAGACTTGCTAATTCCTCACTTTTTGGAGCCTCAAGTTTATTCACGTCCGTGACAAAACAAGATGAAGTGACATATTTCCATGGCTATCGGGGATCTAAACCTCTCCTCCCCAGAGACCCCAGCAGGAGCGAAGCATGGCGACGACCTGACTTATGTCCCAGCCCTGCTGTGGAGTTGTGGTGGTATCTGCCCCTCCGGGACCTTCCCGAGGCCACGTGCCGGCTGATAGTGTCAGTGCAATCTTGATGCTGGAGGATCCCCACGCATGGATACTCGCTGCCCCTCCTCAGAGGACAACAGCATTTTTGCATCTGGAACGGAGCGCGAGCAGCCGCACACGAAGCAGGACAAACCAGCTGCGGGAGGAGAAAGGTAAAATCCTCCGGTACCACTTTGAAGCAGGCAGATCCCCATGGCACATGTGCTTTGCAGCTCTAGGCAGATAACAGACAATACCCTGATTATGGGAATGCATTTAGCATTGTGCACCAAATTGTGTGAACGCCTGGTTAAAGAATAGCTATTCCAACAAAAAAAAAGAAGACCAGAGAAAAAGAAATCAGCCTTTGGTTTCTGAGTCATCTCTTTGCTTCACACTCAGGATTTGGTCCACTGTGTGTCCAGAATAATTATTAAGCAAGTTCTGATGGAAGAATTTTATTTACCCAGCCTCAAAAAGGGAAGAAAAGAATCCTTAATAGTTGATTAGATCAAAAAAGCATAATTTGTTTTTCAATAAGTGCTTTAGATGTAAGATCAATGGCTTGCGGTTGACTGATAGGAGCTGTTTGCAAAGACCTTAGATCTAATTGTACTCAGCAATCACACAGACTTTTTCTTTGACTAATACTAGACACCATCCCTCTTGTACAGATGGGGGAGGTACCAGAAAATAGCAATACTTTGCATTGGAGAGTTGCTCAGCAACTGCCCTATATTATTTTTGAGTTGTCCCTGAGTACAGCCTCCTTTCTCTTTGATCTTTGCGTAATTTTTGTTGCTGCTGCTTCTCAAAAAAGACAACATTTTAAAAGAATTGTATCTCCATTTGCCACAATCTCTTTTTTTTTCTCTCCCCCCCAAGCACAACCGAAGCCTGATGACATCAGGGAAAGCAGTGCATTTCTTTGCAGAGGGGAGGAAATCAAGGTCCATCTACTCTGCTAGAGCCTTTCACGGGGTACTGGGGGATCTGGGCTTCTACAGATAGATCTCTGTCTAGCACCTGCTTCTGTACATGCTCCATATATGATATTCAGAGGCAGAATAACGGTGCTTAGCTCTTGCCATCGAGTGGCCATGCAGCTGGGTTTGGGCATACGAGTCAGCACTAGCACTGCCATTTTGGCAGCATTTGATTAAGAAATGGCAATGGGGCGATTTGTCTGGAGAAGAAAGTGCCAGGACCGGGATTTCTCATCCCACTGTAATCCCAAATGGAGCTTAGCATGAAAGACATTACTCTATGGTCCTGATTTGGAAGGAGCACCACACCTCACCAACCAGTTTTTATCAGCCCTGCTGATAAATGCCTTTATGTGATGCGAAAAGTGATGCACCCCTGAGCTGCCCATCCCAAACCAGTGCTTCTTCCGTGCTCTGGATGACACACATCCCTCGGGGCGCCCGGCAGAAAGGAGATTCTGATTATTGTGGTGTAGCTGATCCTTTCCTCTCTCTCATTTATTTTCTGTTACTGCCACCCAAAAGTGGGTAACTAGAGGTTTGCACCATGTTTTGGTCTCTCCTGGGTACCACACGCAGAAGAAGAGCAAGTAAAACACCAAGTCCTTGCAATACGAAAAAACCCGCAAAAAACTAGAGAATAAAATAACCCATGAATTTAAATGGTATTTGCAAATATGAGTCAGGAGCATCTTTTCTGAAATCTCTAGACAGCGGCATCGTACAACCGCTGCCATGTACAGGGACTAAAACTGCAACGATTCGGCGAGGGGTAGCACAGCCCCTGCTCCAGGAAGACACACACAACTCCTGAGCCAGGCTACATCCCAGCCAGAGGATGTCATCAAGGGAAACAACCAATTTCATCATTTCTCTGTGGTCTCAGAGTAACCCCATTAGGCAATCACTTACCCGGGCAGAGCTGCAGAGCCACGCGCGGGGTGTTCCTTCTTGCACTCCTTCCCCAGGGACGGGTGGCAGAAAGTAGCTGGTTTGTTTTGCTGGTATTTGACCAGCTGCCACCCAAAAGCCTGAAAAACAAAACCCTGGAACTTTTAACGCAAACTAACACCCGAGGCAGCAGAAGGAAGAAAATTTCTACATCTAGTAAAAATTTCAGTTTGAAAGGTCTAAAAATAGACTTTTCTTGCCTTGGGAATTCTAGCCTTGCCTTATAACTCGTGGTGCTGCAGATTATTGCATTCATAATTTAAATGCTGGATGGGTATAAAATTACTCGCGTGGGAGTTATTCAATTTCTGGTAAGTACATTTACATTAAATAGCGGCTGCACATACAAAAGATAGGAAAAAGCCCTTCCACTCCTGTTTGCCTGAAGCGGTGAGAACATGTGCAGCCTCACAAGGCTGCTGTTGTGAGCAGATAATTTTTTTTCCTACTGAAAACCTGATAAAGTTCACCATGGCTGAAAGGGCACTTGTGTCTCCTCTCTGACACTTGGCATGGGGCTGCTCTGGACTAATCCCTCTCTGGGCTAGAAAAACACGCAGCGCTGATGTGAGCGCTGCCAGTGATGGCTG
>RSEF01000020.1:6991654-7037899 GCA_003993805.1 Himantopus leucocephalus
TGGGTTTTTTTTTTTTTTGTTCTTCAGTTACCTACTCAATATTTCTCTTACAGAGCTCCTGAAAGGGAGACAAGCAAGATGGGAAAAATAGCGGGAAAAAAGGCTTTTTTTTAAATAACATGCCACCAGAACTTCTGCATGGTAACAAAGGTATAAATTATGTTGCCATTTATTTAATTTGGATATTAATCATGTTTGTGCTATCTGTATGTTTGGATTCAGGACTCCTTTTGGAAGCGCTTTGTTACTCTGCAGCACTCGCAGGCCAGAATTTCGGATGTGGGTTTGAAATGGCCTTCTGGTTTTTGAGTCTCCCATAGCCTTATGTTCCCCCTCAGAAGTATTTGCCAAAGCATGTTCAATGCAAGCAGATACTGCTTTCAGTTACTGAGAATTTTCTCAACTAAAATACATAGCCTTCATTTAAGCTTTCAAAAAGGAAAGGAAAAAGGAGACATAGATCTGCAGTGTGGATTGGCATTACTGTACCACTCCTTTCGTAGTGTTTCCTTTTTTCAAGCTTATGCCTGCACGAAAAAACCCATTGTTTCATTCCAACTTAACCTTTCGAAGTTCAGTAACTCCATGTTCACATTGACATGTGGGGGCAACCACATAAATATCATCTTACAAACTTTATACCAGTATGCTCTGGGACTTCTAAAACCTCAGGACAATTTCTGGAAGCAGCGACTTGGGTAGCTTCCAAACGTAAAGCACTGCGCCATGGGATGGAAGTAGGAGAACTGGCTAAACTAGCACGGAAGCAAGAAATTCCGAGCAGTGATTTTCCCTTAAGTAACCCCCTGGGTTTTCACTTACTGTAAACATAGTTTTTCTTAAAATAGTCATCAAGTCATACAAATGTTTGAGCACGTGACAAAGTTGAGGGCAATCTAGGATAAGTTCAGCAGCGATTCTTAATGTTGCTTTCCTGCACCAACAGTACCTCATAATGAACCTGTAACTTCAGGGAGTGCTTGATAGGAAACCCTGAAACGTCTGCTGTCCAGGAATAAACGTGCCATTTTTCTCCAAAACTAACTCTTCTGCCATGCCAATATAAACTTATAAACAGAAGACAAAAGTTCAAGATAGAAAATTATGATTAGACAACAAAGTCTATGCCTGCAAGTAGTTCAAGACTGGATAGGATTTCAGTTGATGCAATACTGAAAAACAGTGGGGTGCACATAGTTACTTGTTTGCTAACATCTATGCAAATGTACTTGATTTGGTAATTGATCATGGAGTGTAGTTTTCACTGTTCGATGGTTTCTTTATGTCAATTTTAGTACTGTTGCTGCTTTCTATGATGCGTACTTGCTTAAGCTGACAGGTCTTATGATTGAAACTGGTATTTCTTTCCGTCTTTCTTCTTGTGAATTCTACTGTGTGAACTTCACACATGCTGACCTAGAACAAAGGTGGAAGGCTTAGCTTTCTGTTATTTTAGTGTTGGCTGGAAAACATACCAGTCGGGTTTTGTTTCTTTGATAAGGCTATATTTTTAAATCACTGTTTGTAGTGCCAGTCAGTCAGATGATTTTTTTTGTTGTTTGAAAGCAGGATGCACATGCAAGCACACTGAATTTTTAAGCAGATAATTCATTAGCTTTGGTATTTGAAGTAACTTGTCCTTGAACAATGCAATGTTGCATCGTGCTACTTGATAACTAGAACTTCCGTTTACAAGTTGGCATTTTTTCTAGTCCTTCACTCAGTATCAATTTTGTCACCTGAGTCATGAAGATATCTGATAAGAAATGTCTGTATTTGATGCTAATATCATGTTTTAAAATGCTTAGTGTTTAGTCTATTCTCTGTGAGATAAATAAAATATTTGGTTCTCTTACATTTTTTTGGAAGAAATCCATAACATCAGGCATGCAAAGAATATACATTCAATATGGAGTTCTCTACATCTTGAATGTTTTTGCTGAGTTTGACTATGTAACTGGTCACAGAGGCATCTTCACCTCGCTGAATAAATTTGAAAGTGAGAGCAATGGAAAAGAAGGTCACCCTATATCTGCCACTTTGGAAGATGCAGGACTTTGATACGTTTCCTGTTGCAAAAAAAATATAGGTTATGCATTATATTTATTATTTTATGGGTTTTATTATTTTACAGAATAGACCACTATAGAACTTGGAATTAAAGAATATATTATCTCGATCCTCAAATTCTTGATAATTACTTTGCAGGAGAATGTATGATGATGTAATTATTTACTTTGTATTCTTAAAGGCTGGTAATAGCAAGTTGCATGAGAACAGTAAGCAATTAGAATGTGTCAAATGTGGCTTACCATTACTTTCAGTTATACTCTTCAAAAACGTATTGTTGATTCGGTGCACAAAGATAATGTCTTAATTTTAAGGATCAATAAGTTGCAAGAATAGACTAAACTTACTTAAACTTGATTTTTTTTTAAACACAGTTACAATTGGAAATTCATTTGCTGGTCTAGACAGATCCTTCAGATTATTTCAGTATATTTTATTATGCACGTAATTTAATGAGACAGATTTATAGTAAATTACAGCAGCCCTCCATTCAGAAAATGCAGGAGGCTGGATAGCATGGTCTTCCTGTGATTGTTTATAAATGTGGCGGGAGTGTGCACAAAACGTGAATTGTGCCTGCAGCTGCAGAAATACATCTGGACCTTTTAATCTTGGCTCTCTTGGTATTACGGTCGAAAACTTAAGCTGTATATTGCCCTGTTGGACATGTAATGTCTGTGCTTGGCATTAGGCTGAATGGAAACCTTGATCTATGGCATTCCTGTTGCAGTTCGATTCCTTTGCTGTGTTGTTCAGAGTTTTAGATGAGCTAAGGGTTGTGACTGTTGGGATGCTATGAACCTTTGCGGTATTACAAAGAAGTTTGCATGCTTACGATATTTGTCAAGACCTGTGTTTTCATGAATGGATAACTTCATTATATTTTTACTCTCATTGTTTTTACTCTTCTGAGTCGGTTTTTTTTAGGGACCCCAAAAGAGTCTGTTAATATAGCTCATAGGGTTTTGGTTCTAAGTGATAGTTTGAAAGTAACGCTGGTATGTAAATTTGGAAGATGGAAGGTAGGCATGGGAATTGTGAGGTGTCTATGATTCACGTCACTCGCTTCAGACCTAACCAGCTCTGGCCACTGAGGCGGCCGAGGCCGACGTAGACTCTGTTCCCTACAGTGTGTCAGTGCAATCAAGTGCGAATGAGAATCCTTTTAATAATGCGCAATTATAAAACTTGTACATGTTAAGGCTATGGAGAAGTTAGCTCACCAGCCTATTTATAATGGGCCATTTAGCAGCATGTTTGTTTACTGGATGAAATGAGAACTTTGTTAGAACAAAACTTTCTCCCCTGTGCATGTGTTCTTTCCAGGTTTTGCACAACGTCAATGAAACTGGGGATTGGTTGTTTAATAGTGAAACAAAAATGCTATCTATATTTAGAGATGCAAATAACTTTACTTACATGGCCTTATTTTGCCTTAAACGTAGTTCTAAGTGCTGTGCAACCATTTTATTATCTTGATTGGTTTAATGTTACTGAACAGTTGAAACTGAACTCTATTTAGAGATATTTGTCCTGTCTTGGGACGTCAAAGTTTTTTTGGCTTTGTTTTTGCTTGGTGGTGGTTTTTTTTTTTAAATCTCTTGATAGTAACACCCTTATACTGGAATCCATTAAGTATCCACTATAAATGTAGCTTTAAAGGAAATTCAGCTGTAGCAGAAACTCTGACTTTCTAAAGCTTTTGCAAATTTGTGGTATCATCTTAAAACTCTTTAGCAAATAGTCCGCTAGCTGTGTGCATGAGCTCGTGCTGCAGAATTTCAGTATGTGAGGAATTGTTGGTAGGCATAAAAATATGGTTTCTTATGCTGTAGGCCTTTGCACTAGTTTAGTCAGCTGTTGTCGTCCTGCTTTATTTGCAATATGATTGCTGTCATGATTGTTTGAGAGTCTCCATGACAATGATTTGTAAGATAGCTTGTACGGAATAAATGTAAAACCACATGTATCCGGAGAGAATGGGCCCACAGAGACAAAGCTTAAAAAGTGCCCATAAAATAAGCCTGTAACTATTTTTACTGTTCTAGGGGTGTTCTCCAGTGATGTTATATGCTGTAATTGTCTTCACATTTTTAAATTTCAGTGATCAGTTTGTAGGGGTGGTTACATTATGATGAGAAATATTTAATTTTATCTTCAAAGTAATTTTTGGTTCAAAGAGAAGTTTTCATAAATGATTAATTATATGTCAATTGACACTTGTGTCCAAAGCCACTGTGCTTGGAGTTACTGTGATTACTTCCCACCTTGTTTCTCTTACAAATAAGATAAAACAAATCCTTCAGGAAACTAGTAAGAAGTAATTAGTTTTACGAGACAATATTGAATTACTAATTTTTTTAACAGTGTGGCTAGAAATGAGTTGGTGTATCAGTCATGATCGAGCTTAGCATTATGCCTCATGGGTAGTGAAGGCATGTAAACCAGTATTTTGCAATCTTCTATAATTTTGGACAATGAAATAGTTTCCAAGGGAAGGCTACAAAGTCCAAAGAAGGCTGTACCAGATGCTCTGAGGTGGAAAAGTGTCTCAGATATTGATGTAGTGTGAAAAAAGGGAGAAAATTTACAGAATTCAATGGGAATTTCTGTGAAGTGTTTTGCATCAGAAAATTATTAGTCTGCTGGAATCAAATTTCCTTGGTCTTTTTTTGTTTGTTTGTTAGGTTTGGTAGAAGTTCTATGAGCCAGTATCCTTGGCCATAGAACAGAATTTTGGGGTGAAGTGAAACTGGGGATAGCCATTGGTTCCCGTAGGTCATCGATCACTGTGCTGCTGGGGTATTCTCTGTCCAGTTTCATCTTTACAATTTTTACATTCAGTAAATACCGCTTCTGATAGCAGCGCTGTAGCTTTGTGCTGGGGACAGTACTCAGTGTGTGGGACAATTATTGTGGTTTGTTCTGATGCGGAAACAAGTTTTGTAGCCTGAACTCAGTTGCAAACCAGACTTCTAGCGTTTCAGTTGGCTCTAATTCTTGTGAAGTATCACCAAAAATCTGTATTCCTGAGAGAACAAAACGTGATTCTCTCTGCCATAAATCTGTTTGGCTCGTGTTCAAAGCTAAATTTTCAGATGTTCAGTTTGCTGCCACCATTGTTTCAAGTGCTTTAAAAATCAGTTCAGCTAAACTATCAGCTTAGGATGCTTCGCTGCTTTGGTTCTGTTGTGGGTTGAGCCCCACACAGCTCCCCCGTGGGATGTGGGAGAGAATCGGAAGGGCAAAAGCGAGAAAACTTAGGGTAGAGACAAAGACGCTTTAATAAGCAACGGCAGGGGAAAAAGCCAAGTAGAAATAAAGAAAAACAGGAGATGCAAAAGCAGTCGCTCACTGTCAGCTGACCCGTGTCCAGCCAGTCCCTGAGCAACGGCAGCTCTCCCAAAACCCCTCCGGTTTTGTTGCTGAGCGTGGCAGCGTGTGGTAGGGAGCATCCCCTGCGGCAGTTCGGGTCCGCTGTCCCCGCTGCGTTGCCTCCCAGGCTCTTGTCCACCCCCAGCCTGCTCGCTGTGCGGGCAGAGGGAGATAGGGAGAAAGCCTTCATGCTGTGCAGCACTCTTCAGCAATAAAACACGTGTGTGTTATCAACACTGCTTTGGTCACAAATCCAAAGCACAGCACCGTACACACAGCTAGGAAGGAAATCAACTCCGTCCCAGCAGGGCCCAGTACAGGTCCTCAGCTGCCCCCAGGGCACTTAATAACTCCCAGCTACATTAAGGCCTATAATAGGGATAGCTGCAATCTTCAAAGAAATGGAAAAGTGACAGTGGGCCAGGTCTTCAGCTGATCCTCTTCGCTCAACCTCTCTGCGTTTTAACAGACCTGAGAAAGAAGTTGTGCTTCTCTTACTGTGGGTGCGGAGGGACTTTCATCTTGCCAAGACATCGTGGTGGGAGATGCTGTTACGTTCAAACTTTGGAATAAGGAACAAATCTAACTTAGTAAATAAAATCCTCTTCTGGATTCTGCCATCTGTGTAGCTGTTCTTTGGTTGAAGAGATTTTAAGTGCATAATAATTACAGTAGGAATCTAAATTGCCAATTAAATTGACTTCTTGGCTAATTTTTATAGATGTTTTAGATCCAGTGCTGTTGGTAACCTAATTTCGTGAGTCAATTAAGATTCATCCTTGCTGAAGCTTTCATTCAGAGATGAAACACTGCAGTCTGATGCTTTCTGGAGAGTGTATGAAGCAAAAACGCATGAATATTTATCTTCTAGTTCAAGCTATTTATTTCTGTCCCTTGAAGTACTACAGCTATGTTTTATTTCAGTTGGCAACTCAAGAGAAGGTGGGGTTGGCTCTTACTCACCAGTCATATTGTAGGACTGTTAGGTTTTTTTGTTCTCTTTTTTTAATTTATTATTTTTAGTGTCACTATGAAGGGTGTATATATTTGATCTTCTGCTGGCTCTTTTGGCATCTCTTTTTGGACAGAAGGTTCATCCTGAACCCAGGATACCCAGACTAAAGAAAATGTTGCTCTTTATTAACATATGCTGTTAGGTGGATTAAATGAGGCATGGAATGAGTTTTCCTTTATATCAAGCTAATTTTAAGTTCTGTCCATACTGCTGCTATTAAATTGAGCTTGTGCCCTTTTGACCCATTAAAGAAAAGCAAAAACCTGAAAATTGTGTGTCCATGGCAATACTTGTGCAGTATTTTTGTCATATGAGGTTTGACAAAGTTTTCGTTATTTTTTTTCTGAGGAAAGCCTCACTTGACTTTCTTTTTTCTTTTTTTTTGTGTGTTTTTTTGTGTGTTTTTTTTTGTTTGTTTGTTTTTTGTTTTGGGTTGAAGTTTTTTCCCTTGCTTGCAAGTATTCTACTTTCAAGTTAATAAACTTAATTTGTTTTAAAATTTGCTGTGGCAGTGCATATCCAGCAAAACCTTGCTAGGCATGTGAAAAACCTGATGAATGTGCTAGTTCATTAATTCTTTGGTGGCACTGTAATTCCAGTGTATTGAACTTCTAACACCCTACCTGCTCATGCTGGTGAACGTCTGTGTTTATTTTCATGACTGCTTACTGTTTCCTTACTTGGTTTTACTTAAATGCTCCTTGATCTCACAAGTGGATGCAATGTCTGTATATTGAACACGACCTGGTGTTTTGTATGTGTTGCATTGAGCTAGAAAGTGTGCTTTATGAGCAAAACCACCAGGACTTGTAAAGGCAGCAGGATGGCGTCAACAAAGCAGTGGCTCTCCAGAATTTCTGCATGATGTGAAGTTTCAACTTCAGGACTGGAGGAATAAGAGGCTGCAGCTGTAGTCAGCCAGCCAGACTTCAATCCTGATCTGGCCGAACCACATTCCAGTCAAATTAGCTACTCCAGCTGTAAATGCTTACCTTTCTGTAGAGATGCAAATGTTTCTTTAAGGAGGAGCAACTTTTGGTTAACCAGCTGGGTCTTTGTTGAGGATTGACATAAAGAACAAGTTAGTATGGAGTAACTAGTTATGTTGAATTAACTAAGTCATAGTAGTTGCATGTTTAACCTCTTACAGGTTGTTTTGAACAGGTACTAGTGTTTGGTTTTTTTAATTGATGTGTAAGTTCTTAGGACCCAGAATCTCAACGACATAAGGTGTTTTGTTTGCTGTTTGTTTTTTCTTTTGAATGGTATTTGGGAAGGGGCAAGCATATGTGATGCCAAACTTGAGGGGTTACTAACCGATCTAGGTAAACGGCATAGGAAATTTCAACTTTCAGTGCCTGGTAGAGCTGTAAGCAAATTAAATGATATTATGGACAACCATTACAGGTCACCTTCACAGCCCCATCTGGCATATAGGTGTGGAGAGTATGGGTGCCAGAGAGCAGCCTTCCACCGCTCAGCAGGCAGTAGATCTCCACACCTTTGGTTTCAGAGAGAAGCTACGAAGGTGGAATCTCTCTTTACAAGGAGTGCCGGCATCTCTCCTCATACAGGTGCTCACACGCGTCTCAGAGAATGCATTGAGCAAATTAGATACTTTATAAAGTGATTTGCAAAGTCTTGCGTTTTTGTTGTCCTGGTTTTAAAAATAAATTCAAGTGGGAGGAAATGGTTTAAAATAGGTGAGAACTGTGCAAAGTCTGGGACTGATCTTACTGATCCTGTATCTCTGGAACAGAGTTCCCTGTACTTTCTGCCGCTGGGGACTATGAGCTTGTATGGGACCCTGCGATCTGTGCAGAGTGAAGCGTTTGAAAGCAAAGCATGTCACCGCGAGCCACATCACCTGGTATNAGTTCTTACTGAACTCTGATCCTCTGGAACAGAGTTCCCTGTACTTTCTGCTGCTGCGGACGATGAGCTTGTATGGGACCCTGCGATCTGCGCAGAGTGAAGCGTTTGAAAGCAAAGCATGTCACCGCGAGCCACATCACCTGGTACGAGTTACGGTTCAGCGCAGTGCTTGACAGAACAGTTTGTTTGACATTATTCATAACCAGCTGATTGACAGGTACTGTACGACTTTGGTCCTTCCCTCGTCATGGGACCGTAGCTGTCACTGTAGCGTAGGTGGTATGAACAGTTACATTCTCTGCATCAAGGCTGTAAAGATCACTGAGAGGAGCATGTTTGCTCCTGAGAGTGAGCCTCTCGGCACCTGTGTTGTGACCATTGGTGTGCCATGCATGTTTAGGAACAGCCCTTTGTTAGTTCTCTCTGTCTGTGACAGATGCACTTCTGGAAAGCAGTGTGTCAGTCCTAGTGATTCCCTCCTCTCTGTAGAACCCGTTTCAAGGTGTGCTACAGAAGTGGTACAGGTCTTTTTTTGTGTTTCCACAGTATTTATTGCAACTGCATGCTTTGTTTTGTCCTTTGCCTTTGCAAAACATCCTTGTGTCCTTTAAGAAAAGGACCGTCCATGGTTATCAGTCATGCAGGAATGTGTGAACCTTTTTTGATAAACTGTAGTAATTTAAAGAAGTTTTAATGAGTAACCTGCTTTTGACTAGTTGTGCAGCACCAATGAGACCTCTCAATAACAAAAGTACAAAACAGACTGTGTCCATGTGACTGGTAGTTAGTTGTATTTCTGTCCCTTACCTGTTCAGGTTTTGGGGTTACTTGTGTGGGACAACATGGCATTCTTATTTCAGCATTGGTATCTCATTTCCAAATTGTGTTATTGGACAGCATAATATCTTGCTTAACCTGTTTGTGGACGGCTTTACAACATCACTAAGGTGCAAAGCTTCTTTCAGAGGAACCAAAATGTTCGTCCTTTGATTAGAAGATACCAGAAGCTCTTGCAAGTTTTTGACTTCGTGTGCAATGCTTAGCTTAACTCTTGCTAGTCTGGTTTTGCGTGTCATAGGCATTGGCATGCAAATGAGCAACGTGACTAGGATACACCCAAATAACTTGTTCAAGACTTGCTTCAATAAATTATATTAAACTTTCTCGTTTTCTGTTAATTGCTTTGGCACTCACTTTAAATGTAATTTCAAAGACTAAAATCGTATTGTGAATATTCTGGACAACCTAGTACGGAGAATTTCTCAGAGCAAAATAGAAGATAATACAGCCTGCAGTACAGATTTACCAACCAATTATGAAGTTGTACTGGGTATTATACCTTTTTTGGATGTTTTTATCTGATGTCTTTCAGTTTGAGCTTCAAAAATAGCATCTCTCCTGTAGGGAAATCATTCTATTACAAAAATAAAAATAAATGTGGCAGTTCTTATTCATGCACACGAATCCCATAGTAAATCTGATTAGTATTATACAAATCCATAGCCTTAAAATATGAGGAAATAAATGAGCTTTGACGCTTATCTTATAAACCACAAAATCTGGCCTGCTTGCGGTCAGGGGTGTGTTGCCATCAGTAAGTTATGAATTTCCAGTTCTCTTAAGATGCCTCTACTTGCAGCTTTTTCCTGTTACTTGTGAAATGATTTCTATACAGTCTCTCTTTGGTCACAAATGTGGCAATGCAGCTGGGCTGCAATCCTCGGGCCAAAGCACCTTTCTGGGTGTCCGTGCCTCGAGTACCCTCGCCCAGCCTGTTAGCGCTGGCTGTTAAAGCGAAGCCCACCAAGACCATTTTAACCTGGAAACCAGTAAACCCTTATCGCTGAAATAGTGTTCTCTACAACCAAGAGCGAGTGAAGTCCTGTATGGAAAACTGCTTGTTACATTCCTGATGATCACTGTGCATGTAAGGAAATACCTAAATATGCTTTGTATTTCATCTACACTGTAGGTCTAAAAGATGTGAACATGATACGATGTTTGTGCTTTATGAAGGATTTTCCAGGATGGCAGTTGGTCCTAAGCTCCTGAAGGTCTGTCTGACGCAGGAGTATTGTACCCTTCCTTGAATAGCAATTTTGATAAAAGCTGTTAATTACAGTTGCTAGCGTGTCAGTGAATTCTTTTGGGTACATGATGGACATGGAGGAGGAAATACAGATTACAAATGCTGAATATGAAGCAAACAGGATGTTTTTTGTCTTCTGGCATTTCAACCTAGTTGAAAGTAACTTTTTACTGTTGCTTTTAGTAACAGAAAAGGACTTAATCCTAGCTTTTTGGCTCATGAAAGCTAAATGCTGTTATCATTGTGTGTTCAGCTACATGCAAATTCGCATTAATCATTGATAAAAAAATAACAGAATGTAAAAGAAGTGATACGAGTGTTAAGTTATTCCTAGTGTAACTCTGCAAAATGTATCACTTTCTCCTTTTAAAAATGCTCCTAGCACCTTAGAGGAATTTGCGACTATTATTTAAAGTGAATTCCGTGAATATTTTTTTCTTCAGGTAATAGAAAGCTTGTATATAACTTATAGGGGTATGACTGAACTTTCATTTTCAAATGACAATGAGCTTAAGGTGCGGCATAAGGTGCCTATCAGAAGGAGAGCACAGCGTAACTCTTGCTTTCAGTTAACTCAAGTCTTTGATTCTAGTTACTTCGTTTGTACTTGGTGAGTGTTTTTATAGGAAAGCTTCATTGTCTTTGTAGTGAAACTGCATGCTGTGTGATGTAGTTCCACTTCACAAGTCCTTTTGTAATGCAATTATTATTGTGCAGGAGGGGGGAGAGGAGAAACTGGCATTCATCTGTATGACCTTGTTTAAGGCTGTTAATGGTCAGATAACTGACAGTTTTTTAAGTCATAATTTTTATTCCTTGTTGCCTTCCATACAAGACTATAGCATGGTGGAGTTGCCATTATGAAGCATCTCTGGAACTTGCAAGCTGATGTGTGATGTGGCTGTGTTTGGATCGGGACCCTGAGGAAGCGTGTTCTTTGCATTTGAACTGAATGGGGGTGGGTTTTGAACTAGCTCTTTTTTTTTCCTTCTATGTGTTGCAGATAGATGGAAGGCTGTCTCAGAACAGCATCCCACCACATTAACTGTATGCAACAATAGCATAGTCCTGCTTCAAGAGCTTAAATAAAAAATAGAGACTAAGCATAAAAAGGGAAGATGAAGAAAACACAGGGAAAATGAGGGAATTGTAGTGCTGATCATTAGAGGGGTGTATCTTGTGCACACACAAGTTTCCTTCTGGAAATACTGGCTGCTGTTTTGCTAGAAGGATGCAATACTTGCAGACAATTGAAACCATGAATGTCGCGTATCTTCAAGGATACAGCAGCTTGGAAGGTTAAAGAAGCCCTCTAATGCAACTTCTTCTTTGGCAAACTAGTGGAGTCATTCCAGTGTGGTGATAATGGCTTCTGGGGTGAACAGTTGTCCTGAGATGTCGAGTTCCTGTTTTCTGTAGCACTAGTTTTCTTTGGATTCCTCTTTCTGCCCTGTTTAAAGGTTTACATAGTTGTATCCTCAAGGACAGATATTCTGCAAAGATATGACATATTTGGAGACCTTGGAAGAGATACTTCCAGATACATTGCTTGTAGGGCTGGAAAGTTTGGAGAAACTCTAAGACTGACAGCAGCTTTGGTATGAACAAGTTTTTTTGGCGTTTTTTGTTTTTGTTGTTTTTTTGGTTTTTTTTATGTAGTCAAGGCCTGGTTCCACTAGGGAAGATGACACAAGGATAGCTGCACTGACTTGTACTTACAGTGCAGATATAGAACAACGTAATCAATTCTGCTGTTTAGTTCTCCCAGAAATCTGAGCTGGCTGCTACTCTTGAACCAATTGTTAGTTAGGAGGGTTTCTCCCTTTCTTTGAATCTGCGGCAGCATGGTTGATAGTGACCTGAACTGCCTGTATCTTTTTGAAGTGAAGCTGCTGCCCCTTTGCCATGTGCAGGCAGAGCGCAGGCTGGCAGCCTCGCACTGGAAGTCTTCAGACATACGTGTCTGACTTGTTAATGTTTTGAGCTGTTGCATCCTTGCCTAGGAGAATGCAGCACTTTGACAAGAGTCAGAAACTTGTTGCTGATGAGCAAGAAAGTTGAAGGTTTAAAGTTCTGTGACCGGAGAACAGCACGGGGAAAAGGGAAGGAAACTATCATCCAGCTCAGAGCAATTGCAACGGCACTGTAGCAACAGTCAAGAGAAGCAGCTGCGTAAAGTTTTGTCCTAGTGGAGATGAGGACTTGTAAATAAGAATTTTGTGGAAGCTTAGATACTCACCATGATGCAAAAATCCTATAGTGGCAAGCAAAATAGCGTGTTCCTAAGGGAGAAGTGACAAACAGAGATACCCGGCCTTGGCAGACATAAAACTTCGAGGCAAACTCTACATTTGTTAACTTAGATGAGTTCTAAAGTAGGCTGTTGTAGCTCCTCCTCCTGAATGGCAAATTGGAAGGACTTTATGTGTGAGAGACATTCAAATAACTTTTGTCCTGGGCAATAAGGTAAAAAGACTTTAAATACAGGAGGAATCATGCAGTTTGATTTCTTGCAGAGAGGAAGAGAGAAGGAATTGGCTTCAAACATGGCAAGCTCTTTTACTAGGAGTAGAGTGCGCTTCTGGCTTTGTTTCTCTTAATTGGAATGGAATTGTGCAAGTTATAATTACTCTGGAAAAACTACTGTCACAAAAGCAGTGCCATCTTCAAGGATCATAAAAAATTGAGACTGACAGATTGAGGTTGTTTTGGAGGAGATATCGATAGCATTGCCATGCTGTCGTTTATCATTGTGTACTTGGCTCGTCATTGGTACCTGATGTACATTCGTAGGAGTGCAAACTAAATTATTCTCATTATTCTCCTTTGACTAAAAATTGGGTGAAGTAAAAATGTTTATGTTACACCATTGCCAACCATCTGGAAAAAATCTAATTTAGTCTGTCCATAAAGTAGAGCTGGAATGCTTCATAAATCTGTAAGTTTTTTGCAGTGTGGTTGGCTTTACTGAGAACAAGTTTGTTGTTTCTTTACACTCTCCCTTTAGAGGGAAAAATCTCCAGTTGTCTCTTCAAGAGTTCATATCAGTAGCCTGACAAAACTTCTCTAATGGTCACTAGAACTGTCATGATGTACAATGAGGCCCCGCATTTTTATGCAACAGTGAGATTTTGAGATACAAGGTTCTCTTTCTTGTTCCCAGCTTTCTTGGTTAAGGACGCGGTAAGACTTAACGTCTTGCTGAAAAGGAGAATTTTTTTTTTTTCCAGCTGTCTTTTCCTTCCTTCAGTTCTCTGCTCCTTCTAGCTGTACTTGCCTGAAATTTAACACTCAGTAAATAAGGTATATTTTACAGTAACATATATGATGTATTTATATAGACAGAAGTGTGGCATAGTACATCAGCTGTTCTTGTGGTAGGTAGTACTCATCTTGAGAATGACTTTGGTATCAACGAAGGCTCTTTACTTATGGATTCTTGCATTCATCTTTTGGCATGGGAAGAAATAGGAAAAATTAGTATTTGTCAGGTGTGCATGTTTGTGCACACATAAGAAATGTGGAAGTTGCTAATTCTGTTTCCCTGTCTTGTCAAATAGATCATCTAAAGCAGCTGGGTATTTGCAAAAGAAGACTTCAACAGCACACAGATACTTAATCTCTAACACAAGTTCAACGATGCATTAGAGGAAGCTGGATTTGGCTGTACAGAGATCTGACACTGAAGGATGAATAGTGAAGAAGAGTTTTATGATGCCGTTACAGGTGAGTGATGGGCACAGTGCCAAAAAAAAGCTATAAACCGCATTGTGTGTATGGTGAGGGGCTAGTAGTATATTGCTGTTAAGAAATAAATAAAAAGTAAAATGCTGTTGGTAAAACTTGTAGGGCTATTTTCTGAAAAGAAGAAATGAAGAATTATAATTCAGCTTCAGACTTGGAAATGAGGGGGCTTTTTATTAAAGCTTAGTGCTGGCTATTGTTTTATCACTATAACAGTCCTTTAGTGGCAAAGTCTTCCTTTCATTTTCTGTAAAATGCAGGTAATTTAATAGCAGCTTGAGAAGTAATGCTTTTAACACCCTTTGCAAAGTGAAATATCTTCCGTGGATTATTTTTATTGTTATTTTATTTATTTTAATGGGAAACTTATCCTGAAGAATTGAAGTAGAAAATGTTTTTCTAGTCAGAAACAAATTACTGTAAAAGTATGCTTTCAAGATAGGGAGCCAAAAGTCTTTTCAATCTAGTGTTGTTTCTAGAAAAGCAAACATGAATCACCACACACTTGAGCAGTGTATCAAATAGTAGTTTTCTTTGAACTAATAAGGATGAATGGTTATTTATAAGAGCCTTACATGGTTTTAGCGGTGAAGTAAAACGCTTTCAAAGATCTCAAACAAATTTAAAGTCTTTCCACTTAAATGTCTCCTCAGAAATCCTGTAATAGAGGTGAAATGAGAAATGCTGGCAATGGTGAGTGTAGAGTGCTTAATGTAGAATCATGGGAATGAAAAGAGAATAATGGGAAGAGCGAAAGCTGAAGGAATGGAAGTAGCATGGTAGATGCAAGTGGGTAAGGTAGGCTTAGACATGGTTGGCTGGAAATTCATATAAGGAGTAAACAGAGGGGGCTCGGTGAAGCAGCATGAGTGACAGTAGGCTGTATAGTCTTGTCACAATTATGTCCTGGAGAAGAGAAGGAAATTTGGATTGCATTCATGCTAGCTAGGAGTAATGGGCACTAGTACTCCAAATTCATCTGTGAAATCAAATAGTACCATAAAAGCCTTGAAAACACAATGGATTGTTCCTATATGTCTTTAGTAATCTTTCAATTCGAAGAACTCAGGACCATGGCCATAGATGAACTAGATTTTTTTTTTCCCCCCACCCTGAAGAAGGTGAACAGGAATGTGCCTCTATGTATGAGGTCTGTGTCACACAGCTCTGATGTTGATGCATTCCTTTGCTGCAGAAATACACAGCCCTCAGTGTTTGAGTCATCTGCGTTTGAACACTCTGGTTTTGTCCCCTTTCCTTTTCTTTTTCCCCTTTCCTCAACCTCAAAAGGTTGTTTCTCTCTGTAAGTTCTCAAGGTGGAAATGACTTCTGAGCGATTGTGCGTGAGTTGTTCTTAGACCTCGCAGTCCTGGCTGGCTCTGCTCAGAAGTGGGATGTTGTGCATCAGTTCTGTGAGCGCTCCTTGTCCTGTCCTAATCATATTCTTCCACAGGGAGGAATGTGATGGCAGGAGAGAAGTTTCTAAGCAAAAGAAGATCCCTTGTCTTTATAGGATCTCCGCACAGCCCTCTTCTGAGGGTGGGTGTTTGGTCTGCAGCAGCCGTTCCAGGAACTCAAATCCCTTATATATGTTGCCCTGGAGTGTGCCCCACAGGTACTTGGTTTAAGCTGAGCGCTAAGTTTGGAATAATTTGTTTCAGATTCTTTATCCCTCAGGACTGTCTTTAAAGATGGGTGCTCAATCTCTTTCTCCAGCTAGATGCTTTAGAAGATGCTGACAGTTTGATAGATTACTTGCACAAACCTCGTGAAAACTAGACCTAGTTCTTTGTAGCTGTGTCTTGTCCAAGTTATACATAAATTTGATGCTAAGAACAACTGTAAATAGGTCTTTCTGCATTCATGTTCCCCGACTGCTGATGCCTGTAGTGACTCTTTGCTCCTGTTAGCACCATGGACTGTGTAGCTTTTAGATGGTGCTTTGCTGAATTTTTTTAGGTTCTCATGGGTCCTGATGGTCCCTGCCTATCTCTTAGTTTTTGGATGGTCTGGACATGGTAGGTGTAGACCCAGTACTCCCAGGAGATCAAGTTCAGAATCGAGTTCCTTTGTGAGCCAAGGTGAGCTTTTAGGTTAAACAGTGAAAACTTCAGGATGTGGGGTTCCAAGTTTTGATTTTAAGAAATGAAATGCCCTTGGCAGACTCCTCAGTCTGTTCTTTCCAAGGATACTCTCCTTCCTTTAGGTCAGATCAGTAGATGGGCAGAAGCCACCTTTAGACATGTGCTTGTTCTGCTCTAACTCTAGCATTGGAACACGGCTACCAGGAACAAGCACATTCTCCAGCTGCGTCTTAGTTCCATATTGAGATGAAAACAGCATGTACACCATACTTTTCTCCTCTGGTTCTCCCACAGTCCCGCGCCCTAGTTTCCCCAGAGGGAGCTGCAATGTGTTTCCACAAGTTCACTGATTTTAGTAATTGGGTACTGTGGTTTGTGGCCTGTAAGTACCAAACCAGGCTTAGTAGAGCACTTGAACTCCGTGGGAAGATATGCTTTAGAATTCTGCAGCAGTCTTGGCAGCGGCCCACATAGTATGCTGCCTCCTTTAAGATACTATGAGTTCACTCCTTGAGGAGGCCACAACTTTTCTGTAGTTATTAATTGATGACATCCACTTCCAAAATGTGAATCTATTCTAAAGAGACCCCTGGTTTTTGTTGTGGTGGATTTCATCTCTTTGGCTGAGAAGTTTCCTGCTTCTGACACTGTCCCCATCGCATCCAAAAGACATGCTCATGTGATGGAATTGCATGCTGTGTGGTTGGGAATCATCCTCCTGGCAGATGGTTTCACCCTGACTGGATGATGATTACGCTTGTAAACGTGCAGGATGGGCTGTGTTACACAGGTGATGAATCAAGTTGGTGACCAGTGAAGAGTTTCCATGGAGAGAAGTTTCTTTGCATTCAGAAGTTATTAGCATTGCTGATTAGTTGGACACTTGACATCATGAATGAGTACTCCCTTTGGGAATCTCGTGGAAATGTTACCTGTGGTCTCAGTTAATTCTTGGCAGCGCAGCATCTGCTTTCTCTCGAGTACAGGAGGTGGTGCTCTCTGAGACTGGATCAGGTAAAGTGGTCAATCCTTTGATGAATTTCAGAGTCTTTGGAATTTTATGTGAGCCAGGGAGCATATAGCTTTGATCACTTGCCTTTAGCCTATGTCACCTCGGGTTTGTTAATCTCATCGCAGACTTGTTAAAGACTGTATGCCATCAGGTTCTGCTTGTCAGAACTGTATCCTTCGATAATTCTGTCAGATGTCTATTTGCCAAAGTGTTTTGTGAAAGGATTGTCCCAGAACAGGAAAATGCTTGGCTAGTTACGGGGTAATTGACAAACATAAATAGTTTAGTTTTGCTTTTTTAAATATTAACCTGCAGTTCCATGGAAATCTGTTCTGTGCCCATGAGGTTAATCCAGCCTGGTGTATTTGTGAGGCTATTGCCCTTCTGTTTCCTGTTGCTTGGCTGTTGTTCACTGTAAACTGTTGATTTCATTTGGGGAGGAAGATGTGAGGTATCTGTGGCCAAATTTGTATATTTTCATAATGTCTGGATCAAACTGAATCAGTGGATTCTGCCATAACGTTTAAGTACTGCAGATGTTGTGAAAGGCCGGCCTGCCTCCTCTNGAAGACAGACTTGTTTTGAAAAGTGGAGAATGGTGATTTCTGACAAAGAAAAAATTGCCTCTCACTTCACTTGCTGTCTGCACTTCCAGCATATTTATCCCTATTCCTTATGCCCTTTTTAGATCTGAAGGTACTATGCTATTTTGATTCCCTTTCTGTCTTGAGTGACAAGGCTTAATTAGTATTTAAGGAAGTTGCTGACTGTATGAAAGGGGCGGTCTTGTGTCTTTGTATATGACTCATAGAACAGCGTGCCTCTCTGCTCCCTCATAGGTGGATGTGTAGTGTAGTCTGAGTGGACTTGTGTCGTTTGCAGGATGTGGAAGAAGAAGGCTAAGAAAACTAGAGTTACTGGCAAGTCACTTTTCTTTAAACTTTTGAAATAGTTTAATGTTGGCACCCAACTTAAGTATTTGTCTTTGAAAATGTAAGACTTTTTAAAAGCTTTTGTTTCACCCTTAACACACGTAAGTTTGGACTTTTGATTAAGCTAATTCTTGACATTTTATTTCTGTGTGTGGTCCCCTATCCCCCTTTTAAATCCTTATTTTAATCCTCACTCCAAGTGGCTCTTCACTGTAAAAACTGTCCTGTAAGTAAAACTTACCCACTGAGTTCAAGGCTTTAATGGCAGCTGGAGTAAGACTCTTTTGTAACTTAGAAAAACTACAACAAATCATTTCAGTAAACTGTTTTTATTTGAGATAAGTACTTCCTCTGTGAAGAACATTCTCTGGATAGTTCTTCACAAAACTGTAATACTTGTTACTTCATTGAGAATGGCTTTTAAAACTTTCTCAATGGGCTTGTAGTAGACAAGCCAGCTGATACCTAGGGTTGGAAGTATAGTTGACAGTCTAGTGATTATCTAGCTGTGTGCCCTAGTTTGTTGGTTTATTGGTGTTTTTTTGCTCTTTTTCAAAGCAATTAGGTGGAGAGGCACTCTAATAAAGCTGACTTTACACTTCTGATTATCTTATTTTTCTGGAGCAGGGATTTAATTTTTGGTGTTTGTATCCAAGACACTTGTTTGAATTGGCATTTATTTACTTACCAAAGACATATTGTCCCTAAATAATATATATACTTGAATCTAAATTCCCATTGTGCTGTACCGGAACAGGGCAAAACAATTCTGGACCATGGAGAAACAGACTAGTGTGGATAAAAACAATGAATACTTGATAGGATTTGCAAAGTTTCAGGTACAATGTAAAGACTGCAATTCCAGTAACATTTTCATAACTATAAGCCAATTGACTATTCCTGTTATGAAGCTTTACTTTTACATTTAGGTGTGTTTATCTCATCGAAGTGCCCATTAAATGTGATGCTGTTCCTTACGTTGTGTGCTTTCTGGCTGAGGGCACGTGTACCTGAAACCTCATCTGGTTTTTCCAACTTTATTAGTCAAACTAATAAAAGTCATTGCGTTATGCCCTACAGTACTTGGCTTTTCCATCTCCTTGTACTGTAACAGGTTCCAAAACAAGCTAATATGTGATTAGAAGTGTCGTTTTTAAATGATAAATATTTTGTTGTGGGTTAACTGAAGATAGGCATGTGTTTTTCTTTAAGACAGGTGTTTCAGCGTAGTCTTCATTTTAATGACCTGAATATATATATGACTATCATACTTTCCAATTAAGTACTAAGAACTGCTAAGGTGTGGTTATTGCTGTATAATTACATGCTTGTGACATCAAAATGTAGGAGATGGTTTAATACATGACATCACCCATTACACCTGCTGTTTACCCAATAAGATCATACTGGTGGTACTTCCTTCTGCAGTTTTGAATGTTACTGTCATGGTCTCGATCCCTGCAAAAAATGCAGCTTTTTGTTTCTGAACGCGTGCCTTGCATGAATTGCTCTAATAAAGTAAAAGCACCCTGTTGGAGACGTTAACAAAAAGGAAAGCTGAAGTACTACTTATGATAGATACTGTCTATTTTTAAAAAGTTAATGACAGAGGATTGCAACACTTTACTCCATTTAAAATTGAAATAATCTTTGTCAAAACTGATTTCTTTACTCCGTTAGAGTCTTTACATGCTTGGTAATATTTTAGAATCTTTCTGTACCCACAGCAGGACTTTGGAATAGGCTGTAGCTGACTGTGATGGTAACTGTCAGCACAGCGACAAGCGGGTGCCCAGGTTGTGATAGCTGGAGTGAAAGGAACACAAAAAGGATGCTAGCGTATTCCTTCAAACTGTGGCAAGAATTGTGTGCCAGCAAATATGCATGTTTTCATGTTGATTTTGGATTCTGACTCTTAATTGGAAGCTGGAAACTAAAGTCTTCTTGTGGTTCTTGATGAAGGATTGACCCTTGTGGCACTCAGAAAGGACTTAATGCTCTTTGAATTACTTTCAAGAAAGGTATCCCTTTATTACACTGAATGGCCAGCGGTGCTTTCTGTTGTGTTACTGGGACAGTTGTGAAGGGGGATTGTATTAATGCCTAGTTTCAGGGTGCTCTGTATTGATGCTGCAACTGATCCTTATTTGTTGTTAACAATTGTTTTGTTTCTGCAGTCAGTCTGTGTAGCAGCACTGACAAGAGGCCTGTTGCTGTTGATAGTGATCAAGTGTGTGTGTGTATACATAAAATGTTTTTTACAGTTTTCTTATTTAAAGGCATACGCAAAAATAAATTGTTGTTTTTTAAGTGTGTGTGTTGCAAGTAGTGTGACTTAAAAATAAAATCATTAGACTAAAATCTTGGATTGTTGGTTTAGTCCAACTTGTACTTAAGGCTGCTCGATTACAGAAGCTTGTGTTCCTGTAGATTCCTGATGGTTTAACTTTTTATTACAGTTAAAGCTCTTCAAAGCATGTTGTTATTGGGGGTGCTGGCATTTAGTTACAACGGTGTTTCCAGTAGCTATCTACCGAAGTGGATAGCATTGGGTCATAGGAAATGGAGCTGCTTACGGTAGGTCATGCTTTGGGTTGCTTGTAGAGCTCAGGGAATGATTCATCTTGGTGTCCACAGGTTCTTGCTGTAACCATCAGGGAAGTGTTACACGGTTTGCACACAGGGATGGCAAAAAGAAGTTAGGTAGCCTACATTTCTGTTGAGCTAATAGTCTGGATGTTTGCTGCTGGGTTGTGAAATGGCCATTTTATCTTTTTTATTTTTCGCTCCTTGCCTGTAAGCAGTATAAGTAGGCTAAGTTGAATGTTTTAAGGTCTTTGAGGAAAACTACGTAACTGAACAAAATTACTGTAATCACACTGCAGCTCTGAAGAAGAGACAATACAACTAATCTGATTAGGAGCTACTGAAGAATTTACAAGATTCTAAATTGGTTTTATATTCAGCAGTGTGAAAAATTAGTTGAGGATGCTTGATTCTAATGCAATACTTGGCTCTAAATACTCCTGGAAATTAGGTCACTTAATAAAGGGTTTTCACTCTGATACTCTTTAAAATAAAATAACCTCATATAAGTGTACTTATGCTGTGAGAATTACAAGATGTGAGTGGCACTCTGTGGCATAATAAGGTTTCTAAGAAAACTATTGCCTTATGGTTTTTATACAGGCTTTGATTCTGACAATTCTTCAGGAGATTTTTCAGAAGCAAATCATAAAGTTGCAGAAATGCTTGATCTAGATCCGCACCAAAGCAATAGGAGTGGAGAGCATAATGGAGAGACAGAGATCCAAGAAAATGGAATTAAGAAACACAGGTAAATACATAGTACTACAGAGTAAATTAGAAGGGAGTATGTGCTGGCTCATTATCTTTTGGGGCATTACTGTTCTCGTTAGAAAAGGTTAATTCTCTGGAACTGAAAAGACATTTCACTTGTCTGCTTCTTATGTCAACTCCAGGTTAATGCTTTGCTTCCTTTATCAATTACTTCAATACCTACAAATGAAAATGTCATGTTCTTTAAGGGGCTGATAATGACAGTTGTTTGTTTCCAATTACAGGACATCATTACCTGCCCCAATGTTTTCTAGAAGTGATTTTAGTGTGTGGAGCATATTAAAAAAATGCATTGGACTGGTAAGTTAGCTTGGATGAAATATGCTGATGTTAGGTCTCCTGACTTCAACTGGTTAATTTTATTGCTTACACCTTAAGACACAGAATAATACCTGGTGTATTCACCAACGCAAAGCCTTTTGCTTTTTTTTTTTTTTTNTCTTAAACTACAACTCTCTAAATCTCAGCATCCATTTAGTAACGGTACTATTTCCTGACTTGCTTTAGCTATTGCAGCATGTGGATTGGCATTTCTAATGCTGTCCTATAAGTACTACACTAAAGCTATTAAAGATATAGTCAGATATGATTTGATTAACACAATGCTCTCTTCTCTTTTTTTTCTATTCTTTACTTGGCAAAATGTGATTTAGGGCTTTATTTTGGTGTGGGCGTGTTTTTGTGGTTTTTTTTTTTTTCCCCCTTCCATAATTTAAGCAGTTTGTGCCCAAAAAAACCTGCTTTCATCTGATTGAAGGGATAGAAAAGTTTGGGATCTGTTGGAGTTTCTTAGAGAGCCCAGTGTAGGCTTGGGGTATTAATGGTATGATGTAATTGGGTCACAAGATTTATTCTTGGACTTAGAAACACAGACCTTTACATTGGTCTGTGTTGTTAAAGGATCACGATGCTTGTATTGTTATTGGCCATCACTGTTGTTTTCTTCTAGTCCTTTAAGAATTCAGTTACGTGTTTGATTACTTCATTCTTATTAGGAATGAAAATGATGTTCTACACCAGAGGGCATTGCTGCCGTAGCTGCTTTTCAGAAGCATTAAGCAATTTACATTCATATCTAATCTGGGTCTGCCAGTACAGTCCTTTGTGAATGCAACAGACAAGTCAGTGAGCCCTTCTGCTAACTTAAATTATGTCGTCTAGGAGATACAGCTGTACTGTCAAAACTTCTTTTGTTAGGATGAGTGACCTAGCTACTAGAATTCTTTGCTTGGACCAATTCAATTTAAGTCAGTTAGAGGTAACTTTTTTCCTTACTGCCTGTGACAATGTGTGGAAAACGTTGCATATTAACTTCATCTGGTAGCATTTTCCTTTCCACTATGTTTTAAGCACTTAAATGATGCTTTATTGCTCAGTCATGAGTGCAACTTTTTAATTAAACAGCCATATTTGCTTGGATATAGTAGAAGACCTGGGGAATTGGAAATTTCTCTGTGAACTTCATGTCTGTCTTGTATCCACATGCAAAATGAGAAACATTCTGATGCAAATAACACGTTGCTTAAATAAAGCCACTAAAATTTGTTAGAGCAATTCAAATCCTATTCCTTATGTAACTGTTCCTTTTAAAAAATAATTTGTGGTTATTGCGGGAAAATAGTTAGATTTTATGCAAATAGGTATGTGAGGATTTCAAAGGAATGCGTGGTACTTAAATATCAGTAATGAGCTGGTTGGCACATTATTGCTGCTATCTACGGAAGTTTTAACCTCTTCTGTTTTATGTAGACCACAGAATAGAAGGTAACATTTTTCTTGAATTTAATAGGTTAGCTGGATCAACTTTTGAAGTTGTTTACTCTTTCAGTTTGCTAGTGGAGTTCTGCAGTGCTTCTAGCCCCTTTCAGCTGTAGCATTTAAACGTCTACTGTAGGCTTGCCAAATGTCTTTTGAAGAATGCTACAGATAAACTAACCCACAACTTATTTTCAAAATTCTTGTTGTTAGTTTTTAACTTGGTGTTGTGTTCAAGAAATTAACTTACCCTTGTATTACCTAGGAGCTGTCTAAGATTACGATGCCTATTGTCTTCAACGAGCCATTGAGTTTCCTTCAACGGATAACAGAATATATGGAACATATATACCTCATTAATAAGGCTTGTAGTCATGCAGACCCCCTGGAAAGAATGCAGGTAACTAACAGCTACCACCTTCTGGTTAGTTCAGAAGAGTTTCTTGTCTCCCAGAGCCTTTCATTTTAAGACAGTTTCTCACTTGAGTGTGTTTCTTTCTCTGGGGCTGTCATAAGAATGCCTGTATTTGTCTGTTGAGACAAGTTTCTTGTTTCATTGTGGCTGTATCAGATATTTGTGATGCTTTCACACTTGATGCTGTGCACAGAGTTTGAGCCAAAAGTCTAGTGCAGGAGAGTGCCACAACTGATGATGCCCAAGGCCCTAAACTGTTTCAGGACTGCTTCACCTGTGACTCTTTTTGTGGTTTTATGTGTTGTGAAGATGAGATCTTGGCTTTAAGTCACCCTAAACTGATTAGTTGAGTGGCTCCATGATTTGTAAGTTACTGGATGAAAAATTGTTGTGATGGAGACAAGCTTTAGCACTCCTTTCTTCTCCAAAACTGGTTGAATATATAGCGCTTTCTTTTTGGAAGAATAATGAAATACTGTAATGTGCAGCAAATATATTATATTAAACTCAGAGTTTTAATGTACTGTTCTCATAACAATGTGTTCTTAATTTGATTATAGGCTGTAGCTGCTTTTGCAGTCTCTGCTGTAGCTTCTCAGTGGGAGAGAACTGGCAAACCATTTAACCCACTGTTAGGAGAAACCTATGAATTAACCAGGTAATAATTACTTTAAATTGGGAGCTAGGGCTATTTGTGTTCTTGAGTTAGCAGACTCTCATACGAGTTTGATTGTTTATTCAGTGAAATAAATAAAAATTACTAAAATACATTTCTGACTAGCTAAAATTCTTTTCCCCAAACTGTCTCAAAATCTTTGAGAAGTTGTTATAAAAGCTAATAATCTTATTTCTAGGTTTAGGCAGAGTATTTTTTGAATTATTCAGAGAAAAATTCATCTGTGCTCTTCCACCAAAGACATTTCCTGACCAGAGACTGTTAATTAATTTAAATAGTGTTTTACTGATCATGTCAGATAGAGGAGTTAGTCTGAAGGACTCCCACCTGTAAATGGGTGATATGTGTGCAGCCGAGAAAAGAATTTTCAGTCAGACCTGCTGCTGCCCAAAGAGTTTCAGTATTTTCAAGAGTTATTTCATTGAAACTTCTTCATAGTCCGGAAAGTTATTTAAGTGTTTGAATGTGGGTTGGTTTGGGGTATGAAGAGGAAAGAAATTGTACTCTGAACACCTTTTATTTCATGCATTGTAAATGTGTCATGGGACTAGAAAAGGAAAAGTCTCACCTTCAGTTTAATTTAAAAATCCTTCAAACTTTTTTAAAGTATCAAGTAGCTCTTTTCTCTTGTAACATTTTAAAAAATATTTGCTGGTTAATGCTTTTTTTTGTTGTTGTTGCCAGGGAGGATTTAGGATTTAGGTTTATATCTGAGCAGGTCAGCCACCACCCACCTATTAGTGCATTTTATTCTGAAGGCCTCAATAAGGACTTTGTTTTTCATGGATCAATCTATCCCAAACTAAAATTCTGGGGAAAGAGTATAGAAGCGGAGCCTCGGGGAACAATTACTTTGGAGCTTCTGAAGTGAGTATGAGAAGTAAATACCTTTCTATGTTGATCTCCTTACCATTTACTCAAATAAAAAGATAGGTGGTAATCATCCTATTGACTCTTCATAGGTGGTTATCTAGAAACCTCTTGCTGACAAGGTTGTAAGAGTTTATTTACAAGTTAATTTGCACTGCTTAATTTCAGGGCTCTGTTTTTTTAAGTTATGCCATGCTTGTATAGCTGTAGCAATTTGACCCAGTTTTTACACTATGAAAATTAGCATTTCTTAAAATTTGAATGCTACTGAAAGCTAGTTCTGTGAAGGCATGTAAAATTTAAAGAGAGAGATAAAATTCTATTACCAGGCTATTCAAGCTCATCTTGCTTTTAAATGTTATTGTTGGTTTTGTTTGTTTGTGTGCATAGGTTTATGTGGAAAGAACTGGGTCTTCAGAATAGCTGTTCTTTGTGATAAGGGAACATGAAAAACTTGCCAGGATTGCCTTGTCACCTATTTAACGCTTCCTGTGTATGATCACCTTCCTATTAAAATCAAGGATGCCTCTCCAGATTACTCCTAGGCTTGTCTCTAATTGCGTATGTCTCTCATAATTTCCATGACTTTCCCTAAGTTGGTTTGTGCCCTGGTGACACAGACTCTTGAGCTTTCCCAAGTAGGACACACGCATGGGCTAGATAGTAGCTGTTGAAAAAGCATTCTGCAATTGAACACTTAAAGGAGCTTTTATAAAAGCTTTCCTCAGGCCTAACTTTGAGGTTGTTTTGAAATATCTACTTATTAAACTTCTCGACATTTTGTTTCAGTAAAGAGTCAACTTGCCTGCCATATCAAGCATTGACTTCTCCTGTAATTTCTTTTGCAAGTATAGTTTATTTGTTGAGCTGCTGGCATCTAATCTTCCAAAACTTATAAAAGTATGAACTGGTCTTGGATATAAATGGTGAGGAAAATAGAGGAAACTTCTGAATGTAAAAGAAACTGTGAATGTGAGTTTGGGATGCAGACATGACAAAAATAAAGTTTGTTGCTGGAGAGACAGCCTTTATTTAGAAGACTATTAAAATTCCTGCTCTGCCTAATCAAATTACAAGGCACAGATTTAAACTGGACTACAAATGGATAAAGCATTTACTTTAAATAATTGCTTCAAGTTAGCAGCAGAAGTTGAAATAAAATGTTGAGCCTCTCAGTGTTGTGATTCATGCCATTCTGTTGCTTTGAGTAGTTTGAGAACTGCTCAGGGCCTGAGTGAACAAGTAACTGTTGAGGAAGCAAAATTGCAAGTCAGTGTTAAGTACTGCATTTGTGTTAGCCATGACTATGTCCTCAAAACATGCATTAGAAAACACGCTTCTTCCTCACTTCTTCAGCACAAATAAGTGTTTCAATTTATCAGCACTGGCCATGAGCGTCTTGTGGTTTTTTTATGCTATACAGCTTTTGGTGTCAAGTAGTTCATGAATAAAAATGTGCGCTAAGGCTGGTGGGATGAATTTGGGGGGTTTTGGTATTTTTTCCCCACTTGAAGAGTAGTCATGGTTCTAAAATATGCTTGAAGACAATTTGCTGTAGAAAATAGTCAGACTTCAATGATCAGGTTTTGTTCTGCACTGGAAAATGACAGACCAGTTGGAAACGTTAAATAGAAGTGTTTTTTCCATAGTTACTAGAAGTAGAAGTGCAAGGCATTTGTTACGACGAGGATACTGTTCTGTTTCTTCAGGTTCAAAAGCCTTTACCACCCCGTGTTTGTAAAATAAAAAGTTGTTTAAGTGGGTTAGTCTGACTGACCCTCGAGGAGGAGTGTCTTCATATCAAACCTTTGTCAGAACTGGTAGTGACTAACCTGTCTGCTGGAAGACTCAAATGTTGATGTTCAGTGCTTTTTTATCACAAAAAGGTACTCTCTAGGTTATGATAGAGGTTTACAAGAGAGGGCTTTAGGAAGAAGTTTGCAGTGCTGCTGCAGTAGTTGAATAGAAGATGCTATTATGTGTTATTTTGTCAGTCCAGTTCTCCTGTGAGTATTATGTTTTATCACATATGACTTTAAAAGTGCGAATGAAAAAGCTGAATTCCTGGATGGCTGTTTATGTTGGGCTGGAATTTGTAATCAAAAGCACAGCAACTGTAAAACTTACTATTTCGACTCAGTGACAAGGAAGAAAAATAAGGGGAATATCACTTTATTAACTTTCAGTAATGTTTAGATACAACACATTGTTGGCTTATAAAGAAAAGTCTGTTTCTTTTCTGTTTTGAAGTTAACTGCTGGCTGTTCACAGGAGTGCTAAATATTTGCCCTGCCATGAACAGAATTGAAACCAGGCTTACATTCCATCTCAAACTCGAGAAAATGATGTACTTCTCTATTTTCTTTACAGACATAATGAAGCTTATACATGGACAAATCCAACCTGTTGTGTACATAATGTAATTATTGGTAAACTGTGGTTAGAACAATACGGAACGGTAGAAATTGTAAATCACAGGTAATGCTAATCATGAAATTGAGGGTTGGCTTATAGGGACTGGTGCACAGTCACTTTTGTTACAAAGCGGAGAGTTCTGATTTTTGTCAGGATTACACAGGAAGCCTTGTTTTGTAGGTCCGAAGTCTTGTCTTTTTTTTTTTCTTTCTTTTTTCCTTCTGACAAATGCATACTATTCATTGGACTGGGCTTAATATCATAATAATATTAACGAAAAGGCACAGGGCTAGATGGCTTATGGGATACAAAGATTTTACATTTGTGAGTTACTCATTCAAAGTCAACCCTATTGACAGAGAACAGAAATTAAATTTAACTCGAGAACCATTAAATGGAATAATTGGAGGCTTGCAGTGGACCTCCATCATGTTGATTGTGATTTGGCCCTCTCTTTAGTTTTGAAAATAGAGAACATGTTAAATTAAGGGTACAGCACAGAAAAATTACTGCAGAGTAGAATAATGTGAACTTAGAGCATGTTAATTGCTCTGCCAACTGCCTATATAAAAGCTTTTTACCTTATATAAAATAAATTGCCTTCTGTAACGATGAGGGAGAGAATTTTGTGAAAACTTTTAGTTCTGCACGTTTTTTTTCTGTCAAGAAATGGGAGCTTTAGTCCAGCAGGGCTGCTGTTTTGATACTTCCATAGCATCAAATCTACAATCCTGTCTCTTTTATTGGCACAAAAGACCCGGGATGGTCTCTGCATGCTTTGTGCTTAACATAGAAACTGGGCTTGATACCTTGCCAGGAGAGATTATTTACATATATGTACATCTCAATGCAAGGAAGATGATGAAATACAATGCTGCTTTATGTTTGTAAAATGTTTAGTTCAGAATTTTTGATATGCAATTTAGAGGTAACTTTTGAATGCACTTAACTAGATTTTCCTGCATAGGTCATTTGTAAAAGTTATTTCTCATTACAGTTATCTGTAAATAGGTATTAACCTGAAATGCAATGTGTTAATAGTGAGTTAAGTAGTATGCAAGGCTGCATTCCATTTTATTCCTAGTACTTTTGGTAAATTTTAGGTATACATGAAACTAAGAAGTACGGTCATGTTTTCAGTTGGCTTTCACAGGCTGATGTTTTCATGTGCACATTGATTTCTTTTTTGTCCTTTTTGTGAAACTTTGAAACTTGTGTGTCTTTTTTAATGCCCTGATCAGATAATAAACCACAGTTAAAGAAAAGTAATGATACAAATAACTATCCCCCAGCTAATTGTAACTATATGAAAAAAGCTAAATAAGGTAAAAAGTAAACTTACTAATGTATTTAGGGGCTTGCTTCTTTAAGTGTGTGCTTACTTCCTCTACAGTACTGGAGATAAATGTGTCCTTAACTTTAAACCGTGTGGACTGTTTGGGAAAGAGCTTCACAGAGTAGAGGGATACATTCAGGACAAAAAGTAAGTGATAAAAGTCTCTTGGCCTCTCCATTTCTGAGCACTGTGTCATTTCTTTAGCGCTGGCATAGTGACTGCAAAGTTGGTAGCAATGCAGATTGCTACCCATTTCTGTTCTCTGTGCCAGTATTAAACACCTTGATTCTAGGATGATCATTTTAAGCATTACTAGAAAAACTCTCCAGTCCAGTCTTTGGAAATAAAGGTATCCAGGGAAAATGCAGAGTAGTTGCAACTGATTTCACTGTTGTACAGTCACAATTCCAGTCTTCAGTTTAAAATAATGAGAATATGATTATTGGAAATTTTTAATCAAACCCAAGCCTGTTTCGTGATTCTGAGTCTCTATGTTGTAAACTATTGGCTTTATTGCACCCACGCTCATTTTAACAGTGGCAAAAGCATGCCAGAAAGACTGGAATAAGCTGAAACCTTTTCTTTGCATTATCAAATACCTGACTTCTATGCTTCTTGAAAAGAAGCATAAAATACAACAAAGTAGGAAGCTGGGTATTTAATATATATCAGAATCTGCATGATTTGGCTTAGAAGGCTTTATAAGAAGCAAAAGCTAAGTCTCCTTTGCTTTCTCCGCAGCAGGAAGAAGCTGTGTGTGATCTATGGCAAGTGGACAGAATGCTTATGGTGCACTGATCCCACTACGTATGAGACTTACAAAAAGAATGAAAAGAGAGGTGGTGAGCAGAAGAAACTGAAGCCGGTAAGGTTAAGGATTCTTTAGGGAGAAAAGATACTGAAATATGAGAAATGAAAAGAAAACATCTTCTTTACAGAAATGGTCAGAAATGGTGGTGAGTGGAGGGTTAAAACAGTCCGTCTTTCGGTGGGGTTCAGTTGGGCAGTGTTAGTCCCATGAGCAGGCATTGCACTTTGAACTTGTGTAGACAGACTTTAGTGTGAGCTGCTCGTATTGAAGAGCGCTTATAGAAATGGTGTTTGCTAGAGGTTTGTCAAAGAGAAGTCATCAAATATCAACCCCCAAGCTGATGTTGTCCAGTCCTTGAATGAGGAAAGTGGCTCTACTGCCAACTCCAGATGTAAAAATACTAGGATTTGGGCAGTAAAAACAAAATTTAAAAAAGTACATGTTTTTAAAGTCAGTTATGCTTTTTGGTGATGCAGCCTTTCAGAATTTATGATGTAGACAGCCTTGACAACAAAGGGGTCTGGAAACATGCAGGGTTTTTTCATCACACATAAGCAATATCAGGTAAGTTACCACCAGAGCCTCAGTGTTATGTGGAAAATGCAAGATGTTGTGTGATGCAGCAGAGGACTGCTGGGTTTCCTGATATCAACAGGGTCTTGCAGACCCTGGTTGCTCATTGAAAATGGTAAGTTAAACAGAAGCTAATCACTCTTAATGTTAAGAGACTCAAACTTCTTTTAAAAAGTATTCACATCAAAAGAATCTAGAGCAACAACAGCCTTGCTTTTGGCTCCAGATTCTGTCATGGTACAGGCTTATGTTTTGACTTTTTTTTTTAAATAATAAGATTCTGTTCATCTTACGAAAAATCAACTCTTTCTTTCCTTCCTTCCTGTTGAATCTATATTTAGATGGGGAACTGTCTAACAGTAAACCAGATGTTGACATAGAAAGTAGTCTCAAAGAGTCTTTTTAAATAATGAATACTTAAACCAAATGATTGAAATTAGACTCTTAACCATATGGAGCTGTTCTCCAGTGTATAAAACAGGCCCTGTTTAACTTAATAGGGTATTTTTGAATAAAATAAATGATCCATGTCAGAAGGGGCAGAAAGAAAATAGAAAGGAGGTGGGAGTGAGGAAAATTGTGATACTGTCAATGTTACCGCCTCAAGCTTCTCTTCTGATTGTTGTGGTTTTAAATAGTTTCTCATGGTGAAATCCTCTGAAATTCCACCGTGTAGCTGTCTGTGTCCTACGACAGTCAGATTCTCTCAGAATCTGAGAGCAGCCTCCTGAAGAATACTGCATTTGATTTTATATATGCATTATAGCAGTGCATCTGATGTCAAAGGAACTTGGAAGAAAAAACATTGTATTTGTAAACTTAAGTACACAGTCTTCATAGTGAGAAAGTTGACAGTGGTAATAGTTACTAGAATCTGGATCATAGGAAATCAGACTGGAACAAGTGCATATTTGTGGGGTTTTTTTTTTAATCGCACATCCGAATCTTTTGCAAATGATGAAGCAATATCCAAAGGCAGGCATGCCCTATTTATCTTTCTTAGGCCATTATGGGAACTGGCTTAAATTGCAGTCTTGGCTTATTTCAACCTGAAGAAGTAATAGTCGAGTTAGGTGAAATTAAGCTATGGCATGGGATAGAAGGGAAGCTAGAGAAAATATTTCTGAAAGACATTAATTTACTATTATTAATTTTTTTTTAAACAGACATTCAAGTTGTACATAGGTGATGGGAGACTAATCAAAGATAACAGGAGCAAGACATTAAGATAAAAATGAGAGGAACAGTATGCAGAGTGAGGAAAAGCAAACATGAGGGGTGAGGCAGAAGTACAGGATACTGTTTAATATCTCAAATTTGAACAGATTCTTCAACAGTCAGCGTAGAATTCTAGATGAGACTGTCCAATTTGCCCTTGTTCCCCTGCCAAGTGTTATATCTGTTTCAGAGTGAAGATGTTATTAAATCTGAAAATGATGAGGCTGATGATATGCCAGAAGTTCAAGACACAGTGCAGTTCATACCAGGCAGTAAATTGCTTTGGAGAATAAATTGTAGGCCACCAAACTCATCACAGGTAACTGTTTCAATCAGTCTGTGTATTGCTATCACTAGTGACTTATCCATGGGAACATGAGTAACGTTCAAGAGAAACCCTGTTGAAGTGTCTGTCCTTAGTATGCATATTGTCAGGCTCTGGCAGTTCTTGCTGCAGCAGTAAAATTGCATTACAGCAAGCTCTCTGCTTCATTCCTGTGCTGATGGCACCACTGCTGTGTCAAAGACGGTAGAAAGAATGCATGCTCTGACTGCAGCCGCTTCAGTGTGAGTCTGGCGTCTTAGGTTAACCTGTCTGTGAGATCTTTGCACTTAGAGTGACTAACGTATGGATACACGTTCCCTTCTGCTGACCCTGCTGTTGCAAGACAGGTTTCCAAAAAACTGCAGTAACTGGGCAGCTGGATATTAACGTCAGTAGTTTCAACAGGTCTTTTAGGTGTGGGTACTTTTTTCATAAAAATAATGATGTTAAGTATCACATATGGAGGAAAATCTGCCTTGATCCTCTAAAGCAAAGACTGCTTAAAAAATGAAAGGTGTGATTTCCATCCCCTTCTGCCCTTCCTTGTCCCTCCCCTCCAACAATAAAAAAAAAATCTAGTTTTGTATGAACCTAACCTTGCTTTCAGGGTAGCCAGTGGGAGGAGGTTTGACTTGGCAGTTTCTCTTGGAAGTTCTGTTGTATCTATTCGGTATAGGGAACCCAGTGCCACTTTGCCAAAATAACTTGTATCTTATCTTTACTTTGCTTTTAAGATGTACAATTTTACCAGTTTTGCTGTAAGTCTCAATGAGCTAGAAAAAGGCATGGAAGCAATATTAGCTCCCACTGACTGTCGGCTACGTCCAGATATCAGAAATATGGAAAATGGAAACATGGGTATGTGTTTGCTGGAGGAAATATTTTCCCATTAGTAAGTTTTGAGAGGGATGACTGGAGGGAGGTTGGCTGATACAGGAACACTCTATTCAGTTTCTCATTCCCAGCGCAGCCTTAACTCTTTTTCATCCTTTGTTAATGAACATGCTTTTGAACAATGTATGATGTCTGTTTTCTCCCAGAAAAGTCTGGGAGAGCAAATGTGTCCAAGGTGGATGCCAAGACTGTTATCCTATGTTACGGTGTATTTGTGTGTTTGTTGACTTGGGGGGAACTGCCAGACATGCTCTCTTGCTCTGGAGTTTGTCTGGAAAGACATGTGGAGAACAGACATGCTCTGTTGCTCTGGCATTTGTCAGAAAAAACACATGGCCAAATAGTGAAAAAATCACTCTCTCGGTTATGTGTAATCTAAGTTCTTTCTTGCTGTCTGGGTGCAGTGTTTCTGATAGATAAAACACCAAAGTTTCAGTTTCAACTCTGTGTTTGTAGCAGCAACTTGTCTGAAATGACAGTTTTAGTTTTTTGTTGCCTGAGATTTTCATTGTTCAGTGAGATTGTGTACAGCAAATTCGTTGTCTTGCTTAAATGAACTATATATCATTTCTCTGGAGCCTTTTCTGTGTTTTCTGCAGTTTTGTTTCTATTTTGGTAAGTAACCAATTTCTCTTGAAATGTTTGTTAGATGTGGCTAGCAAAGAAAAAGAGAGACTAGAAGAGAAACAAAGAGCTGCTCGCAAGGAGCGTGCAAAAGATGAAGTGGAGTGGCACACACGGTAAGGGGGAAGGAAGCTGGGCATTTGTTTAGTGCTTGGAATGGTTTGGTGTACTGCTTGAAATGTTTTTATTCAAGACAGCGTGTGTTTGATTTCCTGCATGACAGCACAATTTGTAGCGTCACTTAAAGCATTTTCTGGGTCAACAATTAAATAATGTAGCTGGAAGCCAAAATTGCTGATAACTTTGTCCTGGAGAAATTATCTAATAATAAATGCTGAAACCTTTCATAATAACTACTGTGGTAATGCTGGATTTTTTTGCTTTTGTTTTTTAAAATCCACAGAGGTCATATTTTTGTTAGAATGAATAAAATGTTAAGTCTCATCTCTCCTTCAACCAATTTCTGTCCAGCTTTTGGGAGTTTAGTGAGACATTGTGGGCCTCCAGGGCCTTTTATTTTTGCACTCTTATGACTTCTTGCTTGGATACTTTAGAAACGGCTTTTTTGATAGCATATTCAAGTGACGTCTCGGTCATAGAATGCATCATGGAGTAATGTGTGATTTGGCTCCTGCTCCTGCTGGTTGCTTTTCACGGATGCCAGTGCTAGGCAGTCAAGTGTATGCTCACGGCCAGTTACTGCGGTGCTTCCTTTGAAGGCAAGAACTTTGGGATGCTCCCACAATTTCATGAAGTTCAGAAGAGAAAGCATTCTCTTCCCAAAGCCTGGAGGAGCAGCTGCAGACTAATTCCAGTTAATGCTTTTGAAAATCTCTTCCAGAGAACATAAAATTGTTTTCAGTCAACGTGGCTAAAAAGGGAGCATCTGTTAATGTTCTGTGCAAAGTACAGCTCCACAGAACAAAAGTGTTTCCTGTTTGGACAGGTTTACAAAAAGGATTGTGTAACTGATTTGGCATTCTTTTAAAGAATCAATATATAATCTAGAGCATCAATGTTATTTTTATTTGGAATAGGACAGCAATTTTAAAATCCATGTCATACGCCTTGACTCCATGAAAAAAAAAAAAGATGCTTTACAAGGTGGTGATAATTGTGTAGGAAGTTTAATGCCTTATTTTTCGTGTTAGAATATTTCCTGAGATTTTTTTTTCTGATAAGAAATACCAGTGTGTTTTTACAATGTTTTGTGAAACAAGCAAAGTTGGTTTTTTCCCCTGTTAATAACTGTTCACTCTTTTTTTTTCTTTTATTGTTTCTTCCCTTTCCTTTCCTTTTTTCTTTTTTTTTTTTTTTTNACTGGGACTTCAGATTGGCTGTACTCAGGTGGCTATTTTGATAGAAATTTCTCAGACTGTCCAGACATATACTGAAATTATGGAACCAATTGCTCATCTCATTTGGACATCTAGTTACTAGATTTCATTCCAAGCCAGTTCCTCTGGTTTTGTTGATAGCAAAAAACCAGCTTTTCTAAGTAAATTTTAACAAAAATTCTGTCGGTCAACAATCAAGGATTTAATTATCACTAATGTTGGATTGCCAAATATTTAAATACTCTTGCATTCTTTCCATAAAGCTGCACCTGAAATCATTCTTTCAATCACTTTTTCACTAATTTTCAAAGGAACCTTTGGTTCTTCATTTTTTTTTCCCTAGTTTCTTTGTCAGGAAGATACGGTGTATCCGGTAGAGCACATAACATCCTTGAAAACTACGTAACTTAAATAAAATAGAGATAATATCCTTGTTACTTAGTACAATAGTGAAGAATCTGAAGTTTTTGGAACTCGAAGCAGGGATGAAAAGCTAATATGGTACCAACAGGATCAAATCTAGTACTGTCGATACTCTCCGTGAAGAGATGCATGTGAACTTCCATACGGTATGTAGCACTACGTGGGGACTGGAGCTCCTGGCCCCGCTCTCTCAATACGGTTCAATAATTCAGAGACTCAGGAAACAAAAAAACAACCTGAGCTTCTCAAACTGTAGTTGTCTGTTACAGAGTCTTCACAACTTTTGGACACTGTGAGCATTAAACTGTATACCTGTGATACAATTACATAAAGCATATGTCAGGAGAAGGGTGTATTAAAAAGTGTGCTTTTTCTGAAGTCAAATGCTGTTCTTAAAATGCCAGAAGTTTTGGAAGCAATTGCAGGAATGTAGAGGTGGTTACAATGTAAAATATACTGCTTGCTACCACTTGGAGGCTTAAATCTTCTGCACTACCTTTGGCAGCCTTGGCACTATGTATGCTTCTAGACTAAACGTTTATTTGGAAGCACTTTGGTATGTATATTCACACGGATTCATATTTTGGGGAAGTTTTTGTTTGCATGTTTTTCATTATTAGGTCATGTCTGTTTTGTATGTTGTGAAAAAGCAGAATCAATTTAAAGCTTTGGCAGAGTTATACCTATTACAAGTTTTCTGTGAGCACGTGATGTCAAAAAATAGGATTTTTTTTTTGTTCCATATCAAACCATCAAAGCCATATAATACTGGAACTAATCAATTACTGAATTGATGCATTCATTTTCTTTCAAACGGTACACTTCTGGGGGGGGGTAAGGGGAGAGAGAGGTTTGAAAAATTAGGTCAAGTAATTAAAACTAATCCTAATGTTGCTGCTTCTTTTATGAAGTTTTTAATTGCGTAACCAGGCAGAAGTGGAGAGCAGCTGCACTGCTGTTAAGTTTACAGTAATTCAGAAATTGCTGGTGTTAAGCTCCAGCAAATTGAGGAATTTGTGGAAGAGCTGGTCTGATTGGTGTCCAAACACATTTGTGGTTTCATCCAAAGAGCAGATTTTTGAAGTGCTTCTCTCCCAGCCACAGGATTAAAAAGCAAAAGAAAATTAACATACTCATTGAGAAACATTTTTTGTATCAAATCATGCATCTAATGATTGGATTAACTTCAAATTTTTGGGGAACTTAGTTGTTGTCTTCATTGGAAAACTAAGAAAAGCTGTAAAACTTCAAGGCAGTCAGTAAGGGCCTAACCTGAAAGGTGCTCGTGGCAACTTTATTCTGTTGCCAGAAATCGTACTTTGTGCTGGTTGCAGGTCTTTAGGACTCATAAGCCAGATCTGGTAATTGGTGCAAACAGTAGGGTTGCATTTGTTCCCAGTAAGTGCATAGACCCTTGACTTTTAAAAAAAAAACAACATGGCTGATCCATATGGGACAGCTTAAAAATACTTTTTATAAAAAAATTGAACTTGACTATGCCAGGCACTGTTACCCCTTTTCCAAACTTGCTGGAAGCAGCGTAGGGAACCCTTTGTTAGGTGAGGATTGAAAGGATTCACATATTAAGGTAGTTTAACATCTCATGGGAGTTTAAAACTTGCTTTAACTAAATAGTATGTTTAATGCTGGAGTAGTGTTTTTAAAACAATACATATAAATAGAAATTGCCTTAATGGAAAAACTGTAGAGTAATTGCTGAAGAAATATTCTGTTTATAAGAAGTGACAGGTTAGCATCCCTCTTGTCTAAGGTATGATGTAAATTCAAAGACCTAAAGCCTTGTCACTATGCGAAAGCATGAAAAAATTGTAACAATGTGTTTAATCCAAACTTCAGTATAGAATCTTCATGGGATTTAAAAAGAAACTGGGAAGATTTCTAAAGTAAGAACACCTTGTTAGTTTTGTCTTTACCCCCTTCTCCCCTTCCTTTAGTGTAAAGGTTTTAGTAACATTTCAGTTTAGTTCCTAAACCATTTTTTAAATTTCTTCTTCTTCATCGACAACGCTTACAAAATACTTTCCCCTCAGTGCCAACACACCTGTGCTTGGCTAGCCATGGCACTCCTAATGCTCTGAAAGTGAAAAGGTTTTATTTTTGATGCAGATCTCGTCTCAGTAGTTTACGTGTCAAAACATTAATAACTTTGCACCTTTTGAAAGAATGTCACTTTTATAACTTGATTAAACACTGTATATAAGATAACTGCGTTAGTATATGTTAATACAGCTATGTAAAGAAACCATCTAGAAAGAAATCAGAACAAATTCTTAATACCCTTTGGGCCTCTAGATGGTGACAGAGAGATTGTTGTGAGTGAGACTTTGGTACCAGGGCAGCTGTCTGGTGGGGCAAGAGGGCGGCTGGAGATGGCTCTGCCTTGGTTCCGCCAGCTCTGGGGCTCGGCTTTGTTTTCACCCTGATGCTCGTTAGATGAAGATGATTTAAATCAGAGCTTTGAACACCTCATGCCTCACTATTGAGGCTTTTTCCCAGCCGTGGGCCATCTTGGTTCCGTANTGTGGGCCGCCTTGGTTCTGTAGCAGCCTGTTACCCTGCGGTGCGTGGGGTGACAGGGCCTGCCCCAGAGCGGCGATGGCCATGGCCGGGTGGTGTGGAGGCAGCGCAGGGATGGGAAGGGGGATGGTGGGGCGGGAGCGCTCCCCAGGCCTGGCCGGGCACTGGGGTGATGGTGGCGGGGCCGATGTCGGCTGGGGCAGGGCCGAGGGGGGACGGTGCAAGTGGAAAATTACCTGTATAGCTGCTGTGTCGCACCTGCGTGTCTGAGAGCAATGTCATGGTGTAGCTTGGGAGCGGCTTCTTCAGATACTTGTATAATTATTGGTACCCAGATTAATGAGGACAGGAAGCGGGTACCCTAAATTAGCCAGAAAAAAACAGAACTAATTAGCAGTATTTATTCTTGTTTAATAATGAAAAATAATTTCTCAGTAACGTTTTTTTTCTCTTTGCCAAAAAATGTTTTTTAAAAAAATCAAACGAAGCCTCTTGCCCTGGGAAGCGGCATGGGGGCAGTGCTGTGGCTCCTCGAAACACCCGGGATTTGGGTCATGTGCACCATAAAGCAGCACTTCAGCTCTGTGAGGGTAACGAGCCCTCAGCCCCCCCGCGCCTCACTGAAACGCAGTTATTTTTGTAATATTTAATAACCACCCCCCAAACCCATCCCCCCCACACCCCCGTTGACAGCCCTGCTCTGTACAGGTCTGCGGACACAACCGTCGCGCTGTAAAGCTGTAAATGGCAATAAAGGTGGTTTTGGAGACGCGCCGGGCTGCGGCCTCTGCTTGGCGGGCGGGCGGGGGCGCCGCCATCTTGCGCCGCCGTGACACAGCAGGGCGCCGGGGGCCGCCGCTCCTGACTGACAGCCGCGCCGGCCAACCGCGCGGGGCCGCGGGGGCTCACGTGCCGCCTTGCCCCGCCCCGCGCCGGGCGGGCTTCCGGCGCGCGGGGCAGGAAGAGCGGAGCGGCGCGGGGCCTGCGGGCGGCGGCGGCGGCAGGTACCGGCGGGGCGGGACGGGCCCGGCCGGGTCCCCCTCATCCCCTGTGGGCTCACCGGATGCCCTGGGGCCCGCTGCCCGCCTCGGTGCTCGCCGGGGGCCGGCCGGCCGAGCCCTGCGCCGAGGAGCGGCGTCTCCTCCGGGGGGGGGCGGCCTGGGGGGACGCGGCGCGGCGGCCTCGGGGGGCCCGTCTGGAGATGGCGGCCTGCGGGCGGGCGGGGAGCGACGGGGGCGGCTCCGAGCGGCCGGTGCTGGGCCCTGCCGGCCCGGCGGCTCCGCTCCCGGCCTCGCGTGAGGGACCGGGGCCGGGCCTGGCGGGTGCGCTGGGATGGGGCGGCGCGGGGGGGGGTTCAGCAGTGCCGCGGGCGTAGAAACAACTGCAGAGTCACGGAGGCCGAGCGGCTGCTGCCGTCTGCGCCTCGGCCTGCGCGGCCGGTCGGTGCCGGCCCGGGGGAGACGCCGCTGCCGGGGCGAGGCCGGGGACGGCGGTGCCGGGCGGCCCGCGGTTCTCTGGGGGAATGCTGCAGCGGGAGTCCGAAGATCGGCGTTACAGTAAGGCTGCTGCAATTAAACGTCCCTGAGCTTGTGAACCGTGATGCGAACCGAAGAAGGAAGTGTCAGGGGGAAGGTGGTTTCATTTTCAAGTACCTTAGCAGATAGGCCCCTCGTTATTAGTGGAGATCTGTGGAGGGTCCTGTCTTCATCCTGGGTTCTGCTTTAGTGCTTCTGGATCATCCTGAAATCCTGCAGGCAGCGAGAGAGATTGCTTTTGTGGAGCTCACTTGATAAAGATTGCAATTTGATATTGAGAAGAGAGAATACAGGGAGGTTGCTCATCGCATCTGCTGCTCTTTCTCTCTTTCCAGGATGTCTTCAGGTGCGCTATTTCCAAGCCTGGTGCCAGGTTCCCGTGGCTCTTCAAGCAAATACCTGGTGGAATTTCGGGCAGGGAAGATGTCCCTGAAAGGCAGCACTGTAACCCCGGACAAGAGAAAAGGCCTTGTGTACATCCAGCAAACTGATGACTCCCTCATTCACTTCTGCTGGAAGGACAGGACTTCAGGCAATGTTGAGGATGTGAGTATGGCTTTGCGTTTCAGTGCTGAGCCACTGAGTTGCAGTCTGTCTTGTTCTTCTGCTGGCACTGCTGAAAGAGCTTCTCCAAGACCGATTAGGATGAGAACGCCACTGTGGCCTGACAGAGCTGCACTTCCAGATCCTCTCTGCTCTGAGGAGCAGATGGAAGAAGGCTTGGGGAGGAGGGCAGAGGTCTTTGATAGGTATAAAGGAATATTCATGTATTTCCTCAAACACTTGTTTCTCCTGCCACATTTTCCAGGATTTGATTATTTTTCCTGATGACTGTGAATTCAAGAGGGTACCTCAGTGCACTACTGGCCGTGTGTATGTATTGAAGTTCAAGGCAGGATCAAAACGACTCTTCTTCTGGATGCAGGTTTGTGGGAAGCCAATAATAAAGGTCTTAGAACAAAGTACTTCCAGTTTGCCTCGTATCAAGAGCCAAATTTCTTGCAGGAGCCGAAGACGGACAAGGATGAAGAACACTGCCGTAAAGTGAATGAGTATCTCAACAATCCACCAATGCCTGGTGCTTTGGGTGGAAATGCAAGTGGAGGCCACGAGCTCTCGGCATTAGGAGGTACAGTCCATTCTCTGCTCCTTCACGTGAGAGGCTTTTTTTTTTAACTTTATTTTTAGAATAAGCACTTACAGTTCCCTAGGAAGAAATTCCTGATGGCTATGGAGGGTGAGTTGGGGACAGTGTTAATACCAGAAGTGTAAACATGCTTTTAGCAAAATAAACTGTGCTGTTATAGTAGGTGCAGGCTGAAAGTTAAGACTACCAGAAGAAAACTCTTTTTGTTTCCAGTAGATTCTCTGGAGTCTTACCTCTTTATGAAGCCAAGTTGCATTTATCTTTTATGAGCATCATGAATCAGTAAACACTTGAAACTGTTTTTTCCATACAGAATGTGATGCCAATTAATCTCCTGCTGTTTGAGCCGGAGTGCTGTGAAAAAAACCTATGTGAATATGTTGTGTTTCAGAATGTTTTTGTTTTTAGGTGAGGGTGGCTTGCAAAGCCTTCTTGGAAACATGAGCCATAACCAGCTCATGCAGCTGATCGGACCAACGGGCTTAGGAGGACTTGGTAAAATGCTTTAATATCTTTATGCCAAAATGGTATTTTCTCCTGCCAGGTTAAATCTTACCTGACGATATTTTCAAGTAGTGCTATTGATTGGAATAGCGCTTCTTTCATGAGAGAAGGCAAGGCCCTGCCTCAAAGATGAGCTAAGGGGCAAAAAAAAAAAAAAGATGCAGGAAATGAAGGGTACCAGATTCTACACGGCACTCATCTTAGGGCTCCATCTGCAAGGAATGTCGGTTCTGCTCCTTGCTCCACTGAATCTTTTGCTGCTTTTCCTCCTTTTTTCAACCCCTCCTCTTCCTCCTAAATATTCACTGGAGCAGGAACTGAAAACCGGGGATTTGTTCCCGGTGAATGTCCCAGTTACCAAGCTGTGGAGTTGCTTGCGTTGTCTCTGATCCAGTGAACATTTGTGTGCAAAGCAGGAAGAGTTGAAGGCTGGAGCGTACCCACCCCACAGCGCTCTCTAGTCAGAGCAGTAAGTCTCAGGTTAGGGCCTTCTCTTGAACGACTGTGCTGTTTTTCTGAAGGGGTTGAGCGGTGTGGTGGAGTCCCTGCTGTGGGCTGTTCATGCTCCAAGCCCAGTAGAGCATTTCCTGAGAGGTCAGACCCTTGAGTGGAAGTAGGCAAAGGAACGCTTGGCAGGTGGCAGGTTCTGTGCTTAAGCTCCCAAGTCCATTTTTGTGGATCTAGCTGATGTCTTTGCATCATCAGATGCAAATCTCATATTGGTGGGATGTTCAGATGCAAATCTGGTGTTAGTGTTGGACGATTCTGGCTTTGTAGGATGTATTTGGAAAAGATCTTCCTTCTTGAAGCTTCACGTGACTCCTGAGACTCTTCCTCTTCTTCTCAACACTATTTCTCAGCAGCTCTTCTTTCTTTGCCTTTACATCTAGCTGTAAGACAGCTTGACACGAAATTCACTACTGTAACGCAAAGAAAACCATCTGCTTGCCTCTGCAAATGGTGGTTGTGAATCTATGTGGATCTCTTCCCCCAGCAGTGTCTTGTTCTTTTGCGTCTGGTTTGCATCTCTCTCAGGACTCTGCCTTTGTTGGAGAGCTCATGCAACAAAGGAGGTTTCTTTCTCCTGGGTGAATGTTCCTAGCAAGGACAAACTGAGTAAAGCAGTGTGTGGTGCAGCCTGGTTAGTGTTGCCCTGCGGTTCCTGTGGCTGTGGAAGCTCTGTGATTAGCCAACAGAAATGTGATGGGCAAGGTTCCATAGGAGCGAGTCCTATACAAAAGAGGGAGCTTGTGGCTGGCTCTGACCGCCAGTGTTCTGCAGCTTCAGATCATCTTGTGTTTGCTCATGGAGCGCTGTCGTTCTGTCCTCTGCTTGCAGATAGTTTCCAGAAGGCGGGTGATGAATGCAGATGCTTGTGTAGGGCTGTGTATCTAATTGGAGATGGTACAAGAACCACTGGATGGGAAGCAAGTGGCAAATGGAGCGTTTGGCTGACGTGGCTCAAAGGAATTGTAGGGGGACAATTGGTCACTGACAGCTCCAGTGGACGTAGAAGCTGTGATAAGTCCTTGGTAGTTGGGATGTGTGGATAAGGGAGGCTGATTGTGATTTCTTTGGCATACAGTAGTTGGCTTAAAGGCTGAGTGTTGGTTTCCTGCTGTGTTTCCTGATCACTGCTCTACTGGGAGCACTTCGCTCGTGCGCAGGCTTGTCCTTACTTTGCTCTGCCTATGAAGTGTTTAAGGACTTGGCTGATTCTGCTGCTGCATCTCGGTGTTAGGTTTGAAGCTGCAGAACCCAGGTGTATGGGGAGACTGGTGGTGACTCAAAGGCTGCCTCTAATATTCTGCTGGGGGCTTTGGCTTTAAGGTTTAGAGAAAAGTTGGATTTTTGGAAACCAGTAGATAAGAGGAGAGGGCTGTGTTACAATGATCATGTATGTACAGCACAAACCGAAGTCCAAATCCTTGTGTATATCTAGAACTTGAGCCATTCTAAGACATGCAACTCTTTCTAAGGCAGTTTATTATCTAATAGGGATGCGAGATCAGAAAACAAGAGCTGTTAATTTACAGAAAGGGGTGGGGGGGTTGGTCTGGGCTCTTTCACCCCCTCCTGCTTTATTTTAGCAAATAAAACCTTTCAGGTACAAGAGTGACCTATCTAGAGTAGAGAGGTGCAAAACCCCCAAAGGAATAAATTTCTAAACCTGTTCTTCCTTTATGTTTACGGAAGGTGGGCTGGGTGCGCTGACGGGTCCTGGGCTGGCCAGTCTGCTTGGAAGTGGGGGACCCCCGACCAGCAGTTCGTCGTCAAGGTAGGGTGCCTGTCTGGTCTGTGTTTGTAGTAGTTTTGTAACGTAAAATTGCCACTTCTGTGGGAGGAATCGTGGCCTACTGAACAGAAAACACGGTGAGAATTGAGGCTGTGTATTACCTCTCTAAAACGAGGTAGGAGCTCTTCATAGTATAAGAAGGGCTTGAAAAGAAGATTTTTCAAGATACAAGAGACAAAGCTGTTTTTTGCAGTGAATTAATTGTACTAATTACCTCCTCCAGCTCTCGCAGCCAATCAGCTGCTGTGACACCATCTTCCACAACTTCTTCTACACGCGTAACACCTGCCCCGTCTGTTCCTGCGGCTGCGTCGGTGACCAGTCCGAGCCCCGTACCAAGTTCGGGTAATGGAACCAGCTCAGCCACGAGCCCAACTCAGCCCATTCAATTGAGTGACCTTCAGAACATTTTAGCTACTATGAATGTGCCATCTGGAGCAGGAGGACAGCAAGGTAACAGTGTTCTGACCAGGCAGCCCTTGGATCCAGGAATCCTTTGGAGCTGTTTTACTGTCCTATCCTGTTCCAAATTGGTTTGAAAGGTCTCTTAAATTTTTTTTAGTTCTTTTTTTGAGTGTTGCTGTTCTTGGCTACTTCAAGAGTCTTATTGTCAATTCAAAACTGAGCGAGGGAGAAAGGATGCTAGCAGCGTGCTAACTATGTTTCAGTACTTCTCTGACTAGATCGTTTGGTTTACATGACAAAAATGTGGGGTTTTGTGCATAATCTAACAGCCGACCATTTATTTTCGTCCTAGTTGACCTGGCAACTGTTCTCACTCCCGAGATAATGGCTCCCATCCTGGCCAACGCTGAAGTTCAGGAACGGTTGATGCCTTACCTTCCCTCGGGGGAATCTCTGCCGCAGACCGCAGAAGAGATTCAGAACACCCTGACGTCTCCTCAGTTTCAGCAGGTAGATGCCTCGCTGTCACGGGAAGAGCAGTTCTCCTTCCCGCCTCCCCCGCGTGTTGTGATTCACCTTGCCCTGCTGTTTCAGGTTCCTGCCCCTGTTCAGAGTAGGAAGTTTCTCTGTAGAAATGGGAAGGAGGAGGGGGCACATGATTTAACAGAGCACTAGTTCTTCCCTTCTGCAGTCACCCAAGGGCAGATCAGAATTTTTGTTACTTTTTCTTTTGGAATTGGGCTTTACCTTTCTCTATAATAACACTCTCTGGTAAATGACAGGAGTAGTAGCAAATTCGTTATTCCCTCTCAAAGAATGTTTTTGTCAGCAGTCTCCTTAAGGGTTATTTCAAGCGACCGAGGGGAAGAGATGCTCGTGCTCACAGCACTACATCCCTTGGGTCTCTTGAAACACGTGTACTTAATTCCAGGACTGTCTGTGTGTGATTAAAGCTGGTGTATTACAGGCCAATTTGAACTAGTTACACTGATTGATTGAAATTTGGCAATCTGCAAAATTTCTACGGCTAAGAAGACTGTTTAGTCTAAACTATGACAACTCTTTTGTGCAGACAAAACATGCCTTGTTTCCAAGTCTTTTAATTGGTGATTTGATAGAGTATCTGCATCTAGATAGAGTTACATTGTCCATGCACTGAACTGCCTGGCCGTTACGTCGCTGCAGGTTGGTGTGTTGCTCAGCCTCGCAGGGTTTAGCAGGTCGTGCTCACTGGTGTCCAGCTGGTTGAGTGAACATTCCCGAGTGCAAGATCTGCCCGGCGCCTGTGGTGCGGTGCAGTGGCACTGCAAAGCCTCCCCCAGCGCAGGAGTCGCTAAAGGAGAGTGGCTGCTCCCACCCTGGCTGTGTCACATATGGTCACCGTGCCCGAAGGGGCCCACTCTCCTCAGGCGGCCGTTGCACAGCAGCCACCTGGTGCTAGAGAAACATAACCCAAACATTTTTTTGACGCTGTTGACTTGATTCACAGGCCTTGAGCATGTTCAGTGCTGCCTTAGCTTCAGGACAGCTTGGCCCACTAATGAGTCAGTTTGGCTTACCTGCAGAGGCAGTAGATGCAGCAAATAAAGGCGGTAAGTATTGGTGCTGTTGGGAACATGATGAAGTGGTTTGTTGGGGTGGGTGGTTTTTTTTGTTCATTGTTTTTTGGGGTGCTTTTGGCACTGCACACAGCCATTGAATGTGGACTGTAACAATCAGGTTCTGCGCAATGGTCAGACGCTGACTCTTGCACTGTTTTTGCAGTGAAAAGGCGAGGAGCGCGGGTGTTCCCCAGCAGACACAGTGTGATGTCAGATGCGCATTTAGGGTTCTGCAGAGGGATGGGCTGAGCAGCTTTGGCCTTGTTTTCCTGACAGAGCTGCAAAAGGCTCTGGAGGTGTCACAGTCACCTTGTCCAGGAATGCTTTTTCTGTGGGAGTCTTTAATGAGTCATCTGAAACGCGTGAACACAGCAGGGGCCTGTAGCACTGAGGGGAGGGGTGTCAGTGGTCCCTAGTGAGTTTTCAGCATCCATTCCATTACTGAAGTAATTCTGCTCTGCAGCTGCCTCTGCACAGTTAAAGTGCAGAAAATGCTGGCTGTGGCAGAGAGATCCAAATGTGTTGTATTGAATGAGTGTTAAAACTTTCTTCCCTGCTCATAGTCTTACTAAAACAACTGTTTACTCTGCAAGTAATGAAGCTCAACCTCGTGTGGACAATGAACTTCATCCTAGAAAGTGCAAAGTCGAATAACTAACTAAACTAATGTGTTTTAATTTCTAGATGTAGAAGCATTTGCCAAAGCAATGCAGAACAGTGTCAAGTCAGACCAAAAGGAAGGAGACTCTAAGGACAAGAAAGATGAAGAGGAAGATATGAGTTTAGATTAAGTTATTTGCTCTTCCTTACAGATATTCCTAGATACTAACTTAAGCAACTGCAGTAGGATTACTAACTTCATATTATGCTTATATAAATCTACAAATAAAGGAATTTTCTTTATCTGCCATCCTGTTCATTCTCAGTCTGTTTAACATGCACACTGAAAGCAGTACTTGCTCTTTATTTGCCTTACTGTTCAGTTTTGATG